>OY856188.1:229425745-229759499 GCA_963693315.1 Diogma glabrata | reverse complement strand
AAGTGATATAACATCTAAAGAAATCAAAGAATAATTTGTAGGAATAAATACATCTTTTAATTTATCAAAAAAATCATAAGAATTTTTAACATGACTAAAAGTTTTTCCAACAACTCTTGATAAAATATCAGAATAAAATTTTGAAAGATTATATAAAGGAGAATTGATGTCAGAGACAATAGGACGTAATGGTTCGTAATAATTAATGTTTACCTATCTTTCATTTGAATATTTAATTCCTACCTAGCTTTGATTTAAATTTCAATTTGTATCAGTTTTTGTTTAAGAAATTTATATAATATAAAAGATAGAAATTCAGTCTGTTTATGTTGTTTTTTTAGAATTTTTTAAAGAAATATTTGTGATTTTTCATTTTTTTGTAAGAAAAGTTTCACCTTTTCTCATCAGTTTTTCTTTTTTGAAACAGTGTTTTCATTTCTTTTTAGATTTTTTTTAAAAATATTTTTCAATTATATAATTTTCCATTTTTTTTTGTTATATTTTGTTATGTTAGTATTTTATTTTTGTTGGACCTGAGGATAGCTTTGGAGTAAAGCAGAAACGCGTCGTCATAATAAAATAAAAATGAATGTTTTATAAGAAATAAAATTGTTTGGACTACAACGATTAAAAACAATTTTTTTTTCCAGATTGTCATTTATTCTCTCGCCTGGCCCAATACTTCATCATTTGTTACCCTTTCTGTCCATTTTAGTTTAAACATACGTCTGAAGCACCATAACTCGAAAACTCTATCTTCCTTCTCTTCTCCACTCCCATCTGTCCAAGTTTCACAACCATAAAGAGTCGTGCTCCAGACGTATAGCTTTAAAAGTCTTTTTCTGACTGTTAGGTTTATATTCGAGGTAAGGAGGTTCTTTTTATTGAAAAGGACAGTTTTCCTTGTGCCAACCTGCTTTTTATATCATCCTTGCTTTTTCCATCGCTCGTGATTTTACTACCCAAGTAGGTGTACTCTTTTACTTCTTCAAATTGCACTCCTGCGATACTCACATTCAGGTTTTGCGTGTTCTCATTCCTACGGCATTTCATCACTTTGGTCTTTTCTTTATTTATATTCATTCCATATGCAGTCTCCATTGTATTTAGCAAGTCCCTTAGATCTTGTTCTTGCTCAAGAATTATGACAATGTCATCGGCAAACCTTAACATTACCGCTTTCTCACCTTGAATCTTTATTCCGGATGTAAACTGTTCTTTTATTATATGCATTGCCTCCTCTAAATACAAGTTAAACAGCAAAGAAGTCAAACTACAAACTTGTCTTATTCCCTTTTTTATTACTGCTTCTCTTTCCTCATCTTCTATCCTAATTAGTGCCTTCTGGTTATTATATAGACTATAGATAATCCTTCTTTCTTTGTACATAATTCCTGCTTTTTTCATAAGTTCAATCATTTTGTCCCATTTTACATTATCAAATGCTTTCCACAAAAGCCAATAACATTGGTTTGTCTGTCCTGATTCTTTGTTCTAATAAAAATCTGAGTGTGTGAATCGCTTCTCTTGTTCCTTTGTTTTTCCTGAATCCAAACTGATCCTCTTTTGGCTGGGCTTCGATATGATGTTTAATTCTTTTTATGCAGTATTTTAGTTAATATTTTCGAAGCATGTGATTTGTGATGTTAAACTTATGGTTCTATATTTTTTACATTTGTCTGCTTTTGTCTTTTTTGGCAGCGTAAAAGTGACACTTTTTCGAAATCTTTAGCACACCAACTTATAAAGTCTATCCATTCCTGTTGCTCCCATTGACTTTAAAAGTGCTGGTATACCGTCTTCTTCTGCTGCTTTTTTGTGGTTAAGATCTTTTAATGATTTGTCGAACTCGGTTCACAGAATACTTTGAATCACATCTTCCAGTGTCTCCAGGTCTCGTCCACGTATATATTCTTCTTTCGTGATTCTTAAAGAGGGTGTTTGCCACTACTAGGTTGTATTTTTCACCAAATTCTACAAGTTGGTCTGCTCTCTCATTTCTTTTCCCCAAACCATATGCTCCTACTGCCTTCTTTACCTTTCCCTACAACAGCATTCCAATCTCCTATTACTATTCGATTTTCATCTTCTTTCACATATGAAATGAGTTTTTCTATATCTTCATAAACTTTTTCAACTTTTTCTTCATTAGTTTGTACATTAACATATACACTTGAATCACAGTTGTTATTATTGGCTAAGTATCTAATTTTATTAGAACTGCTGTATCACTAATATGTTCATAATAATTAACCCTATGACCTAATTTATTATTTAAAACAAAACCCACTCCCGTAACTCCGTTCTTTGCTTTCGTACTTATTATCCTGAAATCCCCTGATCAAAAGTCTTGCGCTTCTTTCCATTTCACTTTATCTTATGCCAATAATATCTAAATTCATTCTTGTTATTTCTATCATAAAGTTTTCTAACTTTCCAACTACATTTAAACTACGAACATTCCATATTCGTTCCATCTTTTAGTTTCGCTTTTTTAGTAACTGTTTTGATGAATTTGTCCCAGGTAGTCAGGTAGTCCGTTCTCACCCCGAGATTCCGATGGGGGACTACTTTACCTCCGGAATATTTTACCTTGGATGAAAACATCATATTTATTTAAGTATTTGGGTAACCGTTAAGGTAACTCAACTTTCCATACCGCACATCCTCGGAATACCACATAGGGTTTTTTATGGCGTGGTTTCCATTGCCTTCTCCATCACATGCCATTGGTTCCTACTAAATAGGAACTCTTCCGACTTTTGAAGAGATGTCTCTCTTCAAGGAAAAGAGTGATCCTTAACTCTATCCCGCTCATCCGTTCTCAAAGAGACGGTTGGCACTTGAAGGAGACTTACTCCTTATTCCGGGAGTTCCTCTGTCGTCGGAGCCTCAGTAGTCAAGATCAGGTTACATCACTTGAAGGTTTAGGTTGACTTTTTATTGAGGGTGGCTATATTTTACGCATCTTCACCCGATATAACAATAATCCAATAAAGGTGAAATAACAAGTAAATGTTTTTTTATAAAAAATTTAAGCTTGTTTAATTTGAGAATAGGATGATCCGAAAGATTTCTGGAAATTCAAATGTGTAAAGTGTTTTTTTTTTTATTTTCAGATATAAATTTTTTATTTTAACTTCTCGGGTCAAAAATTTTAGTTTAAGATGAAACTCGTGATCTGGAAGACCGAAGCTGATGTTGGATCTTTAGGAACACCTTGTTCTTAAATTAATCACTTCGCGAATGTTTCCAAAAACTTTAGTGTTTTTATTTCACCTGTACTACTTGTTTGTCAAGTTTGAAGTCGAACAAAAATTGGGTTGGTTCAGCGTCGGTCGTCCAGATCACGAATATAATCATTTTTGGAAACTAATATCTTGAGGGGTTAGGTTTAATGGTAAGGTTGGAACTTTCATATTGTGAAATCAAATTAAAAAAATGCAAGACCTACCGCACCAGGGCCATCTTTAAATATTATTACCATTTATTTAATCTTAATATTTTTAACAGTGTAAGCCAAAATACTATTGTTGCACTTTTATTCCAATAGACAATCAGTTACCTTTCCAACGCATATAAAACACTTGATATCGGGTTAGCCGTTCTCTTGCAAAGTTACCTTTGGTTTAAATTGCCAGAAATCTTTCGGGCCACTCTGTTCTCAAATTAAACAATTAAAAAATTTGATGTACAAACTTATTTTTTTATTTCATTTTTACTATTTACAAGTATGACCCGGTTCAAATTTTGACGGTTTGTTTCGTTTAGAACACGAATTGCAACAATACTGACAAAGAACGAACAGTTCTGAAAACAACACAACTTTTAAGAACAGCAAATTGGTCGACTTGAATTTGTAGGCAAGATTTAATGTCAACCTATACACTGTCTTTTAATAGTTATATGAAAGTTAAATCAACACAACAAACATCTTTCTTTAAACATCGATAAATTCTCAACAAGCAGTAACTAATTATGCAACAACCTCATAAAATACATCGACAATCATCGAGGAAAGTTGAACCACAAAACGATGAAAATCAACATCGTTAAATTAAATGAAATGTGAAAAAAAGAAAATTTTATAGCTTTTCGCAAATCGATTTGTCGATGTATTTTCATTGCTAAAAAGTATTTATGTTGGGGTAATTTTGTTTTTTTATTACAATTATATTTATACGATTGGAAAACATATAAACGCGTTATTAAAACTTAAAATAATATTTTAATTTTTTTTATTATGAAACCCATTTGAAAGAATTAATGAATTAATCAAATTAATTTTCTGTTGTTTGTATATCAATAATTGAACAATTGTTTCTGTTGGTTGGATTGTTGTTTGTATATAACTGTTTAAGCACAATAGAATCATATCGTTCCATATTTTTCTAAATACATTTTTATACTTGGAAATACCAAAACCTTAAGCTTTTGGAATACTAGAAACTTTCCATGACGTAAATCAAGCACAAACGGATATGTTTGAAAGCCATTTCAATAAATTAATAGTTCTTTGTATCTTTCCTAATGACAATTAAAATTTTGATTGGTTATATTTATTTCAAAAGTTTTATTTAACTTCTATGTAATCTGTATTAATAACTTAATATCGTTGAGTCCAATAAACGCATTAAATATCTGAAACTAACTTTGAATCAATTTTATGATGGCTTGGTATCATTTAAATTGAACCAGTTCATATTTTATTACGTTGCTAAATATTTACTTAGTTAGATAGACTGTTAATTTTTTATAATCTCATTATATTCACCGTTAGAACTCATTTTTACAAATTAATTAATGTTTTGACAGTAAACAAAAAAAAAGCTAAATTTTATTGTTTTATTATTTAAAGCTTTTCAACCGTTTGCGAGTTGTGAAATAGTTAGTTAAATTGTTGCTAATAAAACATAAAAAATGGAATTTGAAATTAAATTCGAACTAATTTAAATTTTGTTTTTTATAACAGAAAAGCTCATATTTAAATATTTAGAAGGTAATTAAATATTTAAATGGTGATTAACGGACACAAACACTTGTTATTTGTTAATAATATCTTGTTGATTGAGTTTGTTGTCGATCAAACATTTGGGTTAATGCTAGAGCGTGTGTTGAGGACCGCCTGAGCATATAGATTTATGATGATTGTGCGATGAAATATTTATGATAAGAGAATTTTTTTTATGTTTATTGATGTTTTATAAAAACACATTATAACTACATAGACGAATGTGTGGTGTAATTGTGCTGCAACTCATATGTCCAAAAAAAGCACTCTAAAATTTTATTCGACTACAACAGTCCCAGAACTCTAATTATCATTAAATCCAAATCATATTACAATTTACAACACTATTATTACGAAAATTGTATGAACAGTTTTCCCTAAATGAAACAAAAATGAAGTCGTTAATCGATTTAAATTGTAATCGATGAATATGAAGTCAAATCAAATACATTTTCATAGAAATATAACATTTTATTTTGAATTTTCATTTTATGAAAAATAAAAAAAAATTTCCAAAAGAATTTTTATTTTATTTGAAAAAAATTTAAATCGTTCTCGTTCTTCATGTTTTTTTTAAATTGATTTCTGTTCACTACACAAAGTCGACACAATACTCAGAAATCGACGAGTATATAGTAACATCAATTTATAATGGGCACCCAATCGTACGTGAGTAACATATACATATTTGTACAAACTTACATTCGATTTGTATGAACGTTAAGTTGCAACATTTATGTGTATCCAATTTATAGAATTTAAACATTTTTTTATTATTTATTTCAGTGCTTGAAACGATAAAAGGCCACTTTGTAAAATGGATATATTTATGTATGATAAATGTTATTTTATTGAATTGAGGGATGGAGTTTTGGGTAAGGGTTGTCGAGGATGGAATGAAAAGTTTTCAGGTTTTTGGTTTTTACTTCATGCTAACTTTTTTGAATAGCAAGTCAAATCAGAAGGCTTCGATAAAGGCTTACTAAAGGAAAGCTGATATTAAATTCCTAAGCAATATACAAATTAAAACCACCCATATGCACAAAATATTTCAGCATATATAAATGATTAATATTGGCAAATCAATTTAAAATAAATTTAATAATAATAAATAATCAAAATTATATAGATATTATAAATATAATACCGTATATATACACATTATGGCTCTTTATTTACTCAGAATAATTTACAGAAATAGCTCGGAGCAAAAGTATAACTGAATTAAACATCTTTTCTATTTGTTTTTAAAATTATATGTAATTAATTTCATTAATTTTATATTGAACGAACTGGAAGAACATTAAAAGATATAATGAGTAAATGCTCCAATACTTATTTATCATTTATACATTTATATTATTATTATTATTATTTAACATTTATATTATTTATCATAATATTTTATATATGTGGTTTCTGTTTTAGTTCGTTTAGTTTAGTTTTTTATTTTAGTTCGAAGAAATCTTGATACTTTCAATATGCGTATATTTTTTTTTAATTTAAAAGGAAATATTAATAAATACGTTTGAAGCATAATTTAAATATCTATTTTAAAAATACACCAAATGGTTTTCATACTTTACTAATAAGTTGTTTAGAAAATTTCAAATATATATAAATATATTTAATTTTTTAATAATTGAAAATTGTAGCACCAATTACTTTTACTCACTTAATTAGCAATAAAACAATTGAGAAAAAAAAAATCTTTTTGTTTCTTGAGAAGAAAAATATTAATTTAAACAATCTTTATATTATTAAATTTTTTTATTATCCATTACCGGTTTGGAACTCTGTGAGTTCATTCACAAAGGGCTTACAACTAAAAGATACAAGATTATAATTTCCTATTTATAATAAAATTAAGCTTAATGCTAAATACAAAATTGTTTATATAATTGTGAGAAATTGGGAGTATTTTATAGAATAATAAAACAATTAATATAGCGAAAACTCACAAAAACAAAATAATAAAGAAAAAGGAAGAAAACAAAATTACTAAAACAATAAAAAAAATAAGTTGTTGGTTGTTATTTAATATTCTATTGAATCAATTTTTATAAATTTGAAACTGTTCACATTCCATTACTAAAAGGTGTCCTTTTTTTGCCTTTCAATTCCATCATAGCAAAAACAAACAGTCATATGTATTTACGAAAGGGCATTCATGCTGTGAAAAAAATTCAGTAAAATCTTGGGCTTACATGCATTTGCTTGGTTCTATGTTAAAAAAAATTACAAAAGTTCATCGTCGGTTAACGTAAGTCTCCTATCTTCCTGGCCATTCAGTACGACTATTTCTTGCAATATTCTTGGGTATAAGGCGGTTTAAATATTTTTTTCTTCTCTTAAACTACGGAACGAACCGTTTACGAAGGATTAAATCCTTTTCCATATTAAGGGAGCCAAGCTGATTTGAGCAGGTTGACTCAAACCAATTGCATTGGTTTCTTCGACTGGTCACATTATCCGTTTAATTAAGCCTTTGAACTTACCAATCCACCATAAATAAGGCTTAATCGCTTTTCTGTGCACATTGTACTGATCGAACTGGGGTAATAAGTTATTGTTAGTTCATGACCATTCTCTATCTAGCCTGTTTTGTTGGGTTCGTTTCGGATTTCGTTTTCTTGTTAGTGTTATTCACAACTTGTATGCTTACAAGCAATATAATGCAGAACTAGTTGTATAGCAGTTTAATGCAATTTCTCGTGATCTTTACTTTTTGAACCTTATGCTTCTTTCCCATTATGCTGTTATGCCCAACGTTTTCTATTTGCATATATATTTAATCTTGCATAATAATCAAACATTCCAATTACCACAATAAATTTACTAACTGTTTTAACCTTTAAAGTCCAACAAAAACAATCATTTAAAAACTTTGAGATTTAAATAATTAAAACATACGTAGATAAAAATATAAAAAGGAGAAAATAAATTTAATGTTATTTACTTTATGTTTTACTGATTTATTATAAGTCGTTTAGACCTTAGTTACCGAAATAATAATGACATTCTTAATTTCCAAGGGAATTATAATACAATTTGAAGTAAAAAATAACTAACTTGATCAATTAAAACGCAAAATCATGCTCTCAAATACTTGATAAAAATAAACTTTTTAGTTTAATAAATGTTTTAGGTAGTAAAAAATAAAATTATTTATGTATCACGTGAATTATTAGATGTCAATTAGCTTGTGAAACTTACTAACCCTCGGGCCAGAGGCCCTCGGGTAGTAAACGTTTCCCTCGGTAATTAGCATCCTTATAATTCCCTTGATACATAAATAATTATTATTTCATTTCATAAAAAAGAAATATCAACTAAATGAAAGAATCGCTTTAATGATGCATTCCATTTAAATTTTTGTTAAAAAAAGCAAGCTAGTGTAGCTTATTTGCAAGTATTGTGTTGGTATTTTATTTTCTTTAGTCAGCTGTGTTGTTTTAGTTGAATATTTTATACAGCTTGACTAGAAAAAAAAAGATGAAACGGATAATGAAGGGTGACACAGATTTTCTTTCCTTTTTGGTCTTCTCTTTAATCAGTTGAGTTTAGTCGTTTGAAAAAAAATAAGTGCTTAGTTTATAAACCAAAATGTTTTCTTTTCTTGACAAAAGTGTATATAAATTGGTAGATTAAAATTAATAAGTTTTTTTTTGCAATTTAAAATAAATGCAATAAATTTATTTATTGTTTTGGAAAATAGTTAATAGTTAATATAAAATAATAAGCATGGTTGCCACACCGTAAGTATTTCAATACAACGAGAAACACATAAATAACTGATAGATTTAATATAAGACAGAGATCATAAGTATTATTGCATAGCTGCATTTTTTCTGTCTTTGGCTACAACGACAGCTGAATAGAATCATTATCAACATTTTTCTACATTGAACTAGCTTTTGGGAACAAAAAGGAATAAACCTCAAATTATTGGGAATTGGAAGGCATCAATCAACATCTTTTTTAAGTTAAATTTTTTTATTATTGTTCTTTTATACATTTTAATAATTTTGTTTGTTCAAACTTAACAGGTATTATAATCAATTTCACTGATAAATTCTTTTATATCTATTCTTTTTATATATGTATATATTTTTATTTCTCTGTGTCACTTTAATAAACATGAACTATTTAATTCATAGTTAGTGGTAAAAGATTTTCCTGAGCCAGAGGCCACATGTGGTTTTTGAAATTTAAATTTTCTTAATCCCGAAATATAAATGGATAATACACCGTTTTTGATAATGCTTTCGCTCGCATTAAAATCAGAGTATCCAGAAGCCACAAATTGGGCTAATTATGATCTATACTTTGGGAATAAAAAGAAAGAAATACAAAATTTACTATCCTGGCAAATAGTGATTTGTTTCACTAGAACAAAAAATGATTAATTTTAGAACCAGTAAGATGTGCCGGTGCGACGCGATTGCGGAGAACCGCGATCTTATACGAGGTCCAAAATCAATTAAATTTTGTCTACAAACTTTATTTAATGTATTATTTAATCAAATTTTCAAATATTCAACATACGAATTATGTTTAATTTATGCATTGCATAGTAATATAGATTAATTTATCATTCGTTCTAGGACAAGAAATATTTATTTTTGGGACTGCTACCATGACAATAAGATGCAAAACATAAATAACATATTTTTTATCCGCCCACATATTAAAGTGTTACTTTATTATTACTGTGATTTGCAACCTCAAAGAATCACTTTTTAACCATATATTTTGTTGTCATAGGTTCGTCCAAAAAAGTAAAAACCATTTGTATTTGTTTAAATTCTATAAAAATATAAATGCTTATCGAAGCAAACTTTCAATTCAAAATTTCATAATCCAATCAAAATATTTTTTATTTTTTTTTTTTTTTTTTTTTTCATAAAATGTGATGTGTAGTAGGCATTACAATATGTGTCACAACAACACATAAAAACCTTTTAAGACCACGGTCCCACAACAACATGCGTTCTAAGGATGTTAATGGACGCAAATCTGTTTTTTTTTTGTTTTTTTTTAATATTTTTTTGTTACGTAATGGATAACTAAACCATAAATCCTATCACATATAAAATATGACATAGGCCAATATTTCGTGATAGGATAGGGAGAATAAAAATAAAATAAGAGATAAAAAGCAAATTTGTTTTACAAATTTGCAGGAACAAAACTAAAATTGGTTTGCCAATAGTCCAGCCAATGGCATAATCCCCGATTTGATGTCATAGTAATACCGTTTGTTTGAAAAAATAACAAATATTTTGGTCAAAGGTTACTTGTTCAAGATATTTTTATTTTAAAATTTATAAAATTTTAATTTTGATTTAGTTTAATCTAAATTTAAATATTTTTAAATATTTTGCTTGCGGCGAATAAAAAATAGTGTATGATGCACGGACGTAAGCAATTTAGGACTTAATGTGGGTTCAAAACTCGGCAGGTGCCTCGATTCGCAAACTCCACATACGTCACCTTAGCTTTTCGTCCTTGCATCATAATGTACTATTTTATTCGCCTACATGTTAAAGTGTTGCTTTATTACTTTGATTTGCGGCTTTAAAGTATCACTTTTCAACTATTTATTTTGTTGTCATAGCTACGTCCAAAAAAGTAAAAAGCATTTGTATTTGTTTAAATTCTATGAAAAATAAAATTTTTTATCAAAGCAACCCTTAAATTCAAAATTTCATTATCCAATTAAAATAGTTGTTATCATTTGTTGTCATAGCTACACAATAATTTGGAAAAACTAATAAATATTTTGTCAAAGGTAACTTGTTCCACATATTTTTGAATTTGAAAATTTTTTATATTCTTTTCTTTGTTTTAATTATTTAAATTCTGTGTCTGAAGTATATTTTTATTTTTTTTTTTTTTTTTATTTTTAATAGATTTTTCTTTAAATATTTTTCTTCTATTACATTTTGTTTTGGTAATTCTTTTCTTTATTTTTAGTTGCTGTTTGTTTATAATTCTTCTAATCACAATGAGTGTTTCCTCTGTGGATATGCAAAACATTGTTTTAAAATCTAGTTACTGCTCGAATAATAACGGGTTTAATTTTGCACATATCAACCCGGGAAGTCTCATTTCAAATTTTGATGAATTTAAGAGTATTTTGCGTGATGTTCCACTTGATTTGATAGCAGTTTCCGAAACATGGCTCAAGGAAAAGATTGACGATCGCTTGGTGACAATTAATAATTACAATTTAATAAGAAAAGACAGAGGAGATGGTAGACGTGCAGGTGGTGTGGCACTCTATATAAATAATAAAGTTCGATATAAAATTATTAAAAAGAATGCCGTTTCCTCTGACTTTGATGTGATTTTCTTAGAGATAATTAATAACTGTGACGATAAGCTTATGGTGGGTGTATTTTATTGTCCTCCTAAGGTTAAGTTTATTAATCGTGTTAAACAATTCTTAACGCAGTCGGCTAGTAAATACAGTGATATTATCATTCTTGGTGACTTCAACCTAAACATATTATCTAACGATTTGCATGTTAGAAGGTTCAATGATCTTCTGGATTCGATTGGATTAGTATGCGCATCTAGAGAACCCACTAACTTCGTCAAAGAAAGTTGCACATGTATTGACCTGTTGCTTACGACTAATGTTTCTAAATTGAACTTTTTCACCCAAATTTCTGTACCAGGTTTATTTACCTCTCATGATTTAATTTATGGTTCATATGATTATAAATTGAACTACACTAATACTGAAGAGTTTGTTTTTCGTAGATTTTTCAATAATATAGATGTAGATATTCTTCAGAAAAAAGCAATTATGTTAAATTGGAACGAAATTCTTTGTCTTGATGACATTGATCAACAATTGGCTCACTTCAACCACCTCGTTCTTCATCTACTAAATCAGTTTACCCCTATAGTAAAATGTAAACCGCAGAATTATGATGGCTCGTCTTGGTTTAATTCTGACATTCTTAACCATAGGAACATTAGGGATCATCTCTATTCTCGATGGAAAAATGATAAAACTGTCACCAATTGGAATGCTTTTACTAAGTACAGAAATAAAGTCAATACTATGATTAAGTTAGCAAAGTTCAATAACTTTAAAAAAATATCTAATGTTGATCTTTGATCCTTCAAAGATTCTCTGGAACAACTTTAGAAAATATGGTATATGTAAAACTAAATCTCTTCTCCACACTGACATTACTTCATCTGAATTCAATAGTTACTTCTCATCGTTTAACAGACCTCCGGATAATGAATTTGATGCAGACTGTGATAGCAATGGGCCAAACTTATTTTATTTCCATAATACTTCTATTGAGGATATTATTATTATTGTGAGTGAAATTAATTATTCGGCTGTTGGGACTGACGAAATTCCTATTCGTTTTATTAAGTTAATTCTACCAATTATTTTGAAATACTTAACTCATATTATCAATACTGCACTCACTGAATCCATTTTTCCTCAATCCTGGAAAAGTGCTCATGTTATTCCGGTTAATAAAGTTCCCAATGCCAATGTGGTAAGTGATTTTCGTCCTATTAGTTTACTACCTTGTCTCTCCAAAATCTTAGAGAAAGTCATGAAATCCCAAATTTTGGATTATGTGGAAAAGCATCATATGTTAAACCCTCTACAGTCTGGCTTTAGGAAAAGGCATAATACAACATCAGCAATTATAAATATAATTGAAGATTTGAGTGGCTCGATGTCGGATGGGAAGGTTTCCGTTTTAGTGCTACTTGATTTTTCTAAAGCTTTTGACTCTGTTGACCATTCAATACTATTGGAAAAATTAAGAAGCAATTTCAAGTTTTCTAGATCTGCATTACTTTTTTTGAAATCTTACCTGAGTGATAGAAAACAATTCGTTCTTCATAATAATACCTTATCTGATCCATCATATATAACATCTGGAGTTCCTCAAGGATCAATACTAGGTCCTTTATTGTTTTCCCTCTTTATTAATGACATTATTCTAACTCTGAATGTTAAGTTTCATCTTTTTGCTGATGACTTACAAATATACGATTCTGTTTCGCTTTTAGACTTTTCCCTCTGTATTAATCGTATAAACCAAACCCCCGTCAACATATCGGATTGGGCAAAAATTAACAATATTAACATTAATCCTGATAAATCTAAAGCAATGGTCATTACTCAAAATAGGAATGTGTTATCCAGACTGCAAAAAGAAACTATGCTAAGTATTCATGGAAATAAAATCCAAGTAGTGGACAATTTACGTAACCTTGGTATAATGTTTAATAACTTTCTAAATTGGGAAAATCATGTTAACCATATTTGTAGAAAAATCTACATGACCTTAAGCAGTCTATGGCAAACGGCTAGTTTTACACCAAAAACTTCAAAAATGAAATTAATTAGATCCCTAGTGGTTCCTCATGTAATTTATTGTGCTCCAATTTTCTCTGGCTGCTCAAGGGCATCATATTACAAATTGAAACTTGCTTTCAATTCATGTGCGCGCTACGTATTCAACATCCGTAGGAGTACTTCCATCTCGTATTATACTAGAAAAATTCTAAACTGTGATCTTCGTCAATATCTAAAATTTCAAACTGCTTTGTTCATGTTTAAATTAATTAAATATCAGCAACCTAGCTACTTGTATGATCGACTTAGTTTCTCAAGATCAAATAGAACGCTTAACATTAATTTACCTAGAAATTGTAAAACTAAACCTCGTGAAGCATCTTTCTTTGCAAATGGTATCAAAATTTGGAACTCATTAGATCGTGAAATGAAAACTGATATGTCCTTACATAGATTCAAAAAGCTTTGTTTTGCATATTTTGAGAGGCAGCAATAATTAAGTTGCCTTTTACAGACCTGATAAATGTTATTATTTTTTATTATATTTTTGTTTTGATTATTGTATTTTGCTATTTTTCCCCTTTTACTTTAGTTTATCTTATTTTCTATCTATAGGGATTGTAATACTAGTTCTTTATATATTGTAGAATGTAGAGAGTATTTTACTTGCTTATTTGTTAACTTAATTCTTGCCTTAGTGCCCATTATTATAATTATTATTAATTTTTTCAATATTTCAGAGTTATTCCTTAAGTCTTTTGATTTGTAACCATTATTTAAGTACATGTTTATTATTAAACATGCATAAGAGAATTTCTTTGTTCGCAAAGAAATTGCAAGAAGGCTACGGCCTTATTTGTATGTTATATGAAATGAATAAATAAATAAATAAATAAATAAATAACTTAGAATACACAACTTTTCTTAAAATATTTTGCTGGCGGCGAATAAAAAATAGTATATGATGCACGGACGTAAGCTATTTTGGACTTAATGTGGGTGCAAATCTGGGCTAGCGCCTCGATTTGCAAACTCCACATCCGTCCAAAATCTTTAGCTTTACGTCCTTGCATCATAATGTACTATTATATGAAAAAAAATTTCAACATTCTAATACAAATGCAAATAATGACGAAAAGTAAATCTGACCTAAGCATTGTGTGACACCCAACGAACAAATCAACAAAAACAAGTAGTACTAGAAGAAATTCTGTATTTTTTAAAATGACGTTCCATTTATACAAATTTAAACATGTATTTTTATTTGGGGAGGTTTTGTGAGTGATGTATTTTTATTTTTATTAAATGCCGTAGAAGAAGTATATTGTATATAATAACTCACGTCGTTATAGAAAATACTATTTTTTATTGAAGGAGAAATCTTGTGAGACTTCAAATAAGCCTCCGAAAGCTGAAGTATCTTAGTAAGTTCTATGTTCCCATTTTTTAATTGTTTCCCGAGTAAACTGCTAATTGTTGGTTTCGTGAATACTGTGTGATAGGCCGAGGTCAGTGTGCAGCCCCTTGTCAAAGTTAGCTTGTTGTTGAATCATTTTTTGAGAATAATTCAGAATAATTCACGCTCTGTTAATCAAGTACAATCATGAATAACAAGCAGCTTGATCCAAAACAGAAGCCCGTCTAATGTTAAAAACATAATGCTTGAGTTGTCATCCTCTCTAAAAGCTACGACGCGTCAATAGAATTCGGAAATATCGTTATATCGTGTTAAATTCCTGTCTCAATAAAAAATCACCCCAATAAAATCGTTTATATTTCCTCTTATCCCCATAACTAGATTTGCAAAAATAATTGTTTACTATTCATCTTTGTATTAATAATATGCTTCATATTATTTAACGAAATCTTATTATTAAAAAAAATGTTTGAACAAATTAATAATAATAATATTAATTCCCAAATAGAATATCTTTATAGGAGCTATCACAATCAGTAAACCTTTTTTTTATTATGATTTAAGGGTTCGATAGATAAAACTTTGTATTACTTCTTATTCATAAAATTACTTAAATATTAAAAAAATTCCTTCTAAAAAAATTAAAAAGTTTTTAAACTTTATATTCTTTTTATTTGAATTTTTAATAAAGAGATTAGGTTAATGTTGAATTTGTCCCTTTTTTATTACATAAATTATTTTTATGTTTCGATCGAGGCATGTAAGTAGCTGGCCTCCAGGTGAGAAGGGATTTCAGGGAATAACATGAATTCGTATATCATAATTATCATGTTAACTATATTCCAACTCACCTTCGTTTAAATAAACGAAAAAAAAATTTATGGTGTTGTGGATGTGATGTGATATAAAAATATTAATTTAATATCGTTAAGTTCGTTTATAATGGAGTTTTTATTATTTTGTCATTTTTATATGAAAATGTTTTGTTAATGCAACTATGGGATCTGGAACAAAAAATGAATAATAAAAACTTATTGGAAAGTGGTTTGGATAAATTTGTTAAATAATAAATTCTTTAGTTGACTGATGTACATATATTTAATGGAAACATCCAAGTAAATTCGAAAGGCGATCTTAAGAAGGGTAAATTGTTTTTATACTTATAAGATTTAATAAATACGAGAGACCTTTCTTTAAAAAAAACTGCCTAGTTCTTGAATTTCCGTTTCATTTCATATGAGCCATGGTAAGAGAGAGAAAGAGAAAGAGAGAGAAATATAGAGAAATATAGAGAAATATAGAGAAAGAAAGAGAAAGAGAGAGAGAGAGAGAGAGAGAGAGAGAGAGAGAAGAGAGAGAGAGAGAGAGAGAGAGAGAGAGAGAGAGAGAGAGAGAGAAGAGAGAGAGAGAGAGAGAGAGAGAGAGAGAGAGAGAGAGAGAGAGAGAGAGAGAGAGAGGAGAGAGAGAGAGAGAGAGAGAGAGAGAGAGAGAGAGAGAGAGAGAGAGAGAGAGAGAGAGAGAGAGAGAGAGCTTATCCGACCCTTTTTGGAGTATAATCATTATTACTTTCTCGATATACAAAAAAGCAGACAAATTATAGTTATTTAGGTATCAATGGAATTATAAGGATGTTAATTAGCGAGGGAAACGTTTACTACTCAAGGGCCTCTGGCCCGAAGGTTAGTAAGTTTCACAAGGTAATTGACATCTAATAATTCACGTGATACATAAATAATTTTATGTTTTACTACCTAAAACATTTATTATACTAAAACATTTATTGTTATTAGTATTTGATAGCATGATTTTTCGTTTTAATTGATCAAGTTAGTTATTTTTCATTTCAAATTGTATCGGCTGGGGTATTGTTATTCGTTACTATGGCTTTATGTAAATAATGTTGTTTATAAATAAACAAAACAAAAATTTATAATGAAAACTAGGTATATTATGAATCCATAACTCCCTCTTATAATTCCCTTGGGAATTAAGAATGTCATTATTATTTCGGTAACTAAGGTCTAAACGACTTATAATAAAATCAGTAAAACATAAAATAATTTTTACGCACAAACGAATCGTAAAACACATTTTACATCCTAGTTATCGTGGCTGAAAGTTGAACTTTACATCCGTAAAATAAAATCCCGTTGCTATATGAAATATTAATATATTTTTCTACTTTACCGCCCGTAAAATAATCACCCCGTAAAATATTCATAAAATTAGAACAAACAAATAAATTATTGTATGAAGTTTATAGAGAAAATCATGGCATGTTTAGCATAATTTTCAAAATGTCTAGCGAGTTTAAAAAATTCAAAATTGATTTATACTACAAAAAAATTGTGCAGTTATGCGTAAAACGTTGTACATACACTCAGGCTGAAAGGAAGATTACGCCCTTGGTTCAATAAAAAACCCTCGCTTCGCGTCGGGCTTCAATATGAACCGTAGGCGTAATCTTCTACTTTCAGCCCTCGATATGTAAATAACTATTGCGCACAAACAAATCGTAAAACACATTTTACATCCTAGTTATCGTGGCTGAAAGTTGAACTTAGCGCCCGTAAAATAAAAACCCGTTGCTATATAAATCATTAGTGTATTATTCTACTTTGCGGCCCGTAAAATAATCGCCCGCAAAATATACATAAAATTAGAACAAACAAGTAAATTATTGTATGAAGTTTATAGAGAAAATCATGGCATGTTCAGCATAATTTTCAAAATGTCTAGTGAGTTTAAAAAATTCAAAAATTGATTTATTCTACAATTAAGTTGTGCAATTGTGCGTAAAACGTTGTACATACGCTCAGGCTGAAAGGAAGATTACATCCTTGGTTCAATAAAAGCCCTCGCTTGGCGTCGGGCTTCAATATGAACCACAGGCGTAATCTACAACTTTCAGCCCTCGATATGTAAATAACTATTACTCCATCGAATTTTCAATGATGCGTATAAGAAAAACAAAACTGTTTTCGTGAATTTGTTCTTGCTCTTATCATGTTAAACTATTGAACACTAGGGTGGTTCAACGCTTTGACGAACATGTACCCTTAATTTTTTCCAACGTTTCATAACAAATTCTTATAATCAAAATTTCTTCTTACCTACAGTTTGAAGGAAGGTTACGATACTTTAGTCCATGCTTCAGGTAGACGAAACAGCTTAATGCAAGCTGGAATTATTATCTTCAGTAACTTAAGAGTTTCGTGGAAGATATTTTGTACCTCCCCGGATCTTATTTTATCAGGTCCAGCTAACTTTAAAGAATTCTGAATTCTTATCAACTGTAACGAACAAATTTCTGTACAGTTCCAACAGCGAATTTTTTTTTTGTACTGAAATTCATTCTAAAAGAATACAAAATTCGGTAATTCGGTGTTGGAATTTGTTCGGTACAATCGAAAAGAATTCACTATCAGTCTTTTGGGTAGCAAAACTTAAACGTGTCTGATGTCTGTCGAAGCTCAAGTCTATTCGGCTTTTGGAGAAAGTGGGTACCCAATAAGTGTTGGGTATTTTATTTAACGAGCCAGCTCACAATAACGGTACAAAATGATTTCATCTTTAACGTTGATTAGCGTTGATTATAGTTGTTTGATAATGAGGTTTAATTTCTTTCTTTTTGAATTGATGTCAACACATCAATTTCCTTCGTAATAAATTATTTTGTTTGCGGTGATAGCAATGTTATGCTGTGAATGAAGTCAATTTTATTTTTTGAGTAACGATATATTATTTGCTCTTTAATTAATTCAAAAGTATTTTCTCTATAACAATACTCAGATTGCTTTCATAGTATAATGAAAGAAAAGATAGTTTTCATACTGATGATTATATATTTTTTTAGTAATTGTGACAACTTTATTTAACAATAATGACCATTACCTCAGTAATGAAATGTTGTCCAAAAATAATTATTCTTTTAATAATGTTTGTTTTTATTTTTCTCTTCAATTATAAAATATTATTTCTTCCGTGTTGAACTATTATCTGGATAAAGGCGACAATATCGCTTCCCCAGGAACGATGGAGATGATAAGTTTTTCAGTTTCTGACTTAAAACTTGTAGTTGGCAACATAAGATTTTTGGCAGAATTATTAAAAATAACGCAAATAGGATTTGGCCCAATATCAATAAAATATTGTAATGCTATTACAGTTAAGTTTCCTTTAATCGTTTCCGCTTAAAATAGTAGCATTAAATTATCCATTTAGGATAATTTAATGTAATATTTTCTGTAGTAACGGTCCAAGAGGGAGATAATTCCAAATAATCTTTAGTAAACAGTTTGAAATCAAGTGAATTGATAACAAGCCATGCCTTTGATGCTTATTTTCCTTGAAAACCCAATGTAATCCTACACCCAGGTACTTAATATTGCTAAGAGAAAATTCGAACAGCGTACCCTATCAGCAGCACTCAAGATAATATATAATAAAAACCACTCCAAAATTAATTTTTATTTAATTAAATTAAAAAAAACAGTAAAAAAGCATTTGCGACAACGGAAACGATTAGTTTATCTCCATAAGATTAAGTTGAATAAATAGCGGATCGATCTGAAAGTGTATTAATATTTTACTTGCACATTATATATAGTCCGTTTTATTCCATTACCGGATGACCAACTGTAATCAATTTTAATTAATAATCAATATATAACTGTCTGTCAAGTAAGACAAGAAGCAAATGTAAATGCAAATACGTTAAACATTTTTTTGTGAGGTTTAGTACAAATGTTTTTGGTTTTATCCTCAAAAACGTAAAACAGTAACGCCAATGATCGATGCAAATGTTTTCGTATATATTGTCATTTAGAAAATCGTTTGCAAAGGTATAATTTTTATTGCAAAGAAGAACCAGTTAAGTTTAACACCAACAACATATTAAATTACCTTTGTGTAAATTTAAAGAAAAAGGAGACGATAAAACATACTAAGAAACTTAACTACCGGCTATTTCGATTTTATTTACCATCAGAAAATCATAAAACCATATTCATCATCATTAACGAGTTATCGATTCGTACAAGTTAATCGGCTGTTAAAAAAATACACATATTAAATTTTAGTATCGTAAATTTATATGCCGTGTCTTGCGTTTTACTGCAGGTAAGTAAGGATATTTATTGCTTTTGAATTTTTATCGTTTAAATTGACAATAAAGACCGATATGGCTGTTCTTCTGTGAATGATTTCCGTCGGTCTCATTATAATAAAATATATTGCTCTTTTTAACTTAAATTATTTTAGTTGATATTAAATTGTAAGCGTAAACTTTTTTGGCACAATTTTATTAATAAGATGCTTAATTGTTTTCAAAAGCTAGCCCCAAAATCGTGCATTCTTAGGAAATTCGGTATTTTCGAGGATTCGGGATTTTTTTTGTATAGGAATTAAACTTGTAATGATAATTGGACTTTTTCAAACAAAACAAAATATTAAGCCGGAAAACTGAATATATGACAAAACAAATTACACTTGCAAATCTCTTATTTATAAATCTCAGAATAATGAAAGAAACTATTAATTGGCTAACAGAGAAAATATTTTAGCAATACAAAAATAAATCAACAAAAATTATGTAAATCAAAATACAAAAAGGCTTACATTAATTTATTTCTTGAATGTTGTCTTCTTCCCAAATCCAGTCCTGTGGAACAAATGTTGACTGTATGCTGGAATTCATTTTACTAAACGTAATTTATCAAAACCATTAAGAAATGGTAAAACCAAACTAGATCTGTCAATATGAAATATATCCCTCATAGTTTGATCGAATTTATCGACCGCCACAATAATTATTTGTATTTCGAAGCTCAGCAATATCATTAATTTTTTTAGTTGCTTGTTAAATGACATTAAATTTATGAATATTTGCATTTAACAGGGGCCCTATTCCCGAACACATAAATGTCATCACAATATTGTAAATTCACACAATATTGTAAATTTCGTATTATGCAACACCAATTTGGTGAAAATTCAACACAATATTGTGAATCTGACAAAAACAATATAGTTACTGTCAAAATCACAATTTTGCTTTATGTTTTGTGTGTTGACTTTTTTATACAAATTTCATCGATTGGCGTAAAAATTAATTTAAAACGCAAAATTAAGTCTTGAATAATATTAGATAATAATATTTTTATATAAATATCATTAAAACATATTTATTTATTAAATATATTTTTATTTCATTTTGACATGCAAAATTAAAAAAGATTAAAAAAGTTATTTGTCAAAAATACGAATCTAGTACCAAAAATCTGTTATAATTTTGTAAAAATTTGTTATAATTTGTTTGACACAAATATGAGTTACAGAATACCATTTTTAAACAAAGTTGTTAAGGATTTTGGTGAAATTGACAATATTGTCGATTGACAAATATGTGTTCGGGAATAGGGCCCCTGGTAACGGCTTGGAATGAAGCGTCACCGTAACCGTTGGGGATATAAAAAGTGTGTTGAACGGTTTCGTTATTACTTCACCTGGGGCCCTATTCCAAAACACGTATTTGTCAATCGACAATATTGTCAATTTCACCAAAATGCTTAACAACTTTGTTTAAATATGGTATTCTGTAACTCATATTTGTGTCAAACAAATTATAACAAATTTTTACAAAATTATAACAGATTTTGGGTACTAGATTCGTGCTTTTGACAGCTAACTTTTTTAATCTTAAAACATGCAAAATAAAATAAAAATATATTTAATAAATAAATATGTTTTAATGATATTTATAGAAAAATATGATGATTTAATATTATTAAAGACTTAAGTTTGCGTTATAAATTAATTTTTACGCCAATCGATGACATTTGCATAAAAAAGTCAACACACAAAACATAAAGCAAAATTGTGATTTTGACAGTAACTATATTGTTCTTGTCAGATTCACAATATTGTGTTGAATTTTCACTAAATTGGTGTTACATAATACGAAATTCACAATATTGTGTGAATTTACAATATTGTGGTGACATTTATGTGTTCGGGAATAGGGCCCCTGGTATGGTATGATTGAATTTGATCGGAAATTTTTATACGGATCGAAAATATTACGACAAATTTTTTCCGACTTATGATTTAAATGTTTCGTAATATTTTCGATTCTCATATAAACGCACTCATTTAGTACAGAATTTAAAAAATGTCAAAACCTTTTAATATTCATATTACTTCGGTCTGAAAGACCTAAGTATTACATTCATCAGCTCAAAGTGAAATTCTTACCCCCACTTTTTTTGGCATTTCTCGACGTTTAAGGACCTACTAATTCTAAAACAGCAAAAAAAAAATGTGTGTCTGTCTGTCGGCCGTCCGGCCGTCACAACCGACGAAATCTAGAAAACCGCTGGACGGATTTCAAAATTTTTTTTTTCTAAAAATAGGTTTATTCAATGGGAAGAGCCGAAAGGACACTGTGTTCGATAACTATACCGGAAGTGTGTCAAAAAATCGTCAAGTGTGTCAAAACAAGGAAATTTGCATATTTTTTGCTTAAAAAACTTTCATTTTAAGTGATTACGAGTAGGAACATTGAATTTGGAGAAATCTTGATGGTCGGGATTGGTATGTGAGACCAAAATCTAGATTATTGCATTATAAGTTTGTCAAAAAAATGCTGCCAAGTGTGTCAAAAAAAAAGATTTTTATTTATTTTTTGACACAATTTTTTGGAAAAAAAATAAAATCAATTGTTTGTTTGAAATGAAGTTTTATTATTATTATTGAGAATTATGGCATTATAAGTTTGTCAAAAAATGTTATCAAGTGTGTCAAAAGAGAGATTTTTATATATTTTTTTACCTAATTTTTTGAAAAAAAAAATATAATTTATTGTTTGTTTGAAATGAAGTTTTATTTTTATTATAGAGAATTATGGCATTATAAATTTGTCAAAAAATAATGTCAAGTGTGTCAAAAAATGATTTCATTTATATTTTATTTAAATATATTTTATTTTATTTTATTTTATTTAAAAAGTAGTAAAATAAACCGAAGATTATACATGATTTCATTTATCTTTAGTCAATTTTTTTGAAAAAAACATGTAGCTGTTTTTATGATGTAAATGTAATTTAAAATGAAATTGGACATGGAAATTTTTGAATTTGTTATAGTTTTTGAAATATTTTTGGAATTTTGAAAAAGTTTGTATTTTTGATTTTGTAATAATTTTTGCAATATATTTAGAATTTTGGAAAAAGTTTGAATTTTTAAGAATTTTGGAAATATTATTGGAATTTAGAAAAAATTTAAATATTTGATTTTATTCTAATTTTTGGAATATTTTTGGAATTTTGAAAAAGTTTGATTTTATTTAATTTTTACAATATTTTTGGAATTTTGATTATAATTTTCCGGCAACGTATTGATGTTTCGTGTTAGTTTTGTAATAAATGTTTAAACAGATATAAAAAATACTTGTATTTTAACAAAGAGTTATGTTTGATATACATCGCTGCCCAAAACTAAAAACCATGTCCTCATAAAAGTTTTTTGTCGAAAACTATATCAAAATCCTTAACCAAGACCGAAGTCTTGATATCTCAGAGCTGTGAGATTTCAGCCCCTCCATATTTTATCATTTGTTTTGTGTTAATATTGATAGAATATATAGTTTTTTTTATGATTATGGATAGCTTTTCCGTTGTAAAATGTTTATTAAACAAATGTAAATATGATATATAAAAAAACATAACGTATAACTTAATATAATTTACAACAAAACGTCAAATCAAATATAAATTTCCGACAAGCAAAATGTATTCGAAAATTTTTCCGACAGAAATGTTCGAAAAATACTTTCTATCATATGCCATTTTCAATTACCGAATAGTTATAATATTTCCGAGTCGGATTTTTATTCAATCATACCACTGAATAAAACTATTTTCACGCATTTGAACTTGTGATTTTTAGGGTTCCGTTTTTTATACGGAACACTATTGGTGAGAGTACAACGTGTTTTTCACATTATTTCGATTATCTCATGAACCATCTGATGAACTTAAAATTCGAGGTGCTTATAAAACTAACCTATCCACACAAGATGGCGGTTTAAAAAATAAATAAAGTTGTGTTCGTTTGTTTTACAGAGGTACGATGTAAAGCCTTTGAGAACATACATTTTTTTATCGAGACGAGTAGGGTATCATATAAAAGGGCTTCATTTCAGCATTCCTTAAAAATCTATTTTGGAATTTTACACCTCACCATTTTTTGTATAATTCTGAAAAATGACGTTTTCTCTATGTTTTATTGCCCCGATTAACTCCGACCCTATTCCATCGAAAATATTGAAATATATTTGGAATAATAGAAAAATGATTTTTAATGAAAAATATAAAAAAGTGGCAGATACTCATAACTATATTTATTAAAGGGGCTGGGAATGAAAATGGGGTAAAACATCATTTAGAACCAGGTCAAGTGGGGTGTCGTTTGAAAGAGCACTTGATTTTAGAAACATTTCCATTTTTTTAGAATTTTGCAATGCATAGTTTTTGAATTCTTGTCAAAAAAAATGACACAAGAAGTTGCCCCCCGCCTCCATCCTTCTTGCATCTCGATTAATTAACAGAAAAATTTGAAAAAATTCACAGACAGGAAGTTTGATAAACTCTGAACAAAAATTACAGCGCAGTCTCAAATAATTATATTTTTCTGCTTTTGAGGGATTGGGGTGGGGAAGAGTTTTTTACCCAAGTGAGTGGGAGTTGAAAGAGCACCGAATTTAAGAACCATTGCAATTTTTTTAGAATTTTGCGGTGCACAGTTTTTGAGTTATTCTAAAAATGTGCAAATTTCAGACCGCCCCTTCCTACGTTTCAACACTGATAGACAGAAAAAATTAAAATAATGCACAGAGACAGGAAGTTTGCTATATTTTGAACGAAAATTAAATTATAGGGAACTCTCAAATAATTATATTTCTTTGAGTTTAAGGGATGGGTGTAAGGAGAGTAAAAAAAACTTTCTGACCTAAGCGAGTGGGGGGTGTCATTTGAAAGAGCACTTAATTTAAGAAATAACGCACTGCAAAACTTTCAAACCGTGCTCCCCTACGTTTCGACATTGATTGACAGAAAAATTTGGAAAAATGCATATAGACAGAAACTTCCTGTCTAAACTGTAAACTTTAAATGACAATTATAGCAAAGTCTCAAATTATTATATTTCTGTGTGTTTACGGGAATGGGTGTGAGGAGTGTAAAAAACGATTTTACACCTTACCATTTTTTGTATAATTCTGAAAAATAACGTTTTCTCTATGTTTTAATGCCCCGATTAACTCCGACCCTATTTCATCGAAAATCTTTGGAAATATATTTGGAATGATAGAAAAATGAGTAGGTTTTTAATGAAAAATATAGAAAAGTGGCAGATACTCATAACTGTATTTATTAAAGGGGTGGGAATGATAAGGTGTTAAAACATCATTTAGAACCAGGTCAAGTGGTGTGTCATTTGATTTTAGCACTTGATTTTGAGCACTTGATTTTAGAAACATTTCCATTTTTTTAGAATTTTGCAATGCATAGTTCTTGAATTCTTGTCAAAAAAATGACACAAAAAGTTGTCACCCCTTCTTGCATTTTGATCTTAATTAACAGAAAAATTTGAAAAAATTCACAGAAGACCCAAGCGAGGGGGTGTCATTTGAAATAGCACCTAATTTAAGAAATAACGCACTTTTTTTTAGAATTTCGCTGTGCACAGTTTTCGAGTTATTGTCAAAAAAGTAAAACTTTCAAACCCTGCTCCCCCTACGTTTGGACTCTGATTGACAGAAAAATTTGGAAAAATGCATGTAGACAGGAAGTTTGGTAAACTTTAAATGACAATTATAGCAAAGTCTCAAATAATTATATTTCTGTGTGTTTAGGGGATCGGTGTGGGGAGTGTAAAAAAAACTTTTTTTTGACAAAAGCGAGTGGGGTGTCATTTGAAAGAGCACTTAATTTAAGAAATATTGCAATATTTTTTAGAATTTTGCGATGCACAGTTTTTTAGTTATTGTTAAAAAAGTTTTATTTTAAGTATGTATACAAATACCACCCTAAATTTTGACTCTGTTTTATAGAAAAAATATTCTCAATTTAAACTATTAAAAAGCTGGCTAAATCTTTCTTTAGTTAACATAAACAGCTATGGATAAGATTTAACCTCAAGTAACAATTTTTTTGTCATATTTGATCAATGTAGATGTGATTGACATTTACTATTGACGTCTGCGAAAAAATATTTATTCTGTTATGCGTCCATAGTCTGGCGATATAAAGACTTTACAACATAACTTTATGTAATTTATTTTTGATATTGTGTTCTTCTACATCCACGGAACCTTTGGCGAGCGAATTTTATTCGCACTTGTCCGACTTTTTTTTAAGATTCATTTTTTTCATTTTCGTTTTATTTACTAAATGATTTATGAAACAACTTTCACTAAACTCATTACATCGAAAATAAATAAATAAAAAACTTCGATATCACAATTAAAAGAAATAATTTAATTTTCTATAACAAAATTTACATTTTTCTATTATTAAATTAACATAATAATAGTCTTTGTTTACTTTTAATACACTACTAATATCGATTTAAATTTATATACTAATCTTCGATCCAAACAATTTGATCGCTTATATACACATATTATAGGTTTCCTGTTTTCCTCTCCATTATTGTAACAAGCAATTATCACTAATACAAACAGTAATTCTACTTTTTACAAATTTATTTATGCAAAACATGTATTACAATGTATTATTAATTGAAATTTAGTGACGTAACTAAACCATCAGCAAAAAAAAAACACAGTAGTACAAACAAATGTCTATACGCTTATTACAAGAGAATAAATGAATAGAATTGAAGAGAATAAATTAATAAGTTATTGGCGAATTCCTTTAAATATGAATACTATTATTTTAGAGTAAAAATTGAAAATAGTCTGTCGTTACAAACTAAATATTATAAAATTAATATTGAAGCTGATTTTCAAAAAATTTCAATTCGCTTAATCCTTATTGTACAAAAATATAATTCCAGGAGTCTATTTAAAATTAAATAAATAATACAAAATGTCTGTTTAAAATGAAATTTAGCATCGTAAAACGATGATGTGTATAATAAATACCAAACAGCTTTAAGTAATTTTAGTTAATAATTTTCTTGCCAAACCCAATTTATGTAAAATTAAATTGTATTGAGTGTGTGTTCTCCTTATCATTATACTGATAAAACTGTAAATTAAATATAAGTTGTGACAATCAAATGTATTAGTTGAATATATCAATTTCAAAAATTGATGTTGAAATTTTCACTACTCACAAAACAAATATGTTTTCTAGAAATCTGCAAACTAGTGATTCATCGAACGAAATCGAATACCACTTATCTACGTTAAGCTTGGTTAGTTTAGTTTAGTAACGATTGTAACAACTACCAATATGGAATAGGCACCTATATCATATCAACCACATTTCAAGTACGTTGTTTTTTCGAAAAAAAATTAACGAAGGCACTTCCTTAAACATATTCTATCCTAACCTATGTGACACTTGATCCACACGACCCAAATCAAAATATGCAAACAGAAAAAGTTACACTTTTGTTTGAATAATTTTTCTTTGTTTTTATATATCTGCCGGTGATCGTAAAAGTCCAAAAATTTATCGATTCATTTTTAATTGATTCCAGTCCAAAATTGATTCCAATTCAAAATTTCAAAAAATGATGAAAAATTGGTTCCTGTTAAAAAAAATTCAAAGAACCACTATGGAGCAGACAAACCAAAACTGATTGTGTTTGTTGTTGTCATTCTGTTAAAAATCAAACAGACGATTATTTAAAATACAAAAATATAATTGGGTAGAAACGAAAAATCATCAATAATGATGATAACAAACTAACCGAAAATATGTTATTTGATTACCCCTCTCGATATTGACGAGTTTTTGAGTTATGAGGGATTAAAATTGATATTTTATTCAAAATTAAAATATCATATCGTATATGAAATAAATGATTGAGCATAAGGGTTGGTTGGAAAAAGAAGTCTAGGATTTTTAAACTCATCAAGAAAATTTCCAATATTCAAACAATCACGATTGTAGTTTTATTGAACTTTTTCCCCTAAAACACACAAAACAGTCAAACCACTAGAGTATTTCCTCACCAAGTGACTACTTTTCCCATTATTATTTTCTCAATTTTTTTTACAATAATCAACATCAAAGTAGTGTCAGTTCATTGTTTTACCTTTTACCAACGTTTTTCGTTCAATAAAATAAAATAAAAGGGGAGGTATCTTAACAAGTTAATATTTTAAACTTAATTTTGTTTAATGCTTTTAACGGTTTGGAAATAGTAAATAACTGTATCAAGGTAACTTCAAAAAATCAATACTATTTATAATTGATAGATTTATTTTCATGAAATTGATTATTTTCTTTTAATAAGCTTAAAAGGTTTTTTAATGGGCTGGAGGTATAACAATTGTATATCGATATTTTGATATTTTAAAAAAACTAAACTTTTATTTTGTTTTTGTTACTAATTGAAATTTGTTTATAGAATTGTTCTTGCTTAGAACATCAGTAGGACAGTTTTATTTGCTACTGTTAATTGTTCAGCAAAACGCAATAAAAATGAACGTTGAATGTTTTTTAAGAAAACACTTTGAGAACTCTCTTTCTTTAGAGACACGTGAGGCATTAGTACATAAAGAATTGAAAGGAGTCACTAATGCCTAATATGGTACATCTCAGCACACTACACATAAACATATAAGTATTTGTTTTGCAATTCAGACAACAAAACATAACAAAACATAACATAACATAACTCAGATGAATGGTGGCAAAGTGGTAGAAAATATCCTAATCAAATATCCAACACTTTAATTTTTCTAGGCTAACCAGTGACTTGTTGCATATATCCACATCAGTTTGATGGGATTTGCCAGGTAGAATGTCCCTCAAATCGAAAGATTGTCTTCAAGAGATGCACCTTGCATTAACTCTTCAAATAAGGTTTTTTAAAACAAACATATCCTGCTCCTTAAATTCGTTTGTTTTGCCTATGTTTTTTATTACTTTTTTTTTAAACCTGATGGGCTATGGACGGATAAAGTGCACATAAAAGTGATAAAAACAATGATGAAAATTGCGAAATTCTGTGTTGGTTTTCGTGAATAATTATTTGCTTGTTGACGTAAGCACACACATTTATTCATTATGCAATGTCTGCAGCAGTGACTTACAAGAAATTCTAATAGTTTTCATTTGTTTTGGTTTTACATGTAGATTGATACACCCGCAGTTGTTCTTATAATTAAAATTTAAAATGTATTTCTATACGCACTATAATATCATTAAAATTTAATTAATTGAATAACAACTGCAATCAATCTGTTTTGACTCAATAAATCATTTTTAGTTTTTTCAATTTCAAATAAAAATCATTAAAATACAGATTTATCTATCCATTATATTAATTTTTTTTTTTTTTTGTTAAATTCAACAACCGAGTAATTTTTTGTATAATTATTTTTTTATTATTTTTCATTTAACAACTTCAAAAAATTAACTCTCCACCACCTCCATGCATATTGATATATTTACTGTAAAATATTTGTTTTAATTGAAAAGTTTATTGTTTTTTCGGAAAATTTTAAATTTTTGGAAGTGGTGTAATGTGTATCGAGTAAAACCTGGTATTAAAGCTTTGGTATTAAAATACGAGGAAAAGATATGGTATTTTTTTGGAATTAATCAATTTTCTGGCCTCACTATGAGTTGCATTTGTAGGATAAAACATATTTTATTCTGAAACGTCCTACATACGGTCAAAACATGGTCAATACGGGAATTCTTCTTTTTGAGAGTTTGGGAGCAGAAGTTTTAAAAACTTTCATCTTCATATTTTGTGTTGCTATAATGTTGAATTACTCGTTAAGAATAAAATGATTTCGAATCAAAGTTCCTTTAGGTTATTCGCTCACAAACTCTCGAGATATGGTATATATTTGGGCTATGGCTTAGGTTGTTTTAAAAGAACTTAAGAGTATATCTCATCTCTCAAGATAATTTAAATTTTATTGTAACCTTAAAATTTAAATAGGTTTATTGAATTGTTCCCCTAACTTTCAGAATATCACAAATCATATTTAACAACATTATCGTATTTATCAATCTGCAAAACTTGCAATATATCATACATTTAATATCAAAATTGGTAAATTGATTGAATATAATAAATTTTTGATTGAATTTCAATTTGTTAATTCTTCAATTTTTTTCGTCAAAAAAATGGTTTCAACGATTTACAGATTGAACTGTTTAAATTATTAATTTATTATTTTGATCGTTTTATGTATGATAATTTATTTCCATTGCTGGTATTGGTGAGAAATGGAATGAGGATGTATGGACCATCACAACAATTTCGACGAAAGGTGCAAATCCGTCGCTCCATTTTGTAGGTAAGGCAACAGCTTCCACTGGTTTCACTGCTTCAAATACGAAAAAACATTTTAAGGGTAAACATAGCATTCATCCAGTGTAACACCTGTAAAGAATGGTGTCACCTTAAGAAATGCTCAGGTTTAGCCACACATTAACAATGGGCCAAACACTACACAGCGTCATGCTGTCAATTATCTAGTCAGCACGAGCTCTCAGCAAAACACAATGCGAATGAACTGGCATTCGGAAACGCCGAGTGATGTGAAAATTATGCAACTGAATTGATATTAAAAATTATATGTGCAACAACAATATTCTAGTCATGGTTCTTCAAGAAACCACATTAAAGGTTAGATCTAAGATTAGTGATAATTACTGTGATTACAAAATTATAAGCCGGGATAGAGGGAAGGACAAATGTGGTGGCCTTGCCTTTATCATTCACAAAACCGATCTACCGTACAACCACATTACCTGCAGTACCGGGAACTGATAAACACCTAGAACAATTAGGCATTATAATAAAAGCCGGCAACACGGTGATAACTCAGTCAATATTTACATCCCACAAGTAGGCAGCTATGATACAGGTTATGAACTGTCCATAGGACATTTATTTTGTACCAAAGACTGTCTAACTTTTGAAGATGTGAATGCTCATCATGATCTATGGCACTCACACCTATAGTCTGATTCACGAGGTGAAAACATTGCTGATCAAATTGACGTCTCCAATTTTGGAGTCCTCAACGATCCACATCCAACAAGGGTAACAAATAACACGTATTCTTCTCTAGATGTTTCCCTTGCCAGCATGTCACTAATCCCAATTTTTGAATGAAGAACTGATATTACATTAGGATCAGACCACCTGCCGATCATTATCACCTTAAGCCGTTCCATAAATATAATAAAATCTGAGAGGAAAACATATATTAATTTTAACGGAATGGAATTCAGTAAACAATTTTTACCACTTGACGCCCTCTCTGGGGATAAAAAATTTAGAGAAATTTTTAATACAGCCAGATTTCGCTTCATTCCATCCGGCAGAATTCAAAAGGTGAAACTAAACTTTCCATAGGAAGCTTATGTACTCTCCACCCAAAAAGATGACATCCGCAAGGCAGATCCAGCTGATTCTAGAATTACAGACCTAAATAATAAAATCAATAAGTTAGTTACAGAACGCAAATGTAATAAATGTAGAGAGCTAGTGAGTGATTCAAGCTTTGGCACAAGCAAAAGTTTCTGAAAGGTCATAAAAGGCTTAACCTATCTCCTATAACCCAACTGAAAACTTCAGAAAATGCGTAACAAAATTCAACACATAGTTTACAGAAAAGCCACATAAACATGAAAAGCAAACTAGGTCAGTATTGTGACTCTGCGCAAACTCAATATTGAACATTTAGAGGAATTCACATTTTCTGAAGAAGAGGTTGAGAATACCATATAGAAAATTAAACCATCCAAAGTTTGTTTACCCGACGGCATCTCAGCCATCATTCTAAAACATATTGGACAACGGACTGAAATATCTCACAACCCCACTCAGCACATCGTTAACTACCCTACAGATACCAAATATCTGGAAAACGGCCAGAATAAGCCCCATCTTGAAGCCTGGAAAACCCGAAGAAATGGGAGAATCTTACAGACCGATCTCAATCCTCCTCTCCTTTCCTTTCATCGGTCGCAAAAATGATTGAAGCGCTTTTATTGCCTCGGTTAACCAGATTTATCAGTTTGGCGGCACACCAACATGGCTTTAGGACAGCACATAGTACAACCACTGCTCGTCACAGAATACAAAACCAGATCAGCGATGGTCTGAACCAGAAACAACCCTGTGCTAGAACAATTTTAATTGCACTCGACCTATGAAAAGCATTCGACACAGTGTCGCACACTGCGCTACTAGATGACATCCTAAAGACTATTTTGCCAGGTCTAACAAACCGCTGACTGTACAACTATCTTAGAGGTCGTCAAACATTCGTCGAGCTTCGAAATCGAAACTGTAAGTCCAAGATGAGAGTACTACGACAAGGAGTTCCACTAGGCGGAGTTCTCTCACCTTCATTATTTAATCTCTACTTAAGCAGCTTACCTGCTCTTCCAGAAGGAATAACCATCACGTCTTATGCAGACGATTGCACGGTGCTTGCAACAGGTAACAACCTAGAACAACTCACCAATATCCTAAACATCTTCCTTAGCATCCACAATGATTGGTTCAAAACAAGGAAATTAAAATTTTCTACTGAAAAATCCACTTCTACACTTTTCACCACATGGACGAAGGAGGTAAACACAACACTAAGCATCTGCATTGACATTTGACAACATACTAATGCCTACAGTAAAAAATCCGAGATTGTAAGGGGTAACATTTGACCCACTGTTTAAATTTAATGCTCATGCATAATAAGTGATCTCTAGAGTCTAGTCTGAAGAACAGAAATAATGCATTGAAAGCACTAGCGGGTAGTTCATGGGGAAAGGATAAAAATACAATAACTACAACGTATAAAACAATAGGTTGACCTATTATCAACCTTGCTGTACCCATATGGACACCCCAAGTTGCTGACACGCACTGGAAGAAGTGCGACAAACAACACAAAACACACAAAACGCAGTTTTGAGAACCGCAACCGGATGTCATTTGATGGGCCACCGAGATCACCTGCACGAGGAATGTAATATACTGCCAGTCCGTAAACATAATGAAATTATGTGTAATGTGTTAATTGTTACTTTAATGAACTGGATTTGTCTTCGATCTCTATGCCATTAAAGAAGTTCAAAACAACTATTTTTAAATTGATTTAAGTTTTAACTGATCATCAAATTTATTGTTGATAACTTTGAATCAATTTAAAAATTTCTATATTTATGTTTTTGATGATACTCTACATCATTAGATTGTAGGTTATAATTTAATATTGTCTTTTTAATTTGTGTTTTTATTCTTTTTTACTATTTCTATTTTGTTTGTTTTTTTTTCTCTTTTATTTAATTGTTAAAATTATTTTCAAATTTTGATGTGAACTAGAATTAAGTAATTTCTAATATAACCAGCAAGTAATTGGATTTCTGTAAATCTGTTTGTTGGTTTAAAAGATAAATAAATAAAAAAAAAAAAGATAAATTCTAACTAAACAATATCTATTGGCCTGTCACAAAGAGTAACATCCTTGTAATGATACATTACCAAAAATTTAACCACCTAGAGACATAAGGCAGACATGAGGTTAGAGACCACCAAGTAAAGTAACGTAACATCGACGAGGCTACATATAGAACAGGCTTAAAAACAGTTCATACTAATGCTGTTACGGACGTTATAGAGAACTACGCCCTAAATCGAGTTCTAAATAGAAAGTCACCAAAAGTCGATGGCGAATAGGTCCAACTACCCCGTAGCACCAGATCCATGCTTCCTCAACTAAGATCCGGTTGGTCACGCATCCTAAACAACCACATAAGCAGAGTTGATTCTGAAATTAATAATTATTGACAAGTGTCCCGCATGTGAGGGCACCCGCAACAACAACAACATATTTTCACGTTTTTTAAATTAATATTAATTTTTAAATTAATAAAATTCTAGGTAAATTTTACAATTTTTTGTAAAATACACAATACGAAAATTCAAACAATTTCTAATTTTATCAAATTATCAAATGTTATCAAATTATTTTATAAAAATTATTAGTTTGTTTATCTATATAAATGTGATAGAAATTCGACCTCATTGCTCGGTACAAATATTTTCACATGCTCAGATAAAATTCTTATCCATTTTAGAAATAGCCAAACTGTCTAAATCCTACGGTGTCAAACTGGCAGAAAGCAAAAGGACCATTTTCCGAACTGCATAAGATGGGAATAGTTTGCCGTAACCAACTGCTACTTGTCATTTGTATTTTGTTTTTAACAAAACGTGTTGTTTAGTGGGTGTTACAAAACACATAAAGTGTTCTTGGACGCAAATTTTTTAGTTTTTGTCTTTTTATGTTTTTTTTTTGTAAGAATGGCTAACTAAACAATAAATCCCGCCACGTACTAAAACCAAAAGCGACCAAACAATACAGTTCATTCGCTTACATCAATTTGGCTACTGATATCTCACTGCCAATAGCAGGGACTGCAGTACGCGAGGTTGTCACACTCGTATAGATGATAGACAAACAAGAATTACAAATCAACAAAAACTGATCCTTCCATTTACAAATAAAGTCCTAAGCACCTTTTGCAGTCAAGCATATGGTTTTTGTTTTTTAGTGACATTAAAATATAACTTTTTACTATAACTCTGACTGGTTGTGGCTGAACCTACATTTTTAACAAAATTACATATATGTATGAACCATTAGAAAACATTTCGTTAACAGTTTTCATATCAATAAAATGATTGTTCTGGAAATCAAAGAATTTATTCAACGTTTATCACAATTCCAACTGTAACATATTTTCTCGAAATAATTAAACCACAAAATAAATAAAACAACCAAAATTGGAATAATAAAAAATTTATAAATACATATATATAAATTAATAAATTTTCCAATTTTCATAATAAAACAAAAAAACTATATAGACTATTAATAGAATATTTATTTTATAATGTTTTCTCTTCGTGCACCCAATTATATTATTACATAAAATTTGTTTATAGATTTTCAGTTTTCACGATCCTTCAGCACAATAAACAATAAATTTAAAAAAAATAATGTTTATATTTATAGATTAATATTTCGTAATTGAAATATTTGCTAATGGCAGATGACAAGTTTGATAAGTTTTTTTTCGGTTATAATCTTTTTTTAATTATTTGTTTGATTTCTTTTTGTTTTTGCATACAGAATTGTACAATCCAGAACCAAAAAATAAAATTAATTTTCATTGGGCTTATGTATGTATTATATATTATTTGATATTTATAAATCAAATATTTATTTGAATTGTTTTTTGGAACTTTAATGATATAAAAGTCCATTACATAGAATTGATTTTCATTGTATTGATATCTAAGAGCATAAATTTGAAGTTTTGAAAATATTATACTCTTAATACTTTCAATACGTTCAATACTTTCAATACTGCCAATACTTTCAATACATTCAATACTGCCAATACTTTCAATACTTTTATTAATTGCCATCGCACTTACAGAAGTAGTTCGTTGCACCTGCTAAAAATGAATCCTTATTAGACGCTAAATATTCAAAAATAGCTCACCTTGTTTATTGATATTTTAGCCGAACTGAGTGCGCGTTAATTATAAATGAGAATTTATTCATTAGTTTCGGCTTATTATATTGCACAGCTGCCTATAAAATTCACAGCAGGAACTTTGTTTGCTTGATTGTAAATTTTGTAATCTACAAAAGCAGCTTTCACATGGCATTACAGCACTGTGCTTTGTTATAAAGGAAGACTTCGAACCCAATTTTAGTATGAGAGAGATATAATTTATGGGAACCTTTCACACAATGTTGACAAGTTTTTTCTTTCCTTGTACACACATTCTTCATGTCAATGTAGTACGCTTACAGATCAGTACTTTTCTTGAAAATCAATCCGAATCCGAATGAAAAATTTTGGATTGATATATCCCACATACTTCAATATTAAGGGTATGTTTTCTTCAATCGCAGTATCCTGTATATAGGTACCCCGCTTAGTAACCTAAGCTAAAACTGTTAATAGTTAACTTAGATTAGGTTTTTGCTCTTATCTGGTTAAAAAACCTCATTTTTTAAACTGACTTAAAACTGTTTCATTATAGATGTCAGTGTTAGACAATTTCTTCAAAGTTGTATATTTTGTACCTATTCTTCATAAACATTCAGACGGACGAAACCCTTTTAGTTAATTTGATGTTTCATTATTACTTGTGTTCTCTGCATTCAAGTAGCTTGTTTAAAGGAACAATGTTACCGTTACCTTTTTTTGACATTTTTCCCCAAACATTCTTCACTACTATTTCTCTCTCTCTCTCTGGCGTTTACATCCCATGAGGGATTTTGCCGTCTGTGCAATCAGCTTCCAATCATCTTGTTCCATTACCAGTTGACCCCAGTTTCGACATCCTATATCACGAAGGTCTTGGATGATGTCATCACGCCAGCGTTGTCTAGGTCTTCCTCTTTGACGAACACCAGCTGGTTGTTGTTGGGACGCTTTTTTTATCATTCTATCCAGTGGAGCCCTTTCTACATGACCAAACCATCTAATCCGGTTAGATTTAATGAATCCGATTACATCGCAGCCTCCAAGAAGTTGTCTGATTTCATGATTCATTCGGATTCTATACTGATTTTCAGCAACTTTACATGGAGCAGAAATTGTTCGTATGACCTTCCTCTCGAATGTGGATAAAATTCTACAATCGGAGGAAGTCAGTGTCCAGCTTTCACTTCATGTAAGCACAGGTCGGATTAATGCTTTGTAAAGTGTGAGTTTAAACGGCCGCGAAAGATGTTTTGATCGCAAAAGTTATGAGTATATATATGTGCGTAGAAAACTCTGTATGAGGCAGAGACACGGGCTTTGATATCTGCCTGCACGTCATTTGACGATGTTATTACAGACCCGAGATATATGAAGTTTTCCACGCGTTCCACTTCATAGTCGCCAGTATCCAGATTTCCGGGAGGTATGTTCTTGGTTGAAGGTTGTTCTTTTTAGTTTTGCCGGTGTTGATGCATAATCCAAGTCGTTTAGCATTTCTTTCAAGCTGAGAGAGACTATCCTTAATATCGCTTGTTCTACGTCCGAGAAGCACTGCGTAGCCAAGAACTTGACTAGATTTGTTATATATGCAGTTTTGCTTCACTACTATGGATTGGATAAACAAAGTTATGGCCTACCTACCTAAGAAAGCAGTTCTCTTTTTAGGTACCACAAGCAAAGGACTTTTTTCGAAAAATTGCCTAGTCGTTGGTTTTTGATCACAATTTATTATTAGATAATAATTGATAAGAGATTAATTGCAATTAATTAAAATCAGACCTAATAGTAAAGTCCTAAAGTAAAACCTGCTTGTTTGGCTTCCGGAACGATATATCCAATATATGTTCCCTTTTTATCTCTTTCTTCAACATAAATAAAGATGAACTCTCTATTGCTGCACCTGATACCCTCTTGCTCAACCTCAAGTTCGTCTTGTATCTAACAAGGGTTGTGTTGGATTTGGGGTCGTTGTGGATTTGTTCGACGGATAATTACTATTAAATGTAACTCGTAAATATTAAGTCTCTTGTACAAGTTTTTTGTTATTAGTTTACTATGTATTTGTATCGACTTGGGCCGTTGAAATTTGATGCCTTGTGATGCTCATATTTTGCAATTCATATTGCATAATATTAAGCAATAGAAATGTATCCGTCGTTTTTGTCACTAGATAGTATTGGTGGCCATATAACTGGCACTTGTAATTCAATAGTACCAAACCAATTGCGAAAGCGCGATTTGAAATGTGTATAAGTGATGTATGTTGTGTATTTTGTATTTATAAAATGAAACTATTTTTCATAATTCACGTATAATTTATTTATTTCAAAGTATAGTTTTATTAATTATTTAATGGAATATCCTATGTTGAACAATCTTATTATTTATCAATTCTACGGTATGTTAACTTGTGTTCCGTACACGAGATCTACGTATAATGAGCTTGTATGTTCATTTTTATATTTATTAAAACATTGCAAATTAAAATAAAAAGAGATGAATATATTGTCATTACTTTAATCATGCTTGCAATAACTGCATATATATAACAATATATTTGTTTGAAAACGTGCGAAATTTCTGAAGAAAAACGATATGTGATGCGTTTTTACTATAAAAAAAAATAAAATAAAATTTAAAAAAACACACTCTTATTGAAAACGAACTGAAAATTAAAAAATAAATTTTGCATTGACAGAACACGATGTTTCAAAGAAACAAAAGTTATGTTCAACCGTTAAATCGTTTATTAATAACTATGTTTGCTTTCAAACTGTAATAAGGAAAGAAATATTAAAATATCTTTTTAAACAATTTAACACAGATGGCAAAATTAGATGTACGGACTAGAATACTATTTAACTAGCAGTTTTGTTAGATAAATAGTTTTCCGTTACAGTTTTGTACAAAAAATAAAAGTGGCTGGCGCAGTCAGCGTATTGAACGTATTACATCACATTTTGTATTATAAGTAATTTATAATACTTTAGTTGAATTGAGTTTTAGTATTTATACTTATTACTTAATTAAGATTTAGAATTAGCACATTTTCTACATATTTATTGCCTTTCTATATTCACTACGCCACCCACTTTTATTCTTTGTAAAAAACTGTAACGGAAAATTATTTATCTCACAAAACTTCTAGTTAAATAGTATTCTAGTATGTACATCTAATTTTGCCATCTGTGTTAAATTGATTAAAAAGATATCTAAATATTTATTTCCTTATTACAGTTTGAAAGCAAACATAGTTATTAATAAAAGATTTAACGTTTGAACATAACTTTTGTTTCTTTGGAACATCGTTGTCTGTCAATGCAAAATTTATTTTTTAGTTTTTAGATCGTTTTCAATAAAAGCGTGTTTTTAAAATTTTTTTTTATTTATTTTTATTTTATAGTTTTTACCCATACACATTTTTTGAGTCAGTTTTTTGAATTTTATTTTACTTAAAAATAAGCTTACCACTCTAATATCACAGTAAATACATCTTAAGTAAAACCAGTAATTAAATGACTTACCTAAAATTTAATCTTCTTTTCAAATTTAATAAATTCTTATAAAACATGCCATATTCGTTTTGCTGCATAAACACAAACAACAAACGTTTGCTATAAATCATAATGTTAACTTACATTTGCTAATAATCAGTCTCCCTCTCCACTTACCAAACATTTTCTTAAAGCAAATGGTAGGTAACGATCTTATATCCACACAATTTACACAATTTGTGCAAGGTAAAACACAATTTGTGTCTGTCAATTTTAAAATTTGTGCAATTTGTGGAAGGGCAAAACCTCCGATATTCTTCAAGCCCTCTTCATTCACGCCATCTTAAAAAACAATGAACATTACCATATGGAAAAAATTGGATTAGTGTTTTTGATTAAATTATTTGAATTTTTTTTATATGGAGTTTTATTTTTCTAGATGGCGTTATTGGCGTTAAGGCGATTTTTTTAATTTTTTTATATTGAGTTTTAATTTCAAAATGGCGCTACAAGTTCACGATTTTTTCTGTGCTAAAAAATGAAGAAGGCTTGTATATCGGGGGTTTTGGGAAGTTGGGAAGGGTTATAAAAAGGCATTTGTGCAAGTAAAACTTCAAATTAAATTTGACACATCATACATGTACAAAAATTAAATAAATATAAACTAATTTCACACAAAATATATCGGAATTGTTAAAAAAATTATATTAGCTGTGAATTATAAATAAATTAACAATATATAGCACCAATTTTATTTTGTTTTTGTTTACGTAACCTAAATAACTTATTTATTTTGACAAAACATGTGTCAAAATAAACCCGCGCAAATAATTTTTTTGCTGCCACAAGAAATATTTTTGTTTAAAAAACCATCAGGCTTAGCATTAGGATGGTTTTGACAAATACAATACAAGTTTTCTTTTTACTTGCTGCAGCGCATTCTATTAACTGATATAAAGATATAAATAACGATTATTACTCAAACGAATCGTGAATGAAAGACTCTTTTCTCCCAAAAAATAAGACAGTTGTGATCAGATGATGTGTGTAACGAAAAACTTCAAATAATTGTTATTTCTTTCAAATCAAGATTGTTTTCTGTTGTTTTTACGTTGTTTTCACTACAGTTGCTTTATTATCATTTTTGCAATAAAATTTCATACATAATAACTGATTTCTAATTATCATTGCTGTATGTAATCTGTCAAATATACCAAAATAACGATTGGAAGTTTAAGAAAAAAGGCCTATAAGCTTTGAAATTAAAACGAAATGTCATGCTTTGTTTTTTTTTATATTCATTATTATTAATAGTGTAAGGCCTTTTATCCATATAAAAATAACACAAACATGCATGATGTCTATGATTATAATGATAATGATATACACATTCCTATACAAATTCCTACGCTCAAAATGGGTCAACCAGATTATGAGAATTTCAGTGCAATTGTTTAAGGTCTTTTAGAGTGAAGAAAAATTTGAATTGTTTTTTCTTCAGTTTTATAAAGTTTTTTGCTTTAAAACTGTTAGAAATACATACTGACTGCTTCAACAAACTTGTCTTTTTAATTTAGGATCAATCACATAATGGGAAGTCACTGAAAAATGGATCACAAAATTCCACCCAACACAGCTGTCAAAAGTCAAGTTAAAAAAGTGTAAAAAAACAAAACCGCTACACAAACCTACCAAAAAATTAGTTCAGTTTACTGTGAGGATACTGCAAGTGAGCGCAGGAACTTTGAGCTGTTTGTTCGATTCCGTTCTGGAAATTTTGTTTTCAAAGTTGGTCCATACTCTGGCCAGCCATGTCACTGAATGAAAATTCGATTTGGCTACAGGTTTGAAAAATTTATTAAAAAACCTGGCTTTACGCAAAGAAGCTCGATGTTTGGGTGCCACATGAATTAACGCAAAGAAATTTTTTATCTGAATTTCCGTTAGTAAAATACTGCTAAAACAAAACGAAATCGAGCAATTTCTGAAGCGAATCACCATACGGATCATGGAAAATGGTTTAAATATGATAATATTAAACGCAAATGATTATGGTCAATGGCTGATGACAAACCGCAAACGACTGCAAAGCCTGAATTGACGTCTAATAAAGTGATGTTGTGTGCGCTGGAAAAAGAATGACCAACATTCAATAAAATTGTTCGTGGTATTAATAAACTACTTTTCGTTGGATCAATATTTTATTACTAATTTTTTATTTTATTAATTAATAAATAATTAATTAATAAAAAGAAATCATTCGTAATATATATTAATTGTTTATTGAGCCAACGAAAGAAGATCAATAATCACGTTTTTTTAATTTAACGAAAAATTTTGTTGAATTTTTTAGTATGTATGAAGGATTGGAAAGGAATTGCTTATTTTAAGGTCTGGCAACAAAAAACAGCACCTGAACAAAAAACAGCGAATGTAACGGAAAACGAATTTTACTATGCTGTCCAGATTCACAATTTTGTTAACAAACTTGTGTGTTCGGAAACAAGGGAATTTTACATCAATTTGTTGAATCCTAATTTCACTTCTGCGATTTCTCCAAGTGCTTAATGTTGAACCCTGACTGTATTAGTATAAGATAGCAATCTAACTACTACTACTAACTACTGTTGCAGGTTGTTTGAGTGACTTTATTGAAAGACGAGGTGTTTTAACGGCCTTCTACCCACAATGTTACTTGATACGGATCGTAACACACCTGAGAGTTGTAGTGTGAAATATTTTAACCTTTTAAGCACTAATATTGAACAATAATCAATTCCACAAACAATAAGTATAAAATTCTAACAATCATCTCTAATTTCATAAACATAATATCTTAACAACTTCCATGATAATCCAAATTCAAATATATGTTTAAAATTTAAATAAGAAAAAAAAACGAATATAAGAAACTGAGAGCACTTAAAAGAGAGGAAGTTAAAAAAGATCAATATTGCACGAGTTAAAATGTAGTTTGCGTTATAGATTTTGGTGTGAATTTTTATTCTGCAATAGAAAATTGTAATTTATGTAAATAAAAGAAACGACAACCAACCTAGTAAAGAAGGTTATTCAATATATCATACAAAGAAACACAAAAAATTACAATATATATAGTAAGGAAAAGTGTAACTTGTAAGGAAAAAGAAAACAAAATGTAGTGATTACGAAACAGATGAAACTTATTTGTTATAAGCAATGGATATAAAAAGTAACAACATTGTGGAACAAGACCTTATTTAATTTAAGTTAAAGATAAGTTAAGACAAATGTTTTTTTTCTGTGGAAATATAAGTAATATAAGTTAGAAAAAAACATAGAAAATGCATTAGCAAAAAATAAATTGTTTTATTATTTAGTTTTATGCCATTTGAAGTTTTTATTGTTGTATTCAGAGAATTATTATATTTGTATTTAATAATATGCGTGGTGATAATTTATTACGCTTTTGAAAATGTAATGAGGATTTATATCATCTAAACATAAGTGATTATAAAATTTACATAAGGCGAAGAGAGACCAGTTTGTGTTTTATTCGAAGGAGTAAAACCAATCTCGATATTATTTAAATCATGCGGAACAAAAATCTAAAACTTAGTAAAACTTGCGAATCAAAGGCATTAAGTTTTGATAGAGTGCAAAATTTATATAGAAAATCGACAGATGGTGACCATTTTTACCAGAATTTTAGGGTTTGTTTGTAAATTAGGTAAGCAGGACTGCATCGATCTTTCCTTGATCTGCAAAGTAGTTCTGTAACAGATGCCCGTGTGCCCAATATATTAATGAGTGTCTCATTGGACGTTTTTTTTTTCAAATAATACATCAGCTTCTCCTTATTTATTATTACATTACCATAATGATGAAAACAGTATTGAATCCAGATTCAATCCCCAACAGTTGAAAACATATTTAATATGCTAACATAACCTTTAATTTAAACAATCAGCTTTGTTTTGTTTTTACGTACAAACTACAAATATACTTTAATTTAAAATTTTTTAAATTTAAATTTTAGCATTTGTTGCGGTGTTTCCATGATACTTGATCTACACTCGATCGTACAAAATTCAAACTTTGTATATGGCAATAATCGTATAGAATACGTTTTCAATTTCGGTATCAATGGATCCTTTGGGGACAAAAACTGTATTCAATCTGGTTTCAATATTGCTTTTAATATCATAAAAACATACCGAATATTAGTGGCTTGTTGAATTTAACAGTTAATCCTGCAAGGCAGTTTAAAAAAAAAATGCATGAAATTTGCATTAATTGTGATGATACAAATTCTGGACAAAATTGTGCATTACACATGTATGGACATGATGTACACCATACCGTGTACAGGTCGTAAAATGTCTTAGTATATATATTCACACACATTTCAGATCCATGTTTTAAGAATAGTAAAAAATGAAGCAGAATAAAAAAGTTTTTTTACATTTTATAAAATGGCTGGTTTCATTTAACTTTTTATGAGATAATGTGATTTTCGTAATACTAAATTGATGAATTTTATCTTATTTATATTTACATCTAATATTATGTGTGAAGTTAATTTTTTTTTGTGAAAACACAAAAAACATACTGGCACTTTGAATAATTAATTTTAGTAATTTAAAAAATTATTATTTTGTTGTTTGCCTTGTTTCATGTCGGTTTACTGATGTTTAAATTTCTTTTTGTGTAATATTAAGAAAATTATGGAAAATTTATATTTTATTATAATTCAATTTATAATCTAAAGTAATTATAGTCAAAATAAATTCTATAAATAACTTTTATTTATTTGATAAATCCTATATTTCGATCGCCATCATCAGGGATTGAAAACAAATAAAAGTTAGTTACACAAATTTAAATGAATTGAACATTGATTTTAAGGATCTTATTAATCAAAAACCTTTATAAACAATATCTTTTTGGTTTTTATCTTTTGGCAATAAACAATAATTATTTTGTATATGTAAGTAAAATATTTAAATTTTTTTTTTCGTTTTCATTTTTATTATTGAAAGGTGGCGAAAAAGTGGACACATTATTTACAAATACATGCACACACATACCTTTTCAACAGACATGCATTTTTAATTTATAACTTAAAAATACGTCCGCTTTCTCCATCCATTTGTCGTAATGATGTTACGAACTCTATTAGTCAATAAAAGATTCATAACGTATCAGATGATCCTACATAAAGCTAAAGATATTGGACGTATGTGATGTTTATTACCCACATTAAGTCCAAAATAGCTTACATCCGTGCGTCATATACCATTTTTTATTCGCCGCAAGCAAAATATTTTAAAAAATAGTTTAATTTAAATCAAAATTATAAATTTGCATAAATTTTAAAATAGAAAAATAGCCTTTGACAAAATATTTGTTATTTTTCAACATAATTGTATAACTATTAAATAACAAATTGATAACAAAACATAACAAATATTTTGATTGGATTATGAAATTAAAAGGTTGCGTTGCGTAGAAAGAATTTTTTACTTTTCATATAATTTATCAAATTTAAATGTTTTTACTTTTTTGAATGTAAATATGACAACACTAATATGACAATGTGGTTAAAAGTGACACTATACGACCGCAAATTACAGTAATAAGGCGACACTTTAATATGTGGCCGAATAAAAATATTTTTGTATTTATGCCCGGAAATTTTTTGCACATTTTGTATTCAATCGTTGCATGATTTAAAAATCTTAAATTAAAATATATGTGTATGACGTTAGCACTCAAATACTTTTGAACTTCAACTAAATTTAAAATATGCACTAGAATATTTTAAAAAACTTACAAGTTAGTAAAAAAAGTTCACGAAATATGTATACACTCGTGCACTATACACAATATGTTTGTCTGGTTATTCATAGAATTAGAACAGTGAAAATATATATATTTGAGGCATGATGCATCGATTTTATCTCAGCACTGTTTGTGACGCTTTTTATAAAAAAACGGAATCACTTTTCAGAGAAAGATCAGCTTTTTTATTTAAGAATTGAGATCAGCTTTTCCAAGAGTCGTATATCATTAAAGCCTGTGGTGGAATAGAAGATCGGATGAAAATGTTGCGTATGGATTTAACATGGATTAGATACAGGATTTAGCCTTTTAAAAAATTTGCTCACACTGGTTTATTTTATGAGTCAAGGCTTTATTCATGAAGAAATTAATCGACTTGGAATATCGCAGTGCTGATGTGTTTGTATCCTGTTCAACACAACAATCATTTATCCACTTGCTTATAAAATTTTCACGGTGCCTCCCTTTCTTTTCACAGTCCACAGTCCCTCCCCACATGCTCAGCCCCTAAAACTTAACAGAACCAAAAATTTGGTTAATGGGACACCAGTTCAATATTTGATGAATTTGTTCTTTTGTGTGAAATTGAAAAACTTAATTTTATTTTCACATAAATATTACGTGTAATTGGCTCAACTACATCGTTCTATAAGCTATAACTTTACAGTTGTTGAAACAATTTCGTTTCACAACTTTCACGACAATTTGGGTTGGGTCTAAGGTTAACACCATAACCCCGGAAAAAAACTAATTTGTTAAATTTGGTTATCAGAAAGAGAATAACAGACACAGACACAATAACAGAATTTTCCTGGACGTGAAAAAAGACCAGACTACCAAATCGGAACGTGGAACGTGCGCAGCCTGAGCGCTCCTGATGCTCTTATAAGTCTAGAAACAGAGGCTGAGAGATATAGGATGGATATCATAGCTCTGCAAGAAATTAGACAGCCGATAATAAAAAAACAAGTTTTGGATAGTCACTCTCTATACTGTAGTGGTCATCCTTCTCGAAGAGAATTTGGAACTGGCTTTCTTGTTGGTGAACGCATACAAGAAGCCGTGATGAAATTCATCCCGGTCAGTGAGAGGATCTGCTATCTACGGATACGCGGTACATGCAACAATCTTTCTATTATTGCCTTGCATGCACCTATACTGAAGCTAAGACCGTCGACGCGAAGGATACTTTCTACATAGAACTGGAAACGGTTATAAGACAAACATCAGCACACGACTCCATAATGGTTCATGTGACTTTAATGGGCAGGTTGGAAGACATATCTCTTATGGAAGTGTGGTGGGCCTCAACAGCCTGCATTTGAATTCGAATGATAATGGTGAGAGAATGACAGAGTTTGCATTATCAAATTATTTGAGAACTTTCTATTCAATTAAGCCTCTCCTTGGATCACCATATGTATCAACTAACACCAAACTCAACATATGTGTTATTATGGTTTTCCATATTTTTCACTTCGTGTGTGCTTTAGTCACTTTTGAATTAAAATGCAATAATTAAAAATATGCTTTTATAGTTGTTTATTTTTAATTTTTTATTTTATTAATAATAATATTACTTCCTTATAACAACAATTGTATTTGATTATTATTTTTATTAAAAATCGATTTCGACTACCGTCATCATCAGTTCCTTAATTATTATTCCTTTAATAATAATTAAATAACTGATGATGACGGTTGTCGAAATCGATTTTCAATAAAAATAAAAATAAAATACAATTGTTAGTATAAGGAAGTAATATTATTATTAATAAAATAAAAAATTAAAAATAAACAAATAAAAAAGTATATTTTTAATTATTGCTTTTTAAACCAAACTCAAGTTATACAAGACGTTTAGTAGACCGGTTGTGATGTATGGGTCACAAACGTGGACCCTTACACAAAATGACAAATTACATTTATCTGTATTTGAGCGTAAGATCCTACGCTACATTTTTGATCCATTTAAGACAGACCATAGAGAGTATAGAACGCGATATATTTTTGAAATCAGAGACCTTCTTGAGAATACTGATATAATAGGTTGTATTTGTTTCAACAGGGTTGCTTGGTTTGGGCATGTTCTACGAGCCGATTCACAGCCTGGAATGATAAAAAAAATTACGTTAGTACCCCAGGGAGTGGGTGACCGCGAGGTAGACCACGACTGCAATGGGAGTCAGACGTAATAAACGACCCTAAAAAAATCGGCTGCCATGGTAATTATGTCGCTGTTGCGAATGACCGTGGTGAATATTTGAAGCTGATTAGTTTGGCAACGTTCCTACATGGAGCATGAACGCCACAAAAAAAAAACTGGGTAATATACAAAAATTAAATAAATTGATTTGATGTATTAAGTAATATTTGGAAAATATGGAGGGGCTGAAATCTCACAGCTCTGAGATATCAAGACTTCGGTCTGGGTTAAAGATTTTGATATAGTTTTCGGTAAAAAACTTTTATGAGGACATGGTTTTTAGTTTTGGGCAGCGATGTATATCAAACATAACTCTTTGTTAAAGTACAAGCATTTTTTTTAACTCAGTTTAAAAATTTACTACACAACTAACACGAAACATCAATACGTTGCCAGAAAACTATAATCGAAATTCCAAAAATATTGTAAAAATTAAATAAAGTCAAACTTTTTCAAAATTCCAAAAATATTCCAAAAATTAGAATAAAATCAAATATTTAAATTTTTTCTAAATTCCAACATTTCAAAAATTCTTAAAAATTCAAACTTTTTCCAAAATTCTAAAAATATTGCAAAAATTATTACAAAATCAAAAATTAAAATTTTTTCAAAATTCCAAAAATTATAATAATATCAAAAATTTTTCAAAATTCTAAAAATATTTCAAAAATTCTTACAAAATCAAAATTAAAACTTTTGCCGATATTCTAAAAATATTGCAAAAATTATTACAAAATCAAAAATACAAACTTTTTCAAAATTCCAAAAATATTTCAAAAACTATAACAAATTCAAAAACTTCCATGTCTAATTTCATTTTAGATTACATTTACGTCATAAAAACAGCTACATTTTTTTCCAAAAAATTGGCTAAAAAATAAATGAAATCATTTTTTGACACACTTTACATTATTTTTTGACAAACTTATAATGCCATAATTCTCTATAATAATAATAAAATATCATTTGTATGACACAAACTATTAATTTTATTGTTTTCTAAAAAAAATGGGTAAAAAATAAATAAAAACCTTTCTTTTGACACACTTGACAACATTTTTTGACAAACTTATAATCCATAATTCTCAATAATAATAATAAAATTTCATTTCAAAGAAACAATTTTATTTTTTTCCAAAAAAAGGGTAAAAAACTAAATAAAAATCTTTTGACACACTTGACAACATTTTTTTGACAACCTCATAATGCCATAATTCTCAATAATAATAATAAAACTTCATTTCAAACAAACAATTTTATTTTTTTTTCCAAAAAATTAGGTAAAAAAATAAATAAAAATCTCTCTTTTGACACACTTGACAACTTTTTTTTGACAAACTTATAATCCATAATTCTCAATAATAATAATAAAATTTCATTTCAAAAAAACAAATTTTATTTTTTTCCAAAAAAAAAGGGTAAAAAACTAAATAAAAATCTTTTGACACACTTGACAACATTTTTTTGACAACCTCATAATGCCATAATTCTCAATAATAATAATAAAACTTCATTTCAAACAAACAATTAATTTTATTTTTTTTTCCAAAAAATTAGGTAAAAAAATAAATAAAAATCTTTCTTTTGACACACTTGACAACATTTTTTTGACAAACTTATAATGCAATAATCTAGTTTTTGATCTTACATACCAATCCCGACCATCAAGATTTCTCCAAATTTAATGTTCCTACTCGTAATCACTTAAAATGAACGTTATTTAAGCCAAAAATATGAAAATTTGCTATTTTTGACACACATAATGATTTTTTTGACACACTTCCGGTACAGTTATCGAACACAGCGTCCTTTCGGACCTGTCCTTTGTGAATACCTATTTTTAGAAAAAAAAAATTTTGAAATCCCTCCAGCGGTTTTCCCTGCAGCGTAGGTAATGACGGCCGGCCGGCCGGCAGACAGACATACATTTTTTTTTTTTTTGCTTTTTTAGAATCAGGAGGTCCTAAAATGTCGAGAAATGTCAAAAAAAGTGGGGGTAAGAATTTCACTTTGAGCTCATGAATGTAATACTTAGGTCTTTCAGACCGAAGTAAATGTTCCTAAAATTCCAGTACATATATAATAATAAAAGTATAATATTAAAATCAAACGAATTAAAATAATTTGAGGTAGCGGAAAAATAAATTAATGGGAAAACAGTAGGAGTCTTAAGATTTCTACTCAATTGCATCGTAAAAATTTAATTAAATTTCGAAAGAGAAAAAAAAATTGTTTTACTGATTTTCATGTACATATGTATATTTAAAAGAAAACATATTAGGATAATATAATTAATTTATTTCGTATATTTAATTGATTTAAAACATAAACGGTTACAGTTAATTGAATATTATTATTTTGATACGGTTTTGATTTGACTTAACATTAACGATTAAAGTTTAACAGAAACGGATTTTATTATTTTATTACAATTTTGAGATTTTAATTAACATAATCGACTTTTATGCTAGAAGTGAAAAGGGAGAGCAAGAAAAATTAATCAAAGAGATGTGAAAGATTACCATAGGTTGTAGTTATCAGAAAAAGATGGTAACGTAATTTGTTTAAAGGCAATTTAAAAAATTTTAATAGCTTGTTTTTTTTATAAAATGTGCTGTGTAGTAGAGATTACAATATGTGCCACCACAACATATAAAAACCTTTTAAGATCAAGGTCCCACGGTAATCATCAGAATTTTTTCGGATTTTTTTGTCAAATTTTTTTTTCTTTAAAAATCACTCTAGTGTTTGCTGTTTCGAAGTTTCTCTGGTTTCTGTGCCTTGATGTGTTCCTATATGGTTTGGGACAAGAAGGAGTTCCTCTTTTAAGCTGTATAGTTCGAAAAAAATAGTTCTGTGATCTGACAAAAATTGTTCATACCTGACTGAAGTGCTTTATGAACTGTCTTATCAGTGCGTAGGAAATTCAACTACTCCTTTTTCAGAAGGTGCTTCAGGGGTCAGAGGATTACATCACATTTTTTGGTTATATCATTCTACCAACCTGTTGTCGGCATTTGTATCCCAAAACTCTCGCAGATAATGCTTTTCTTCACTATACTTCATGTTTGTCATGTACAATGACCTAGCCAAACCGGTATTTAAAGAAAGTCTCTGACACTCATATAGTTGTTTTAGAACTTTGGTCGATTCTTTAAGCTAGGAATTAGTCTGTAGTCTTATTTCGACTTCCTTAGTGTTCATTCCAGAGTTTTGTAGTTCTATTAGAGCGGAAGGTTACTTGCTAGTCGGCCTAGCACTTCTGGGTATAGGTATTGACTTTGATATTCGATAGTAGTGTCAAGAGCCAGTTTACCCCGTGTTCGTTGTCATACGCTACCACAACACAACGTATTCAGGTTTGAAATGAATACTACCAACCTTTTATTGTGAAACCTGCCTTTTGAAACCTTCTGCCGATCTTCTAGCACTTCTTGAACGAAGCCTAGCTATAAACCCCAACGAACCAACGAACCCTATAGCACCTAAATCCGCATTGCTGGTATCTGACGTAAGTTGGTATTTGCTTCATCCAGGCCGTCTTCACCATATTGTATTTTAGCAGCGTGAACTCTCTAATTTGTTTAATTTTATTTGATATAATGTTTAGTGCCACTAGTTGCCAGTCACACAATATCACCGTCTGTGTAGAAGCCGTTCTTTCTCGTCTTTATATTGTAATTGTGAACTTCCACGTCCTTAGATTTTAACCTTGCCTTGTGCTATGGTGCTAACCTGAGGCGTTGTGGTGCTACACTATGCTCAGCGTTGACGTCCCTCTTAGACTAATTTGTGTCATTTTCGTTTAAAAATTTGTGTTTGTTTTTATTATGTTGGTGATTTTTATTTCTACGGGTATCAAAATATAAGAAGACCAATCAAGTCAAAACCCTGATAATTTTGCAAAACAAGTGCAAGTGACTCTAATCAATGATCAGTTTAAGAACAGGCCTTGACAAGGAAAGCTTAGCTTTCGAAATCGATTGGCAAATAAAAATATTGCATAGATATCAAAAATTAGTGTGTTTTTTCTCAAATATAATTTCAATACATAAACGATATTTTAATATTTTTATTTGCGTTTTTCTGCTTTAAAATAATTGATTTATTATTACTTATTATCTCCCCAACAATGGAAAGCAAATCTTTTTTAGACTTCTTTATCGGGTTTTGTGATATATAGTTTTTACAAGTCCTTTTTGACATCAATAAGATTACTTAACATATCCTACTCTTCTTGCCGTTATTTGCTTCAGATCAGCACCATAGATAAGCTATTTATTAGACAAAATTCTTAATAGAAAAAGCATTATATTAGCTTTACATAAATTAATGTCTTCCGCAGCCAAATTCTGTAACTGTGAAGCGATGAAGTGATAAGTGATAATTTTTAACACTTCGTTGCTTCACAGATACAAAATTTGGCTGCTGTACTGAGTATTTTAATTTAAAGAAACATTTTAATAAATGTTTAGCCTAGTTTAGCCTAGTTTACTGATCAATACAATTTCCTTTTCAAATTTTTCTATAAGTTATTTTTGTAAGGTAACATCATTTTTTGTAGTAGAATTTTTGAATATTTTTAAAAAATTTCAATAACTGCATGGCATATTTTTCCAATGCCTTATCATAACTGACGAGCATTATATCGAGTTTTCGTCACCTTTTTCCAATTAAAATTCCCTCATCTTAATTTTCATCGTCCCTATCCAGTTTTTCCTCACAAGAACACTTCCACTTCTGCTAAATGTATGTCATGTGCTAACCAAACATGTTGATCAGTCGTAATTATACCGCCCATCTTTTTCATTAAGGAAACTCGATCCATTATTACACAACACAACATCAAAATCTACCAATATAATCAATAGAAAATAATTAAAGATTGTTATGAGTAATTAAACTTAAGTAGCTAAGGAAATTCGAACCTTCTATATCAGCACTGTGATTCGAATCCTGTGATGACAGACATGCTTATCAATTACGCCACCGCGGCGATAATTATTCTACTATCGAAACTTCATCATCAGTTATATTATCAATTTTTCAAACTTTTATAAGTCCTGAGTTCATGTTGCAAACGAAATGTTAAATAAAATTGAACGATAAAAGGCCTTTAGTCTTACGAAACGACACAAAACTTAATTTTTATTTAATAATGTCACTAGTAGTAACTGCACGAACGAAATCGTGGACAGCTATTACACAATTTTTGACAAACCTATTGTAACAAATGAATAAAAATTTGTTATTCTCAAAAACTACATACAAACTAAATACCAACACTTTCAAGCAATAAAATAAATTTCTTAAAATCAAAGCAACCTATTTTTAGATAGATTTCATATAAAAAATCTACTATTGCAATGTGCCTTATCTCGGAATTTCGGAAAAAATTTTTGTGCCAAACGACTATTTATGATAAGCGGAGACTGAAAACAAAAAAAAAATTATATATGTATGGGGCGGGCCATTCCATGTAAACGGGAACAACCAAAAATTTGTTTTTGCCCAAATTTTGGGGATAAATAGTAGTGCTCCATTAGAAAAGGATTTCGTAATTTTTTTTAGATTTGTTGGCCAACACCTTTGCCGTCGGTGACGGTCACAAATTTGAAATTTTTTCTTGAACGACAAACGTCTGGCAGTTTAATGCATTTACAATTTTTTAAAAAAATATTAGTTCTTTAGCATTTTTTCCGTAGAATACGATAAAAATATTTAAAAAATTTTTGAGAGTAGTTTTCTCCTTTATTTTGAGGTTTTAAAGTTTAAAATCATTTTTTCGGAATGTTTGACACGTTTTTTTTATATTTTTTTTTAAATTTAGTATAAAATATGCACTTTCAAATAATTTTTATCGCGTGATGGAAGTTGTATCGATGTGAGCGCTACAGGGCGCCGAATGTAAAAAAACAAGGTTTTCACGTAGTTCTAAAACTTTATGATCTTTCTTCTTGGAAATAGCTCCATGTAGGAAAGTTTTGCATGTAACTATTTTAACTTAAAACTTTACGTAGATTACGAATACATTTTTCGATTTCACAAAAATCTTCAATTTAAAAAATATTGGCTGCCATATTGGTGCCGCCATTTTGAATTTTAATAATTTGACACTTTGGATTAATTGATCATGATTTTTTTATAATAAATCTTTGAATTTTCATTTTCATTTTACATCACAAGGTACATCGTGAAAACTGGTTTGGGGGGTGGTTTTTAACTTTCAGCGCTCTCTAGCGCTCACAATGATACAACTTCCATCACGCGATACAAATTATTTGAAAGTGCATATTTTAAAATATTCTAAGTATTCTAAGAAAAAAATGCTAACGAGCTAATATTTTTTTTAAAACATTTATACGCATTAAACTGCCTACAAAATGGAGACGTTTGTCGTTCAAGGAAAAATTTCAAATTTGTGACCGTCACCGACGGCAAAGGGGTTGACCAAAAAATTTAAAAAATTTCCGAAATCGTTTTCTAATGGAGTACTATCAATCCCCATATATATAAACGATATGAGATATAACGAAAACGACCGGCACTCTCACGGTCGCATTTGTTGAGGTAGATCAAAAAATGTTTCTGTCCATGTGTGTTCTATTAATATATTGGACAAGTTCCTGAATCAGCAAAATCAGACACGTGGTTAAGAAACTAGAGGCGTTTTTCTAAAAAAATTGATTTTTGAAAACCGTTATAACGTCCGTTCGGATACTAATATTTTTAAAAAATTAACAAATTTAAAATCTTTGGAATCGTTTTTATTAATTTATTCTAAAAATAGACATTTGCGGTTAGGGGTTAATGAGTGAGCGGCTACAACTAATCTGTTTGCAAAAAACAATGTTTTTTAAACAACCGGCAACATTCGCAACCGTCGCATTTGTAGAGCCAGATCAAAAAACATTTTTTTAAAATGTGTGTTTTGTTAATATCTTAGACGAGTTCGTAAATCAGCCAAATCCGACACATGGTAAAGAAACTAAAGGCTTTATACTAGAAAAATAGTCTGTTTTTTGATCCGTTATAACGGCCGTTTCGATATTAGTATTTTTAAAAACTTCATAAATTTAGAATCTCTGAAACCTTTTTTATCAATTTCTCCAAAAAAATAGACCTCTGCAGTTGTAGGTTTCTGAGTGAGCGTTCGGAACACGAAAGCTCGTAAGACACAAAATGCGTTTGAATCAACCATCACAATCACATTTATAGAGCCAGATCAAAAAACTTTTTTTAAAAATGTGTGTTTTATAAATATCTTGGACAAGTTCGTAAATCAGCAAAATCCAACAAATGGTTAAGAAACTAGAGGCTTTATACTAGAAAAAAATTGGTTTTTAAATCCGTTATAAGGGCCGTTTGGATACTAATATTTTTAAAAACTTCATAAATTTAGAATCTTTGGAAAAAATTTAATTCGTTTCTTATAAATACAAACCTCTGCAGTTAGAGGTTTTTGACTTGTCGGCTTCAATAAAAAAAGTTTGCAACAATCCCCAGCAACAACAATTTGCCAACAAAACCTTATAACAGCTAATGAAAAAAAAATAAAAAGATTTGAATAGAAAAAATTAATTTTTTTTCTTAGAAATAAACTATTTTGATATTTTGCAGTAATTGCACGACATATGATATAGAGTAGGTTTGCCGTGTGTTTTTCATATAGTGTCATACATTGTCATACATATGTTCTGTGGTAGATTTGATATTTGTTTGTTGCTAAATTGCATAGATGTAGTTTTGCTTATATGTAGCTAATTTTCTTTTTAAAATTTGTTCAATATCTGTTTGTAATTAGTTTGTTTTGTTTAAACTAATCTGATACATCAGATTCTACTTGTACATAAAACTGTCTGATCTCGAAATCTATTTATTTCTAGCGGACATCTTGCCGGACTTTTTTGCTCCTTGCTCGGACTTTTTTGTTATTAAATTTGGTGGTTGTCATGGTTAAAAATTTCATAAATTTTTAAATTTAAATTAAAATAAAATTACAAAGCTTACTTGATAAAATAAGTATATTGTTTCTCTGTTTGAATATACTTAGCACTAATACTTTATTTAACCAGTATATATGATTACCAATTTGGAGGGATCGTACGCATGGAGGGATCAGTTTTTATTAATTTGTTAATTTTTTTCTATTTTTTGATCCACGGGTGTGACAACCCCGCGTACTTCAGTCCCTGCTATTGGCATATGAGTTAACGTGAGATATCACATACCACTGGCAATAGCCGTGAGATATCACTAGCCAAGGTGATATCTTAGGGGGGCTGGCGGATGAACTGTATTCAGTCAACGGTATCACACTCAATCTTAGCTAATGAATATTCCTTGACGCTGGAACGCTGTAGCTTGCTCGAAGAAACGAGCCTCCATATAACTATATATCTGAGCTTTAATCATTGAAAAATATACTGCGTCCCATAATCAAGGATTATGCCATTAGCTGGACTATTGGCAAACCAATTTTAGTTTTGTTCCTGCAAATTTTTAAAACAAATTTGCTTTTTACCTCTTATTTTATTTTTATTTTCCCTATCCTATCACGAAATATTGGCCTATGTCATATTTTATATGTGATAGGATTTATGGTTTAGTTATCCATTATTTAACAAAAAAATATTTAAAAAAACAAAAAAAACAGATTTGCGTCCATTAACATCCTTAGGACTCATGTTGTTGTGGGACCTTGGTCTTAAAAGGTTTTTATGTGTTGTTGTGACACATATTGTAATGCCTACTACACATCACATTTTATTTAAAAAAAAAAAATTACTTGTGGTGTAATATCCGAATATAGACCAAGCTCCCACGACACTTTAGTCTACCTCACATGTAACCTCTGTGCAATTGGGTTTAGCTTATATAACCTTTTTCAGAAAATATCTATCCAGTGGCCGACTTTCTCTTTTACGTTAATTAATATTTTTAATTAATTTTTGTAATCACTAATTACAAAAGCCTACTTATTTGGAATGTAACCTCGGTGAAATTTCTTGATATAATTGAGACTTTTGTATAATTTAGGAAAATCTTGGTCTGCCTTGAGATTTTTGTTTTAAAGTACCTGGCAGACCTAATTGAATGGATGAAAAATTGATGCCATAGTTACCCCACATGTAACCTCGCTGAAATTTCTTGACATAATTGAGACTTTTGTTTAGTTACAAAAAACGTTGGTCGGCCTTGAAATTTTTGTTTTTAAGTGCCTGGCAGACCTAATTGAATGGATGAAAAATTGATGCCATAGTTACCCCACATGTAACCTCGCTGAAATTTCTTGACATAATTGAGACTTTTGTTTAGTTACAAAAAACGTTGGTCGGCCTTGAAATTTTTGTTTTTAAGTGCCTGGCAGACCTAATTAAATAGATGAAAAATTGATGCCATAGTTACCCCACATGTAACCTCGCTGAAATTTCTTGACATAATTGAGACTTTTGTATAGTTACAGAAAACTTTGGTCGGCCTTAAGATTTTTGTTTTTAAGTGCCTGGCAGACCTAATTGAATGGATGAAAAATTGATGCCATATATACCCCACATGTAACCTCCCTGGAATTTCTTGACATAATTGAGACTTTTGTTTAGTTACAAAAAATGTTGGTCGGCCTTGAAATTTTTGTTTTCAAGTGCCTGGCAGACCTAATTGAATGGATGAAAAATTGATGCCATAGTTACCTCACATGTAACCTTCTCCAGATTTTTGTATATAAAAGAGTACATCTTGTCTAATAAAAAAACATCTGTCGGCCTCGCAAAAAACATTAATAAATATAGCCGACGTTATTTTTAATAAATGACATCGCGCGCGAGAATAATGCATTACACCAGCAGTTTGAATTTTAGAATGGTTCGGTAACAATTTTCAATAATTATATTTTTTGACATTTTATTGTTAATAATTTCGATGATGTTGATAATTTAATAATAAACAATTTTCATGATTATTATAATAATCTGGAACATTCTTACTATATGCTTCCATACATGCATTAAAAAAAATACCTAAAACGCAGCAATTTTTGAAGTTTCATATCTCTTTGACTATTTTACATACTTTTTTGTTTTATATACAATTTGTTTATTGCTACCATCGAGTGTGAAGCGTAAAACTACATTGTTCGACGTACTTTTAAGTGAAAAAAGAGTTTTACATATTTTTTCAAGTCGTTTAATTTTTTTATGCTTCACAATGATATAAAGTTGTTATAATGTCTAGGATACGCAATATATAAACACATTCATAAAAACCGGGGCGTTATGAGAGGGCATTATGAATTCATAACGCCCGCTATTAAGACCCTAAAAAACTAAATAAAATTATTTTTACTGTGGTTTTGTCTACACAATGTAAATAATTCTTATTGAATTTAAGCTAGTAAAAGATTTTGACATTTGCTTAAAAATGTTTAGCAACATTTTAGTTATTAATTGTTTATATAGTTTTCCAAAACTATCAAATTATTTTAAACGTCATACAATGTTTTTGTCATACGCTACAAAATTTAGGAGAATTTGTTTACATAGCAACGTTCAAACAACAAATATTTATTTTAAACTTCAAAATAGTTATTTTCTTGGCATACTACGATACATTTGTATTTGTTTGCATATCAATATAGATTAACAAATTAAATTCTTTCTTAGTTTTTAGCTTATTAAGTGAAGCATAAAATCTTGTATGCACCACTGGCGTTACTGGGTATTACGCCCATCAAGCGACATCCATCCCTAGGGCCAGAGGCCCTCGGGCTAGATTATGTCGCTTTCCGGGCGTAATAACCTACATAACGCCCTAGGTACATAAATAGCTATAATATACATATATAAAATAATTTGTTTTTCTAAAGGGTTGTTATTATGAATAATTTAAAGTTTAAAATCTGTTTTGTATGTGAGGAAAAGGACAAAAATGTTACTATATTTACAGACAATAGTAATCCAGGCTTCAGATACCGACATACTCATTATTTTATTGGGTAATTATTATAAATTTTTGACCGTAGAAATATGGTTACAATGTTTTGATAACCATAATGACATTTTATATTATAATTGTTCACGTTTGGCAGAAATATTAGGTGAACGATTATGCCGCAGTCTGCCTGGGTTCCACGCTTATACGGGATCAGACTATACCTTTGTTAAGAAAGATAAAATTCGGCCATTCAATAAGAAAAATCACTCATATTCCAAAATCTCTTTATATCATTGACAACTCCAATTGTTATTTTAGACGACGACAAAATGGAATTTGCAGGCGTTTACAGTAGAATTCTACAACATTAAAAATTGTTAAACTGTAAATGCTGCGAGATATGAAATATTCCAACAGTTCTACACTGCTAATAATCAGCATGAATATTTTTTAAAAAAACTAAAACATTTTGACAGCTCTTTAATTCCTCCGTGCTGGCGTTCTCTTCAACCAAAAGTATTACGCACTATTTTTATTAACTCTATGTGGCAAAACGCCACAAATGCAGAATGCATGGTTTATCGTCCTGAGAAAAACGGTTGGCTTCTCGAAGATCAAAAATTAAAACCACTTTGGTACAAAGGATCATCACTTCCTCAACGCGTAGAAGATGTTCTTCTACAGGACGATAAATTCTATGAGGAAAATGATGACGACGATGACAATGATCGAACAGAACTGGATTGTTTTGATGATATCGACGGATGACCGCTTTCTTGATGTAAATATGAAAGGACTTACATATTCTTTTTGTTTTCTACTATTATTTACTAGCAAAATATGATAAAAATTATAAAAGTAAATATGAAATATTAAAATATTATTTTAAAAGTATTGAATTGTAATTGTTATTGTTAAAATTACTTGTAATAAAAAAATCTCTTGTATTAATTTCTTTTATCTAACTTTTTATGGACGTGTGGCAGTATATAGTAAGAATGTTCCACATTTATAATAATCATGAAAATTGTTTATTATTAAATTATCAACATCATCGAAATTATTAACAATAAAATGTCAAAAAATATAATTATTGAAAATTGTTACCGAACCATTCTAAAATTCAAACTGCTGGTGTAATGCATTATTCTCGCGCGCGATGTCATTTATTAAAAATAACGTCGGCTATATTTATTAATGTCTTTTGCGAGGCCGACAGATGTTTTTTTATTAGACAAGATGTACTCTTTTATATACAAAAATCTGGAGAAGGTTACATGTGAGGTAACTATGGCATCAATTTTTCATCCATTCAATTAGGTCTGCCAGGCACTTGAAAACAAAAATTTCAAGGCCGACCAACATTTTTTGTAACTAAACAAAAGTCTCAATTATGTCAAGAAATTCCAGGGAGGTTACATGTGGGGTATATATGGCATCAATTTTTCATCCATTCAATTAGGTCTGCCAGGCACTTAAAAACAAAAATCTTAAGGCCGACCAAAGTTTTCTGTAACTATACAAAAGTCTCAATTATGTCAAGAAATTTCAGCGAGGTTACATGTGGGGTAACTATGGCATCAATTTTTCATCTATTTAATTAGGTCTGCCAGGCACTTAAAAACAAAAATTTCAAGGCCGACCAACGTTTTTTGTAACTAAACAAAAGTCTCAATTATGTCAAGAAATTTCAGCGAGGTTACATGTGGGGTAACTATGGCATCAATTTTTCATCCATTCAATTAGGTCTGCCAGGCACTTAAAAACAAAAATTTCAAGGCCGACCAACGTTTTTTGTAACTAAACAAAAGTCTCAATTATGTCAAGAAATTTCAGCGAGGTTACATGTGGGGTAACTATGGCATCAATTTTTCATCCATTCAATTAGGTCTGCCAGGTACTTTAAAACAAAAATCTCAAGGCAGACCAAGATTTTCTTAAATTATACAAAAGTCTCAATTATATCAAGAAATTTCACCGAGGTTACATTCCAAATAAGTAGGCTTTTGTAATTAGTGATTACAAAAATTAATTAAAAATATTAATTAACGTAAAAGAGAAAGTCGGCCACTGGATAGATATTTTCTGAAAAAGGTTATATAAGCTAAACCCAATTGCACAGAGGTTACATGTGAGGTAGACTAAAGTGTCGTGGGAGCTTGGTCTAATATAATACCACAAAATAAGTTACTTGGAGAGAATAAAAAAGTTGTGTAAAAACGATTTTTTACACGCGCACACTTTACGAACTTCAATGTACAAATTACGAAAAAATATTTGTTTTTAAATCCGGTTTTAATTGGCACGAAACCGTTTGTTTTTTCAAATTCAAATTTTTGACCGGTTTTACCGAAAACCGGTTTTACTGAAACCGGTTTTGCCAGCCTTAAACATACATAAACATCTCTATAGCATTTACATCGCTTACGATAACTGATAAATTTCGAAAGCTAAAAAACTCGAGAAATAACAATTTCCACATTTCTATATACATATAATTCATTTCTTACCGATGAAGTCCAAAGAATCAGTTATTTTATTTCAATCTAACATTGTATAACATAAAATGTAATTTCACACAATTATTGATAAATAATTAATTCATTTAACATTATTAATAAATAAAATCGTGACAACATATTATGCATATTTTAAAATATAAAACGTGCATATATTCAAATATTGTAATAATTATATGTTAATCTACTTGAACATACATATCTATCTGTTACATTGTAAAGTTATTGTTCAGAACCAAAAAAAAATTATACCACAAATCGTGATCATTTATCAATACATATTACAACCTTAATTTATTTTTAAACATATTTTTGTTGAAGTGTAATTTTTTAACAGTAATTTTAGAGGAGGTCTAGTTAGGGCATTTCCGAGCAATAGCTAAATAAAACTATCAACGTCTGTCACGTTCTTTTATATTTTCCAATTATTAAAATTAATTAATATTCGATAAATTAATTAATTTTATTTGCATCTTGTTTTATTAACTTCCGTAAGTGAATTTCGCAATATATGAACCAAAATTGCAGTGCAGTTTCAATTTTTAGAATATTAATATTGATTGTTCGCTTTATTTTTAGTAAAATTTTCATTGATATAAGTCAAAAACAAAAAAACAATTCAATATTGCATTAATAATAACATAATTACAATGTTGGAATTAAAAAGGATGAGTTTATTTTATTTAATTTGATTATTGTATTTCATATATATACATTCAGTCAACATGATAACTTAGCTACGACTTACGGGGGTCTATTAAGATAAGTTGAGTCTTACCCTCGGAATACTGAATGTTTTTAAGGGAGATTCATTCAAAAAAAATTATGTATTTATCTACATACACAAACGTTCACATTCACTTATTTTGTTATTATGTACATTTACTGTTAAAAAAATCTAATTCTATGTTTTATTATTTTCAGGTTAAAATATGGTTTCAAAATCGTCGAACAAAGTGGAAGAAACAAGATAACATATCAAATTCAGAAGCAGCTGAGCATAAATCAACAAAAAATTTAGATGAAAAGTCAAATAGTAGTACCAATCTACAATCATCAATAACTAGCCCATCGACAAAAATTACAACCGGAACAAACAACAGTAGTAACACCAACCCTAAAATTAGTAGCTCAATAACGTCGGAGCTAAATGCAAAAATCACAGCTAAACATAGCACAAAAATGAAACATAATTCGAATCATCAAAACAATAATAATAAAACATCAACAACATCATCAGTCCACCTACATAATAACCATAGCAACAATAATAACAATATTCACAGTAACAAAGAAAAAAATGACAAACTTGGTATAGGAATTGAATTAACTGGTAAACAGCAATCGATTTTAGGTATGAATCAAACACTCCCACCAACACCTTCCCAATTACATCCATTACATCAACAAAATATCGATTTAATGGTTCATAAAACAAGATCACATTCATCGAATATAAATTCAACCGAACGACATGATGATGTTGAAACACGACTGGCAGCATCAAAAATATCTGTTAGTACATTTAAAACAACAAATAGTAATACTCCTTCTAGTATACCAATTGTATCAGTTGGAATTTCTAGAATACCACAAACATCGATTTCGTTATCACATCAAAGACACTGAAATTTAATTTCTGCTATTAATTGTTATAATTTAAATTTACGTTTAATAAGAGTATTAAATTTATTTTAATTAATTACACTCTTTAACAACTATTTAAAGATAAAAATAATTTAATTAATTAATTATATTTAATATTGTTACGTTTTTCCAACCTTACTTCGAATTGGCCTAACTCACAATTCGATAAACGTAATTCCCAATCGCTTTCTGAGTTCGATCACTGATTAGTAAGCAAACACACCAGGTTTTATTAAGTCTTCAACTCCTTGATTGTTCCACAACAACAGGAAAACAATACAGCAAACAATATTCCTAACAAGAATATTCTTCCAACAGCTTCGAAACTACAACGGTTTATTGTAGAAATTTCCAGTTCACAACGTTCAAAATAATACACAAAATATTTCTACTCAATAAAACTTATAACTTTATTACACTTATAACTTTACACAAAAACTAATTTTAAATATCACTTTTATAATTTTAACTTCACTGTCACACGTTTTAAATAAAACTAATTTTACATTTAATTTCACTTTACTGTCGCAGGTCTAAAATAAAACTAATTAAAAACTACAATAGGTAATCTTCTTATATACCTTCTGCAATACTTCTAGATAATTCGACATCACTTTCCAGAAACCTTGAGAAAATATTAGAATATTCGATTATTTTACGTTATGTTGATTTGATTCATAAAATCGTTTATGTTGACCCTATTTCTAAGAAGAGACAACAACAACAATATTCATTTCATTAATTTGTTTGTTGATTTTATTTTCCTGGAAGTGACCGTAATCGTTTAGATCTTTCTGTAATCGTCTAGATTTTTCTGCACTCGTAACATTACCCTCCACTTAAGCCTGTTCGTCCCGAACAGGATCTAGATCTCTCCTCCAATTGTTAAATCCAAACATTTTTTTTTTTCTTTTCCTATTTCCCAGGCTGTTTAGAATTACTTTCGGTTCCTTTCTAAGTACTGGGCCATTACCTTGTTTTATGTCAGCCCACCGTGATGAGTAGGGATTCTCATTTTTTCTAAAGTGCTTCTTATCACTTCCCTTTGGGAGTTTCACAATGCCATGTCTCCGAACCATTCTCATTTTCAGCTGCGATTCATCCCCGTTTGCAGCCATTTGAACCATCTCTTTTACATCGCTCACCTCGTTATGGACTTGGACCTGTTTCATTTTTAACTTTCGGCGTTTGTTTAAACGTCTGCGTCGGTTGACGTTTCTTTCCCTCATCTGTTTGGATGATGGTTCTGGATTTTCCCCTGCACTGCATAGTTTCTCATTGCTGCCAATATCTATGGATTCTGCTTCATTCACAAGTAGTGGCATCTCAACATTATTTACCTTTAGGATTCCACGTCCAAAATCGATGACGAATCCGTTCGCCTTTAAGAAGTCCATCCCCAAAACGACTTCATCTATAATGTTTGCCACTAGCACCTCTTGTTTATAGCAGTTGTTCCCTAATTTTATTTCAGCGGTCCTTTTACCTTCTATTTCAGCGCATTCTCCAGTTACTGTTTGGAGTTTCAATCCATCTGGTGGTTCCAAAACACCGTCAATTAAACCCTTGCGAACGAATGTTCGAGCTGAACCTGTATCCAGTGTCATGAAGCAACCTTTACCTTCAAGTTGTCCGTTGATACCCAAGCTTTCACCACTTACCGCAATTCTTGAAATTGGAATGTAGGCTGCATTCTCCTCACTTTTTGGCTTTACAGTTGCACCTCCAACAGACTTCCGTTGAATAGGAGACGAAGATCTATCACGCTTCCTGTTCCAGCAGTCTTGTGAGATATGGCCCGATTTTCTACATATCCAACACAAGATTTTCCTACTGCTGCTCCTGAACCCTCCGTGCTGCTTGTCTTCGACTCCCATATTCTTCGCAGAAAACGACGATCTATCTGCTTCGTTGTTTTTCTTGCACTCCCGCGCCATGTGACCCTCTTCGTCACATACCCAGCATCTGATGTCGCTTCCACTTCTGTGTGCCAATACTTCTCCTTTGATGTACCCCTCTACATTCCTTTTTCTGCATCCACCAGATGGCATACACATCCTCTGTACCATCTCATATTGCATTGCGTATGCGACTGTTTCATGGAAAGTCGCCTTAGGTGTAGTTATTACTTTGATCCTGGTTTCTGGATCTCGGATACCATCAGTAAAAGCCTCGATCTTCATTTTCTCCATAAAATACGGTGGAGTATTCGAGTGTGCCAAATGTACAAGGCGTTCTACTGCCGAAGAATAATCCTGTAGAGATTCACCATTTCGTTGCAAGCGACCTTTTAGCTCAATTCTGTATAACTCCTTTTTATGGTCGCTGCCATATTTACGTTCCAACGCATTCATCACTTCAGCATAACTTTTGCGATCGTTTTCTGGTACTGCCTGTAATGCTTCAGCTGCTTCACCTTTAAGCGCAACTATCAATGCAGCAAGACGATTTTCGGCGTTCCAAACATTTTGGTCTGCTGCTGTCTCAAACTGGAACTTGAAGATGCCGAACGATGTTGTTCCATCGTATGATGGTGGTTTTAGTTTGATATTTGCTACTTGATGTACCACCTGGGAAATAACTTTAGTCGTTTCAACGTCCTGCAACCTCTTTTCAAAATCATCAACTTTCGTCAACATTTTATGTTCAAATTCCTGAATTTCTGTTTCAATTTTCTCGACTTTTACATCGAATGCAGTTGACATTTGTAATAGTTTCTCATCCAAATGTTGATGTATTCCAGTTTTCAACTCATTTATTTGCTGGTTCATCTCCTCTTTATTTGCAGCAAGTGTTGCAGTAATCTCTTCCTTATTAACAGCCATGTTATTGTTGACTGTTTCCAGCTGTTGATTGATGTTCCAACTAATTTCTTCCTTAGTAGCAGCCATTTGTTGATTGATGTTGCTGCTTTGTTGATCAAATTTTTGATTGAGTTCGTCTTTATTGGCAACCATATTAGCATTCATCTGATTCATGTTTAAATTCATTTGTTGCATCATAGCCATTAACTGCGTAAAATCACAATTTGCAGGTGGCAATGAAGATGTTGTTTCTGCAACAAAACTTTTCTCTTCATCAACTGCTACTGAATCAGCATTTGTACTAATCACTCCAAACTGGTAACTTTCCACAACTACTCCACTAGCTTCCATAGCTTCTCAAAGCCGTATAGTCAATTCAGTTTTGTTGCCGGTTGTTGCCAATCCACGTTGTTCTAGTTCTTTCTTTAACTCAAGAACCTTCAAATCACTTAATAAAACCATTATTAACAGCTAACTAATCCACCGATGTCACCAATGTTACGTTTTTCCAACCTTACTTCGAATTGGCCTAACTCACAATTCGATAAACGTAATTCCCAATCGCTTTCTGAGTTCGATCACTGATTAGTAAGCAAACACACCAGGTTTTATTAAGTCTTCAACTCCTTGATTGTTCCACAACAACAGGAAAACAATACAGCAAACAATATTCCTAACAAGAATATTCTTCCAACAGCTTCGAAACTACAACGGTTTATTGTAGAAATTTCCAGTTCACAACGTTCAAAATAATACACAAAATATTTCTACTCAATAAAACTTATAACTTTATTACACTTATAACTTTACACAAAAACTAATTTTAAATATCACTTTTATAATTTTAACTTCACTGTCACACGTTTTAAATAAAACTAATTTTACATTTAATTTCACTTTACTGTCGCAGGTCTAAAATAAAACTAATTAAAAACTACAATAGGTAATCTTCTTATATACCTTCTGCAATACTTCTAGATAATTCGACATCACTTTCCAGAAACCTTGAGAAAATATTAGAATATTCGATTATTTTACGTTATGTTGATTTGATTCATAAAATCGTTTATGTTGACCCTATTTCTAAGAAGAGACAACAACAACAATATTCATTTCATTAATTTGTTTGTTGATTTTATTTTCCTGGAAGTGACCGTAATCGTTTAGATCTTTCTGTAATCGTCTAGATTTTTCTGCACTCGTAACAATATAAAATAAAATTTGTTGCAATGTTTATGTTTATGATTCAATGAAATATTAAAAATTATCAAAACTTTGTTTATTTGAAATAAATAATAATTTAATGATTTTTGATTATTATTTTACTATTAATGCACAAATATGTTTCGAATTTATTATTAGAATAATAAATATTTAATTAAGTGAAGATATATATGGTAGAAATGAAATGATTTATTTGTATACGATTTTTGAAAAAAAATTTAATTATAATTTTTTATGTATTTGGATTTAATTAATTTTTGTATAATTTTAATTACATGTAAAATGATTTTATTCCAGTATTTCGATCAAAAGAGTCGTGGAATGGCGGCTTAGACAGGAATGCTATTAATGGGGAAGGATAGGAGAAATTAACCTTAAAAATATCACTAGTAATCTGTTGCTGAAAGTTGTATCGGCATATTTCTTCTCGGTTGGTGAACATTTCCAAGATGAAGTTCGATCACTTCCACATGAGATTCCATAGTGAATATTGTTTGTCAAATGACTTGAAAACTTGCTCAATATTTCGTTAATCAACGTTTTCAGAAGTCTGGCACCATTTATTTTTAAGTAGGTTAGTTTTAAAAGCCATAGGTAAATTATTTTTTGGGCTATTAATGTTGATAATTCAAAACTTGTCGGTATAATTAGATCAAATAATTTTTACAGGAATAATTCCTGACATATTCTAGTTGCCCGAGAGTATCCGAATATTTTCCAAAAAGAAAACATACCCGACTCAGATCGATTTAGATGGGAAATGTCTACAAAATAATCCCACAAAAATAAACAATTATCGAACTTATTTTGTATCTTAATTTTATCCAAACTTAGTCATTATTGAATAACGACAATGTATACGAAAATGAAATAATTGAAATGTATACAAAAATTAGGAAGATTTTATTTGCAATATTTATTAATTAATTATGAATGTTCTATATACAATAGAGTTTCAAAGTTGAATTCAATATTGTTTCTATTAAATTTATATTATTAATCTTTTCGATTACAGTATTTTTCGTGATATATCTGAATATAAATAGAATATAACTAATTATCTTTGTCACTGTCAAATTTGATCGTTTTGATGACTCCATTAAAATTATTAATTACTTAATCTTTCACCGAAAAACTCATCGAATTCACGACAACATAAATATTTAAATAAATTCTGTAACTCATCATACGTTCATAAGAATATACATATAATATAATTTATAACAAATAAATTAAATAAACAAATAAATCTTTTAAGAAAAAAAAATAAAATAAAATAATTTAAATTAATACAAAAAAAAAACAAAAACTGTAAATAATCTTAAGAAGAAGAAGAAAAAAAATTATTAATTTGTTTTATAACGAAAAATGAAATTTAATGATTTTGTGAGATACATTTAGATTTATTTGTAAGCAAACAAAATTATTTTATGAAAAATGTGCCAAATTTTCTTCAAAACAAAAAAAATTTTAAGGAAAAATAAATTATAAAAATTATGAAAAACAAAAAATAAAATACTAAAATTTTCAAAATGACATGGATTTGATTTTTACTATTATGAATTTCAGAAATTAAAATCTAAATTGGATCGTCTAACTATAAAGTGTGAGAGTGGACAATGTTGTACTTGCTGGACTCATCCCTTGCAACGAAAACGCCACCTGTTTTTTCCAACCAAAATCAAACGAATTTTTTTCATAAGATCAAATGTACTCATAATTAAATGATTACGGTTGATCCTAAGATCAGCTGACAAATATTTTCATACAAATAAAAGAAAAAAATAAAACTTGATTTAATATTTTTTTTGACAAAATTTAATTCAAGAATACCGTTGATTAAAAGCAATAAGGCAATTGTTTTCGTAACCAGATGAAATGAAATTTGAAGTAAGTTCGTTGCGATATTTAAACCGTTGTGAAGTGTAATGCTTTTAATAATTGAAGTGAAACTTCTAATGCGACTTCCAACAATGTTGCGTTAAAATGTTGCGTTAAAAACGTTTAACGCTTCTTTTTTTCATAAAACTTTATGATGATATTTAAACAATAACCTGACATCTGACATGACATTAAAATGGCATCGTTTCTGACAATGTTAACAAAATATCAAATTAGAGACAATGAAAAAATTTTTAGTTGGAAATATCAGATGCAAGTGATTTATGATTTCAATTGAATTTTTACATAATTTTAATTAATGAGTTTTAAAAGAATGTAATATGTTTTTTGGAGATTCTGTATTGATGTATTGTTAATTAAAATCAATAGGGAGGACGTATTGGAGGGAGGATGTATTATTATTGGGAGGATGTATTGAGGATGTACTATTATAGGGAGAATGTACAGTTATTATTGAGGATGTACTATTATAGGGAGGATGTATTGAGGATGTATTGTTAACGTAAATCATTAGGGAGGGTTGTGACATGACATACTGTGACATGACATAATGACATGACAATCATTTGTGTATATATTTATAAAGTAATTCGTTGACCGTGTTTTTTTTTTAAATAATTTTAATGAATGACTTTTAAAAGAATGTAATATGTTTTTATTTCCACATTACGAAGTTTCACTTCTTCCGCGCGGAGGGATTCTTCGCACAATTTTTTTTTTGATAATAAAGCATTAAACATGCTATTGACTCAAAAACAATTTAATTAAACTATTTAATAATTTATCGTGATTAAAGAATTGTTTTTTTGGATTAGTGAGAAAAGGCATACAGAGTATTTGTTCTACTATACTTTAAATGAGCTCTATTAAGATAGCAGATTAAAAATGTAGGCTACAACCAGGACCTAGTCAGACATTTGTAGCCAATTTCTTACGCCATTAAAAATTTGTAGCCCCTGCCAATTTTAATAAGAAGCGGTTTAATTTCAATAAGCTAGCGGTTTTCACAATATCTCACGTTCTATTCTTTCAATTTGAATTCTAAATACATCAATATTTGTAGACAACGTGGAACTAATTTGTTACGTCATCGAAAAATTTGTAGCTCCCTCCAGTTTTGAAAAATTCTAAAAACCGTTATCTTATATCTAAGCTAGCGGTTTTCAAAATATCTCACGTTCTATTCATCTAACTTCATTTCTGAATACACCAAAATTTGTAGCCGATTTGGAACCAATTTGATACGTCATCGAAAAATTTGTAACCCCCTACAATTTTGAGAAATTCAAGAAACCGTTATCTTAAATTTAAGCTAGTGGTTTTCAAAATATCTCACGTTCTATTCTTCCAATTTTAATTTTGAATACATCAACATTTGTAGCCAATGTGGAACCAATTTGTTACGCCATCACAAAATTTGTAGCCAGCCAATTTTGAGAAATTCAAGAAATTGTTATCTTAAATTTAAGCTAGCAGTTTTCAAAATATCTCACGTTCCATTCTTCCAATTTTAATTCTGAATTCGTTACGTCATCACAAAATGTGTAGCTCCTTCCAGTTTTGAAAAATTCAAAAAATTGTTATCTTATATCTAAGCTAGCGGGTTTCAAAATATCTCACATTCTATTCAACTAACTTCATTTCTGAGTACATCAAAATTTGTAGCCGATTTGATACGATTTGAGGTTGGTACCCGCTGCTCCAAAATATTTACGAACATAGAAAAGTAGAAAAAGAAAACTAATATGAGGAATCAAAATAAACCAAACGCCGAGCCAAGGTGTTTTCGGCTTATAAATTGTTGAAAAAAATATATCTTTCGCGCTCAATAGACGATGTTGAAAAATAAATTAAAAATTTTTTTTTTATTTTTTACACTAATCAGTCTTTGACATTATTTTTTTATTATTAAATTAATAAAAAACAATATTTCGGCACATTGCCATTTTCAAGTTAAACAAAAATTAAATACAAATATTATAAAAATTGACACAAAAATTGAAAAAACTTAAATGAATTGAAAAAATTATATAAACAAAAAGACTAGGAAAATAAAAACTTTCTTAAAAGCTACGTTGGCTTTTTTGAAAATATTTTTTTCAAGTTTAACAGGTGTTTGTATTCGTTATGTAAAAACTTGGTATCTAGTTGTGCATTACATTGCCACCAATTTTTTCAATTCATTTAAGTTTTTTCAATTTTTGTGTCAATTTTTATAATATTTGTATTTAATTTTTGTTTAACTTGAAAATGGCAATGTGCCGAAATATTGTTTTTTATTAATTTAATAATAAAAAAATAATGTCAAAGACTGATTAGTGTAAAAAATAAAAATAAATATTATAATTGAACAGTCTAAAAAATTTTTCAAAAAAATAAATAAAAAATTAGGAGGATTTTTATCTATCAATGTGGTTCAAAATTGATGACGTAACAAATTGATTCCTAATCGGCTACAAATTTTGATGTATTCAGAATTGAAATTGGATGAATAGAACGTGAGATATTTTGAAAACCGCTAGCTTAAATTTAAGATAGCGGGTTCTTGAATTTTTCAAAATTCGAGGGTGCTACAAATTTTTAATGTCGTAACAAATTGGCTACAGATTGGCTACAAATGCCTGACTAGGTACGCTATCTTAATAGAGCTCTTTCAATGTTATATCGTGGGCTTAGAGTGTAAACCTGCTAAATCCATTTTTATCGTCATAACGTTTTTTATGCTATTCAAAAAGTGTAGAAATAGATACACTGCAATCGAGAATAAATTTAACTGTCAGTTTTATTTTTAAATCGTCAAAATCGCGTGATGAGTAAAACTATCAAGTCCATGACTTGAAAACATTTTCGGCTAACTCCATATTAACCGTCCTTTTGTACCGAGCTTTTGGTACCGGCATATGTGCTCCTGCAAATAATAACTTTTTTTCTGTGATAGTAGTGTAAATGAAGGTTAAGACTTAAAAAACTACAAAGGTATGTGTTTGTATTGTTATCTTATTATTTTTTTGTGTATCATACATAATATCATATAGGCTACTATTTTGAAAACGTACATTTTTTGTCGATTTTTTATTTTTTAAAAATCTGAAATTTTGATATATTTTGTTCGCACATATTGACGAAAAAAAGAGATATCTGAATTTTTTTTTGAGTACTCTGAATCGGAGTTATGCGCGTGTAAATTTTTGTGGCTTTTTCACGATGTTTTGTTATGGTGCTCAATGTTTTGCGTATAGATCCTACAAATCTCATGCGATTTAAGTATATTTTTGCAAGTAAAAAGAAAAAAGTTGAATAATCGAAATTTCTAAGTCAGAAATTAATAACTTTTATTTTTTCCGCTAGGTGGCCTCGTTAAACCTTGGTTTACTTTAAAGCTTATATCTCAAAAATCGTCCTTTAATTTTGTTTCCCACAAATTTTTAAAGTAAATACATGCAACTTTGAAATTATGAATTTTTAATATATTGACTGATTTGTGTATTAAATATTCTACAAATTCATCCTTTTTCCCATGGGTTCTAACGAATATTTACCTTGCCTTAACCATTGCTATTAATGTATTGTTTCGTAACATTCAAGAGATTACAAAATATTTTCTGTGTAAGCACGTTCCACGATATTTTTACGATGATTGCATGCATATATTTGTTGCTCAATCCACTGTTGTAGTGAAGAGCTTCTTCGCGGCATAGCAGCAAAGTGGCAGAGCAGGGCGCGCACCTGGATGAGATTTATTTAGCCCCATGCTAGCTTCAGCCTATGGGATCGAGAAATGATTCCTGCTGCTCCATTACAAATAACAGTGTTGTACGCGTATTTCGAGACTAAGTGAACGGATAAAAAAAATTAAAACAAGTGAACTTAACAGACTCTGGCGACCCCCAGATACGAAAGAACCGCGATCACCACGTCCAACCCCACATTTAATCACACATTCATACGCTCTCGCACCTGATACACTCAAACATTCATACACTCTCACACCTGATACACTCACACATTCATACCCAGAAAAAACACGTCAGTAGGCAGCGGTGACAAAATTTGGTTTTTTTTTTAAGTGATGTGATTAGTTTATCATAATAGGTACGTAGATTAATTGGTGTAAGTAAGGTATTTGTTTGTGGTGATTGGTATAAGTAAGGTATTTTCTTCCCGCTTAGATTGTATTATCATCGAACACATATCGATATCTCAAAAACCGAGTGGAGTTCGTCCATGAATATAAAATCCGAAAGGTTGGATAAAAAAAAGAATATAAACAAAAAAAGCAGATGCATTTGCTGTGGAACAAACATCGATAAATTGTTGGGTTGGAGTTTCTATAAATCTTTCTTTTATAATCCGATTAAAAAGTCGTGGTGCGCTATATGTTAGAATATAGATAATTGATCCACCAGCAAGTATTAACATGATATCGCGGACTTCGTTATATTCATTCGAACCGGATCGCGTAAGTTCTAAGTTAAAATTTAAAGATGTCCCATTTTCGAGTCCAAACATTAGTTAACATATTCAGACTATTAATATTTGTAAGTATAAACTAATGTTTCGTTTGGTAGTCAGCTCTTGCCATTCATTTGATATAAAGTAGTTACGCCATGCTGATACACTATCACACGAGGTAGCTGGTTGTACTGGAATACATTGATGATGTATCTAAATTAAATCTTCCAACATTTAATTGATGATGTTCCTAAATATTTAGTCTTTCCCAGTCAAAGAAAAGAACGTATCAATATTGGAAATCTGATAAAACATTTCTTCAACTTTCAATGATTTCAAAAAAGCAATGCGAAACCAATAAATATTTATAATAACAATTCAATGACGGCATTTTTATGAATTTTTGCAACGATCCATGAGGCAAGACTCTATGTAATTAAACTAATTTAATTAAATCTACACATCCCACGTACGCACCCCACGTATATACGCACACACACATATACGCACACACCCATTCATACATACATACATACCCACAGTTTCGCACCTACGCATTCATACATATTCACTATACATATATAAAATTACTCACCCTATATTATTGTCCAATCCCACTCTTTGTTCTTCAATTAATAGGTCATCCTTAGGTTATAACTCAAATCCAGAAATATCGAATCCGTGATTGTTCCAGAATTGGCGCAGAGCCTCCTTCTATAAACCGAATGTATAAGGTATTAACACCTAGATCGATCTCGATAATAATGCCTAGCTGAAGTTGATTGACAAGAAAGATCGTACCACACATCCAAGGTTTTCACGTAATACAGGATGTCGAATTACGATATACTATCAACACTCAATGAATCTCGTCTCCGAACACAGAATATTAATTTTGTAATATTTATTTCAAATACAGTTAATTGATTTTATCCTGAACTTAAACGGAATTCAGGTTTGGTAATTTTTATCTTATATATAAGGTTAATAAATTTTTGCTATATGAATTTTTACTATAAAATATGGTTCTTTTTACACTATTCAAATGATATTCGGTTAACAACAACAATTAACGAATTTTTCTAGAAACATATAAATTTGTTTGGTAATATTGACACTTGGTCAAGTGTCAGCCATTGATTTCACATTGATTGGAAACAATCAATAATGACTATACAATCGTGACTTAGGATGTTAATTAGAATAAAAATGTTCCCCATTCTATGAATTCACACAAAGTATTGTCTAGAAATTTAATGCAAAAAATCCCATATAGTGTAAAAATATTTCCATAATATGGAGTCTAATGACAGTGGAAAAATTCAACTTAAGTAAAAATAAATAAGTGATGAAGAAGTTTCAACTTTGAAATTGTCATCGCCTCAACGGCGTAATCGATAGCGTGTTTGCCTAAGGATTCGAGGGGCACTGACGAGGGTAGGTTCGAATCCCATCCGAAACACGAAAAATGTGAATTGGAGTTTTTTCTGAGAAACTTCAAACCATACCTTTGAATTGAAAAAATTCCAATAATTTAATTGATCTCAAAAATCGTGACTTAGGATGTTAATTAGAATAGAAATGTTCCCCATTCTATGAATTCACACAAAGTGTTGTCTAGAAATTTAATGCAAAAAATCCCATATAAATAGTATTTTTTTTATTTCGGAATATTTATCGAATATACAGTTAATACATTTGCACTAGTAACATAAACAGTATTTTGATTTGGTAATATTCATTCAGTATACAGTTAGTAAATTTTGATGAACGTAACCTTTAGATTTTGTACGATTCATTTACCCTTAGGCTATCACTATTTGAGAAATTTGGTTCTCGCCACACAGAATTTTGGGTTTGCCACCTTTATGTAACCCACCATAACAAAAAAAATTCGAACCAGGAACATAGAATATTGTTCTGTTCTACTTCCAATATACTCATACGTGCAATTAAGTAGATTTTGTCATCGTTATACAAACTACTATTTTCACCTTAACCATTCAAACGCTGTCAAACAAATGTAAGGTTGTAGTAAGCCCGTCACAACATAACAGCAACTCAACAGCACAACAAGAACAACTCAACAATATAACAACAACAACTCACCTAATTATATACACTGTAACATATTATGCCACACGCTGTAATAAAATATAATTTTATACATATATACCTATTTACATGATGTAATTAACTTTTTATGTACTCATTTTATATATAAAATATGTTAGGGAAAATAATTGAAGAGCACATACTAATTATATTTTGAATAATAATCTTGTGCTAATAAAAATTGTATCAATTCATGAGTAAAAATTATTGTTTACAAATAATTTAATTAAATAGTTTTTGTGCTTTACAATAAAATATTGTTTTAATTATCAATATTAAATTTAACAATAAGGTATTCTTCAAGTAATCGAATATTATTAAAATAGATTTTATTCAATTAATAGTTATTTATGCAACAAGTGCAAAAAATGTGTGTTTATTGCACGCGATGTAAAATTGACTAACGAGACCGAAGGTCGAGTTTGTCAATACATCAAGTGCAATAAACATTTTTGCACGTGTTGCATACAACATTTCTACGCTACGATAATGCAAAAAATGCTTTAATATTTAACATTAAATGAAACATTATTTGTTAAAATAATGAGATACATTTTGAATAAATAATAAAAGCTAAGTAGGCCTTGAAATATTTTTTTCCCTAAATATTAAAATAAAATCATTCTTTTGCATTTGCTTAACTGAATAGTCGTGAAATTAACAAAAAAAATCTGTTTTATGCATAACGAAGATGGTGACCAAAATGAAGAATTACATTGTACTCCACCTGAGCTAGCAGATATAGCTAATGCAGCATCATCAAATCTGCTTCCTAATAAATCGAAAATACTATAAGAGTTGACATATAGTAGATTTTTAGATTGGAGCTCTAAGAAAAAAGCAGAACGGTTCACAGAAAATGTTGTTCTGGCCTATTTTTCTGAGCGTTCCAAAAATGTTAAGCCTTCAACTTTATGGTCCGAATATTCAATGATAAAATCATACCTTATTATTAAACAGAATGTTGACATAAAAAACTATAAAAAATTGTTAGCATTTTTTAAGAAGAATTCTAATGGATTTCAGGCAAAAAAATCAAAGGTTTTTATTAGAGAGGAACTTTATTAGTTTTTAACAGAAGCCCCAGACACGGAATTTTTAATGAAAAAGGTAAAATGTGATTAACGTAACAATATTTTATACTAGATTTTAAATTTATATTATATCAAATATCATAATAAGATACATAAAATAAGATAATAAGATACACAAAATAAGATAATAAGATACATCAAATCGAGCATCAAAAAAGTTATAAACTATAATTCAATATGATTTTAGGTCGTAGTCATATTCGGTATAGCTGGAGCATGCCATAGAGATGAGCTTCAGAAAACCTTAAAAGACATTGAAGAACATGGTTCTCTACTGTGCGTTAAAGTTCCACGTTCCAAGGTGCGACAAAGGAAGAAGTTTTGTAGTAAAAGGGGAGGTGGAGGATGGTTTAAATCTTATTGACATATATAAAAATACGCTAATTTACGGCCAACAAATACTCCTCATGATCGTTTTTATCTAGGCTACAGAAACCAAAAATGTACAGTTCAACCGATTGGTGTAAATACATTTGCTAAAGTTACTTACGAAATAGCTAAATTTCTTATTCTAAACTCTCCAGACCTTTATACAGGTCATTGTTTTCGAAGGTCGTCAGCCACATTACTTGCTGATACTGGTGCTGACATACTAAGTTTAAAGCGACACGGTGGGTGGAAGTCTTCGACAGTAGTGGAAGGATACGTAGAGCAATCGTTGCGAAAACGCATCAGCATTGCAAAAGAGATTTTCATAGGGGAAGCGGAATCCGCTTCAAAAAATAGGATGGATTCAATGCGTTTGTCGGAAGCAAATACATTTGCTAATAATGAGCAACAGATTTACCCTGGTGAAGCCGAAACCTCAACAATCAGTTTAAATTTATTGAACTCAAATGAAATAAATACTGATACAACTGTTACTGATGTTGATGACAAGAAAAATTCTATGATCAAGAATTTCAATGTTAAGAATTGTACTAATTGTACCTTTCATTTCAATGTGATCACAAAATGAATATAGTCAAAATATTTTTCAATTTATTATTTGAAAATTATTTTAATTTACTTACTGGTATTTAAAATTAATTTTCTGTTTTAGTTTTGAATTAAAATAATTGAATTAATTTATGTATTTTTTTCTTCCTTTTCTTGCTTCATATTGTCAAATTAAAATATGCCTATTTTTTTCATATCTCTTTTTCTCTTTTTTTTTTATTTCTAAGATATTAAAAGCAGATACGTTTTTCTAGACTAGGTAGTACGGCAACGAAATCCATTAATTTATTTCTCTATGTTTAACGAATTTATTTATAAAAATCTGAATGCAAAAAGGCAACACTTTTTGCATTCAAAAGCGTGCAAAAAACGCCTATTTTTTGCATTATTGTAGAAAAAATATATATATTACACTAGTTTATAAGAAAAATCTCCCCAAATAAAATCCAACTTTTCCTATAGATTTTGATCTGTTGAACACGAATATCATATTCATTTTTTTTAGGTTAGCTCTTGTTTTTGAGATATTCACGAAAAACCAATTTTTTCGGTGAACAAAAAGGTTATTTCGGTTTGTGGATCGCATATTTTACAAAACAAACAAATTTTATATATTAATAAAACAAGTGCATAGCAAAGATACGAACAAACATTTTGAGCTATTTCTTGTCAAAGTCCATCAAGGATTCTGGAAGTTACACTCGAAAAAAGTTGAAAAAAAGTCAAATTTATTTTATGGGTAGGGATCATATCAAAAATTTATGTTTTTTTTAAATTTTTCAACATTCAACTGCATGAATTTTGAACAAATAATGATTGCAAATTTTTTTAATTTCTTAGAGCCTATAGTTAATTTCCTTTCTTTTAAGTTAAAAAACACGAATATTGGTGCAAATTACACCAAGTTATTTAGGTTTTCCTACAAAAAGTCAAAACTCAAAATTTGGAAAAAAAAAATTTTTCTAGGAAAAATTTAAATTCTGCAACATAAGTGATTTATGTATGAGTTGTAATGAAGAGCTTCTCCATTGGCAAACCAATGAAGCGGCATAGCAGGCTGCGTACCTAGAGATTAATAACGCCGTAATGACTAAAGCTCAGTCATCGTGGATTTGATAGATTAATACCTGCTGCTTCAACACAAATGCAGAAATGTACGCAAATTACGTGAATGTACAGAAATGGATATAATACGAATGAAAAAATGAGACTCTGGTGACCGCTTTTGCGAAAGAACCGCGATCAGCACGTCCAACCCCCACAATCATTCCCACACGCCCACACACTCACGCTGCATACACGCTCACGTCCACCCACACACTCAGACAGCGAAGCAAGACAAGGAAGCTCAAAGACCCACAGCAAGTATCGTAGATGGTAGTAATCAACAATAAGTTGTATTGCTGCCATCTGATCAATCTGATACAGTTCGTAAACTACTGGAATTGCTGGTAAACCGAGAATCAAATCTTAGAGCACGGGAGAACGTCACACGCTATATTGAAAGTCTTTATTATTTTCTTTCCTTTTTTTTTTAATAACATTTTCAAAATTTTTAAAACCATACGCAATCACCATAAATTACCAAAAAAAATGGTTGTTTACAGCTCCAAAAAAAAAGAAGTCATAATTTATTTGTACGTTAACTAAACATTTCAAAACAAATTCAATTAAATACATGTAGTATATAGTTGGTTAATGTGTGATATGGCAAACAAAGATCAAACATGAAAAGAATTTGTTGGTTTGGTTTGGGTTTCAGATTATTTGGGATTGATTTCCAATTACGTAAAATATAAATTAATAAATTTAGGTAATATAATTTCAAATAAAAAAAATGTATTTGGAAAACTAAATATTACCTTGGAACAAAACTATTTCAATTATAATCCACTCCAATTTAGACTGATCGTGTCTCGCTTGCACGCACCGCCAGCTCTCACACACACGCAACGACAAGCAAGCCCCCATTCATTCACTTGTACAGCCATTCACGCGCATTCACACCTCTACGTTAGAAAAATAATTAAAGTTCACTCACCCCATGGTTATAGTCGCCAGGCCTCGAAGTCCTGATGTTTAGCCCTCCATCAGCGGTGAGTATCCCAGCAGGTAAGACATTATTGGTAACAGTGCATGAATAAGACGACTAGTTGTGTAATAATTGTAAAACTGTTGCGCCGCAATAACCAAGGCGATTGTTGTAACAATAGTATAAATAATTTGTGAGTGTTGCGTCGAAATACTGTATCAACGTTGCGCCGCAATAACTAAGGCGATTGTTGTACAAATAGCATAGAAATTATATGAATGTTGCGTCACATATACTTAGGACGATAGCGGATAAAAACTGTAGAAATATTGTATCAATACGGTATGAGCGTTGCGTCACCAAATACTTAGGACGATAGCTGATGCAAGCGGTAGAAACACGATGTAAATGTTGTGCCGTGGTATTATATATATTTTTTTTTTGTATAGGTATTATAGCAAGATCGGTAAATAATACACTCCTTTTTAAGATTTCTAATTTTGTTGTTATATTTGGTATATTTTCTCTATTATTCAATCACTTATGAGCTAGCATGAACACGCCATACAAAAATTTTATACTAAGCTGAATATATTTGACTAACATGTAATTAATTCCGACAATCACAAAAATTTGTACAATATGGCTACTATCAGTCTTTTACCATCTTTCTCGGTGTCATTTGATTTTGCCCGCTTAATCTCAGAAAGGGATAACATCAATTTTAATGATACCAATTCAACAAACAGTTCTTTATTTTTTTTGATAGTTGAAGTTTATGCATTAACTTAATTCTGAATTTTTGTTGTTAATTTAATTTACCTTAATTTTTATTGATTTTTTCCCCAATAATATATGGCAACAGGAAAATACACTACCATTAACACACGGTTGCTCTCAGCCTTTAATAAATTACACTATCTAAATTGTACTTTCAGGTACATAACAACACGACTAACACAACCAGCAATGCTTTAAATGCAATATCACAAGCCTATCACTTGGTTGCAAAACTATCAATTTTATATATAATTAGCTAATTCACAGTTAAAAATTTACAATCATGTACGAACAAAAACAAAAATGAAATTGCATATTTCGTTACAGACGTCAAACCCGCAAATGAATCCAATAGGAAACAAATGTAATAGACTAAGAGAGAGAAAACGAGATATTTTTGTTTCTTATATAGTCATTTAATATCGAAAATTGAGCTACAAAGTTTTTTGAAGGGGAAATCTACAGAGGAATGTTAGTACATTTTCCATTTCAAAACCAATACTGGTTGTTATTTTGTAAAACGTAAAATTGCAAGCCAATTTCACGAAATAAGTTATTTACAACGCATTTGGAGGAAATATTGATATATTAGAATTGATTAAACGTATGTTCAACCGATTTTATGATGTTTACGTACTACGAAATAATAGATTACAACCGTATTACAGTGAAATCTAGATTTATAGCGGAAAAAGAAATTGATAAAAACAACTATATAGGAAATATAATACGCTCTGAAGACAATTGCAAAACTGACTGTAGGATAACAATTTCCAGATAGTAAGACGATTGGACAAATATGCACAGCTATTGGAGGTTTGAAAATATTTAGAGCAATTACGGTTAAGGTCCGGAGAATTCAAATTTATGTAGTATGGTGAAGTAATGTTGATGAAAACGCAGTATGAACCAATAATAGGGGATTGCAAAATAAAATATTATTGTTAATGGTGTTGTGCTAAAAGGGAATATGTGTAACGGAAACTATACGAAAATATGACATTTGTAATGAAGAGCTTCCTCATTGGCGAACTAATGAGAATGGCATAGCAGAATACGTACCTAGAGTAATTTTACGCCTTAACGACTAAAGCTCAGTCCTCGTGGATTTGATGGAGTAATACCTGCTGCTTCAACACAAATGCAGAAATGTACGCAATTTACGAAAAGTTACAGAAATGGAAAAAAAATACAAGTGGAAAATGGAGACTCTGGCGACCCCTTTTGCGAAAGACCTACGATCAGCGCGTCCAACCCACACAATCATTCCCAGTCGCCCACACACTCACGCTTCATACACGCCAACATTCACCCACACATTCAGACGGGAAGCAAGACACTTAAGCTTTAAGACCCGCCGCAAGTATCGCAAGTGGTAGTTATCACTATTTCGTTGTATGGCTGTCATCTGACCCACATGATACAGCTCGGAAACCACTGCCATCGCTGGTACACCGTGAATCAGATCCTAGAGCACTGGAAAACGTCACACGCTATATTGAAAGTCTTTATTGATTATTTTCCTTTTTCTTTATTAATAACATTTTAAAAAATTTATAAAACCATAAGTACTTCCCAAAAAAAAATTATTCACAACTCAAAAAAGAATTGTAAGTTTATTTGTAAGTTGAACAAACATGTCCAAACCAGTTTATTTCAATACCTCTAGTTTACAGTTAGTTAATGTATCATAGAATTAATAAACCTAAAACAGAACAAGAATTTGTTTTTTTACTTTTGTTTTTAATTTTTTTTTGTATTACAGGTTATTTGAGAATGATTGTTTTGAAAAATATAACTTCATCAATTCAGGTAATATAATAAAAGAAAAGGTATTTGGTATGTTAAGTTTTACCTCGAAGCAACAATATTTAGATTAGAATTATTTCCAATTCAGACTAAATGTGTCTCGCTATACACACCGCCAGTTCGCACACACACGCAACGACTAACACGCCCCCATTCAATCACAGATACGCCCTTTCACACACATTCACACTTCTACGTTAAACAAAAAAAATAAATAAAATAAGTTCACTCACCACATGATTAAATCCTTCCGGCCGCAACGTCTTACAGGCTCAGCCCTCCATCCTCGATGACCAATCCAATAGGTAAAGTATCAAGAAAATTGCTTGGCAATGTGGAGTTGAGCTCCAGTTGCAATCACACCAAAATTTGATATCCGTTGGCAGATGTAAAACGCACGAAAGCCACAGCAAAAACTTGTTATATATGATGCGTTTCAATCAATTCAATATACGACAGCAACAGCAGAACTTTGATATAAATGTTGCTAAAAGGTAGCAATAGCAAAAATGTTTTACAAATGTTGAGTTGAAGTATATAACATATTCTATAGCATCAGCAAAAGTTTGTTATAAATGTTAAGTAGAAGTATATAAAATATACGATAGCATCAGCAAAAATGTTTTACAAATGTTGAGTTGAAGCATATAAAATATATGATAGCATCCGCCAAAAATTGAATACAAATGTTAAGTTGAAATATGTCAAACATACGGCAGCAACAGCAAAAATCTGATATAACCGTTGAGTAGAAATATGTCCAACTATACCGTGGTAACAGCAAAACTTTGATACTAATGATGCGGTGTAATAATATACGGTAATACTAGCACAAATTATATATAAACGAGGCGTTTAAATATGCATAATATACGGCCACAATAGTAGAACTTTGACACCAATGTTGCGTTGAACTGTGTATAATACACAACAGCAATAGTAAAATTTTGATATCAATCTCGAGTTGAAATATGTAAAATAAATGATTTGATATAAACGTTGATTTGATGACAGCCAAAAATTTACTATCAAAGTTGCGTTGAACTATGTAACATACCCTGCGGTAATAGTAAAACTTGGATATCGATGTTGAGTGGACATAATAGCAAAACTTTGTTTCACCAAAAAAAATGACCTCTATTGCCTTACTGACATTATATTTCAATTTATACAATATTCCAAATTAAATTTTATTTCTATCAGAACAATTCACAGAACACACATATATATAATTTTTTTTTTGTATATTAATTCACAGTTGTAATTCACAGTAAATTAAGCTAAACAATAACTATGTGGTAGAATTACATTTTAATTTAAGGCATCACTATTTACTGTTAGTTTATCTAACAATTTATTTAACAATTTAAAAAAATTTATTCTTTATTTTCAATAATAACACTATCTGTATTATAACAAAAAAACAACACTCATAATTTCTACGGAAAATTTGGGTACGGAATATTTTTAAAATAAAATAAATAACAAAACAAAGAAAATTTAACATACCACACAAATATTACTAGTAAACGTATTCAATTAGACGGCGAGACGTCAAACATACGAATAAAAATGTAATAGACTAAGAGCGTATGACCCACAGGGTCATTATTAAATTTTTCTGTTATTTTACGATGTGTAACAACACAAACATATAGAATTTTTTTCCTTTTTTATATTTTTCTGTTTTTTTTTTGTTAAACGACACATGACACGAAACATATAATTTTTTTCTAAATTTTCACTAATGGGACGCGAACACATTTTAAAAAAATTTAATTAATTGCACTACTTTAAAAAAAATTTAATTTAATTAAAAATTGAACTACTTATTTTTAAACTTAAATTTAATCGAAAATTCATGAATGCAAAATTTCCGTATTTATTTTGACATTCATGAGGAAAGATATTCAAAAGACATAAGAGACTGAAGAATTGTATAGTCATTCCTTATATAGCAATTCTTTTAATATCGAAAAATTCGAAAAAAGAGTTTCTGATGCAAGGAAATTAATTTACATTATGTAAACAAATGTTAGGACCTTTTTTCGTTAAAACAAAACTGTTTGTTACTATGTAATACTTAACATTGCAAAAATAATTTGACGAAACAAATTATTTCCAACACACTAGTAAGAAATATCAATGAATTAGAATGGATTAAACGTAAGTTTAATCGATTTTATGACGCTTACGTATTACAAAGTAACAACTTACAACAGTAATACAATGAAACTCAGATCCATAACAAAAGGATAATTTGATAAAAATACCCATATAGGAAATCGAATGCCTAACGAATTGTAGGGTAATAATTTTTTCTATTGCGACGATTGGACAAATATGCACAGCTGTTTTGAGGTTTGAAAACTTCGTTGACCAAGTACGGTTAGTGTTTAGAGAATTCAAAGTTTAGCAGTATGGTAACGTAAGGCGGGTGAAAACGAAGTATGAGTCAATAATAGGGGATTGTAAAAGAAATATTATTGTTAATTATTTTATGCTAAGCACAAATTTATGTACGGAAACTATATGAAAATATGACTATAGATTGTGGATGGATGAGAAACTATTATGAGCTACGTATGTTAATCAAAATGATGACTTATGGGGAAACAGACACTGAATAAATCGGGAATTTTACCGCTCTACATTATCATGCTCCAGTTTACACTACAAGATTACGGATGAACGAGAAATTGTTGTGAACTATGCGTGATAGGCAAAATTGTGAGATGTAAGGAAATGGAAACTACATGAATCTGTGACTGTACTGTACTCTACGTTATCATACTCCAGTCTACATAACAGAGTTGTTATACAAATTTTCGAGTTAAAATTGCAAGTTATGGTCAAAACCTGGTCGTAACACAGTGCTAAAACGTTAAATAAACATTTTCTTTGTTGTGCCATCTTGAATGTGTTAAGTAGCAGTTGACATAACTATTTTCCGTTATCCACGGTTTATCTTCATTCAATTCTATGCCGAAGTAATGAAGATATGCAATTCATATAAATGGAGTGATTTTTTAGCAGGATGTATTATCCAAATTCCACAAATAAAACAAAATGAATTTGGACTATTTTTCCATTTGAAACTTCTAGACGACGCCATTTAAATAAATTAACTTTACACTTTACTATTTGAAAAGAATTCTTAACTGATGTTTGAGAACGGCCAAACTTATAAAACATTATTTACGATGCGGCACAAAATGAAAAGAAAAAATACATAAAACGCGGTTGAAATAAAGAAAACTCAAAATAACTCGCAGTTTCTATACGAAAATCTATAAAAAAAACTCATATTTAAATCAATTATGTTGCAGAATTTAAATTATTCTAAGTAAAAAATTTGTTTTTCCAAATTTTGAGTTTTGACTTTTTTTGGAAAACCTGAATAACTTGGTGCAACCTGCACCAATATTCGTCTTTTTTGACTTAAAATAAGGAAATTGAATTAACTATTAGGCTTCAAGAAATTAAAAAAATTTGCAATCATTGTTTGTTCAAAATTTATGCAGTTAAATGTTGAAATATTTAAAAAAAAACAAAAATTTTTGATTTTTTTCAGCTTTTTTCGAATGTAACTTCCAGAATCCTTGATGAATTTTTACAAAAATAGCTCAAAATGTTTGTTAGCATCTTTACAATGCATTTGTTTCATTATTATAATAAATTTGTTTGTTCTGTAAAATATGCGATCCAAAAACCGGAATAACCTTTTAGTTATTGAAAAAATTGGTTTTTCGTGAATATCTCAAAAACAAAAGCTAACCTAAAATAATGAATATGATATTCGTGTTCAACAGGTTCAAATCCACAAGAAAAGTTTAGTTTTAGTCAGAGAGACAAAAAAAGTTCAAAATTTGTAAACTATTTAGAGTTTTCGGCGCACAGTTTTCGACTTTATTCCCTATATACCTTCTTATCTCTGAATTCTGAAGATAAACAACCAAAAAGTTGAAAAAATTCAAGGTTATAGGAAATGTTGTAAAGACTGAACAAAAACTATAAATAGCGTTCGACTCATTTTTCAAAATGTTATTTAGGAAGAGGAGTACGATTGTGGAAAAAATTATTTTCGACCTCGAGTGGAGTGTCACATCACATTAAAGATGGTATTTTTCTTCCACAACAATTTTTTGTAACTTTCGAAAACACATTTGGTGCTGCAGTGAAGAGTGGCTGGTATATTAAGTAAATCACACTTGATGATAAAACAGAAAAAAAATTATAGAGTCATAAGACTTTAGAGTCATACAGATCTAAGGACGTTAATAATCTGAAATATTGGTTCTAATTTTTTACTCAGAAGTCTCTTAGTTGGGGAAGCCCAACCTTTGCCTGGCATAATTGGCCCAGAGTTATATACCGATATTATTTAACTAATTCGCTTGATTGGCTAGTACAGATCTGCACTGCAGCATTTCTGTTATGACTAGAATTTATTGTTGGTCTGCATCTTTACTGCGACGCAAGGCGTTTTTGGCATGTAGTCTGAATTACTGAAGTTCATTGTATCTCTTCACCTTTGGTTAAACTTTATTTCCAAACCAAAGTGTGGTGGGGTGGGTATTTTTAAGGAAAGCTGAAAAATATTTTTGAGCTAGGTCTGTTGACTACAAATTAATTAAATAGAGTCAATGTTCTAGTTCTATGGGAATGTGTGAAAACGATATAAAACACAAGCCAAAACCGTAAATAACTTACCATACAGAATGCAACTTACGGAAGAGCTACAGAATAAGTAAGTAAATGTTTTAATTAAACTATAATAGTGTCAAGATAAAAACAGGCTCAGAATACCAAACTCACAGTCCATATATGCCCTAAGAATGGAGAAAAACCTAGGTGAGTGTGAAATATGTTTCCATCTATTAAGGAGACGCAGACCGAGGTTTCTAGCCATTCTCTTCAACATTATATGATAAATCCAGATACGATATTGTAAATTATGACTCCAAATAAAGAAATGCTTTCACATTCGTCTATTTGTTCGCCACTCATTCTAATTCAAACATCGTTAGAAAACTCAATATTTCATCATAACAGCTTCAACCAATCAACCACAATATGTTAGTGAAATTAAAATTAATCATAACAGATCGTACACCGTTATCTGACATTTTTCGTAGTCCCGTCTATAAGCTAACACTGGCAACCATCAAGAGAGACATCAAATTTAAATAACATAAATAAGTTGAACAAACAATCCATTATAATTCATGCCGACATTTTTATTTTAATCAAATAAAATTTCTCATTACTATACACGTATACGAATAGCTCCTCCTATTTTAACATTCTTTGTTTTTATAACAGTTTAAAAGGGTAAGAGCCTACGCTGATATAAAATTATACGTACCATTATATCGTTTTATTTCTCACCTTTTGTACTTTCAGCAAAAACAAAAACCTTTTTTATAATTTTGAACAAACGTTAAGAGTCACCTATTTAATATAATATTTACTACATCTACTTTTTAAACAAAATTTTTATCCAAGTAACACACTACTTCTATAACATATACCAGTTAGTAGTGTATGCAAATTTAGGTCGAAAAATAAATTTCATCGAAATATAAAAAATTCAATTTTAACTTGTGTCTTGGGAAAGTTCAATAAAACATTAGAAAATCAAAAGACATATTTTTGCAGGGACGTATTCAGTAAATTTGGAATAGGTGATAGCAATTGTTATGTTATGAGTTGTGGTAATTATGTTATGTTAACTATGTTATGTTAAATGTTAACAATGTTATGAGTTGTGACTTAATTGATCAATTAAACGATCGATGAGAGACTTGTAGTAAGCCAAAATCATTATCGTATTTCTACCTTTTTATCTCAGTTAAAGTCTGAGTTAGTTTGTTTTAATCCATTTTAACTCTAGTTTAAATCGCATTTATCGTGAGCTTTTTTTTTGTAAAATATCACGTTATTTAATGACTTTGAAACTATTGTTATTGTGTTGACATTTAAGTTATTATTATCACAAATTAAATAATATTTTCTACGATAAATAACTTAATTTATTTAATTGCAGAGAATAATGTTTCTGAAAACTGGATTGGTAATGAAAATGCTATTTTTATTTTACATTGAAAAAGATTGTCGATAAGTTCAAGTAGAACGCAAAACTACAGATAATCTGATAACCCGAAATGTAAGGTAAATTTTTAATACTTTTGAATTGTAATTGATAAATTATTGGTTTTACAAATTGTAAATATTTATTCTTTTTATATTACTTTGTCACATTGAAAAATCAGGAACAAAATAAGGAAACAGAATTTAAAAAAAAATCGAAATTATGCATTAAGTACGGAAAATTAAATGTAACACATTCTAAATTTATACCATGAACTGATGACATTTAATGTTTACAACAGTCAATTTAAATCAATCTTTGAGGGAGTGAAACTCCTATTGAAGGATTTGCATTTTTGAAAGTTACAATATTTTCAAAAAACAATTGGAAAAATAATTTCATGTAAAATTATCTAATTTTATTCTTTGGCGTTTATATCCCATATATCAATTTCGCTGGCTGTGCATTTGACTATATATACAGCTTTGACGTCCTGTATTATGAAAACCTAGGTTAACGTCTTCACTCCAGTTTTGTCTTCAGTTTCTGGGTATGGGAAACTTTTTTGAATCGTTGTGATGGAGACAGTTATGTCCGATTTCAGACAGTCTGGTAAGATTTAAAATTATTGTTATTGCAGTCTCCAAGGAGTTGTATAATTCGTTGCTGATTCTTTGCGGACTATAAACTGGTTGTATAATCTGAATTATTCGTAAATGTCTCATTATCACTCGATTATATGTATATACGGCCAAAACGCTTCAATTTTCAACTCATTTTGTTATATGGTAAATCTTGAGTTGGATATTTTGTCTATAATTTTCACATTGCACAAGACCTAAGTAGCGAAATTGGGTAGCGAAATCCGAAATTCGACGTGCACGCCGTGCTGCCGGGGTAATACCGACAGAATTAGGTTGGTGTACCGGAGACAAGCCGGGCAAAACCTGCTTAATCAATGACGCTACATCACGGCGAATTGGTGCCTTACAACCAATGCGACCCAAGCGTATGTTCTCCATGCTAGGGGCGGCTGGGAGCGGGCGGCTGTCTTGAATCAAGCGGCTTGCTATATAAACGTGTAGAAAGGTTGTTTCTAGTAACCTTAAAATGCAGACCCATTCACGACAATTTGGGTTGGGTCTAAGGTTAACACCCGAACCCCGGAAAAAAACTATTTTGTTAAATTTGGAAATCAAAGAAAGAATAACAGAACCGAACAAAACAACAGAATTTTACCTGGACGTGAAAAAGGACCAAACTACCGAATCGTTCCACTACGTTGAACGTGCTCAGCCTGAGAGGATCTGCTACCTAAGGGTATGCGGTAAATGCAACAATATTTCTCCCTCCGCACCTAGAGAAGGATAATTTCTACATAGCAATGGAAGAGGTTACCGTCACGGAATTTCATTATGGTTCTTGGTGACTTTAATGGGCAGGTTGGAAGAGATATCTCTTATGGTAAGTAAGGTGGGCCCCAACAGCACGTTTCTTTTATAGTGTTCTGGATGTGCGATCCTTTAGAGGTGCATACATTGGAAGTGATTACTTCCTCGTATGTGCTAAAATAAGATTCCACTTTCCAAATCCAGGCATTCCGAAATTCAATCAACGGAAACCTTTTAACATCTCATCACTAAAGAATCTCACATACCCCAAATTTTCTTTTTTCTTTTGTTTTGGACCATCCTCTATCTAAATAGCCAAAAACAATTTTGGTGTACGTCTGTGTGTGCGTTGGTTGGGTGGGTGGGTGTTTGGATGAGTTTTCTGCATAGGATCGTGATGAAACTTTGGCAAATTGTACAGGTTTACTTGAAAATGAAAGATCTGGATTCATTTCAAATTTGGACAAAATGGCGGGGGGGTCTCCCGATCACCTCTAAGTTTAAATCTTGAATAACTTCTGATCCCGGACTATGATCTTATTGAAACTTAGTATATAAGGTTTTAGTACTGTTGCCAATATTTCTGCATACCAACTTCCGCTTTATCACTTCCGGTTAAAAAAAACTTTTTTTCAGGTGTTTATCCCTACTGTAGCCTACAATTACCGATCGATTTTCATGAAGCGTTGGTAAAAGCTTTTAAATAACATGAGAAAGATTTTATCAGCTTTTAGAGCACATTGGATAAAGGGTTGGTGGGTCCACCATACAACAGGTGGTTTTTTCCACAAAGTTTTTATGTTTGTTGGGAGCGTAAAACGTTCATTCGTGAATGAATTTTGATGAAACTTTGGAAAAAGATGCAAGCATGTATGACAAGGAACTGATTAGTTTTTGAACGATAGTGAACAAAATGGTGTGGGGTCCCTGGAGCACCTGTTTTTTGAAAGCTCTATAACATCTGTACCTGATAAACGAATTGGATGAAACTTGGTACATGAGTATGTAGTACGGTTCACAATAGTTCTGCTTCCCAACTTCCGGTTTTTCACTTCCGGTAAAACAAATTTTTTGTACTTTTTTAAAGTTTTTTCAGTGTCTTTATGCACACTACAGTCTACAATAATGAAGTGATTATAATGAAACTTATGAAAAGGGTTCCAATTAGTGTGAGAAGATAATTATCATATTTTGGGACACATTGATCAAAGTGGTGAGGGGTCAACCATACAAATGCTGACTTTTCACACTTTGTTTTTAAAGTTTGTTGGGAGCATACAGACTTCATTCATTAATCAATTCTAATGACTCTTTGGAAAAATATGAAAACATAAATGACAAGGAACTGATTAGTTTTTGGACAATATTGGGATAAGTGGTACGGGGCCTCCCGAACGCCTGTTTACTGTGTCATCATTTTTCATTGTTTGTTGGGAGCACATAGCATTCGTTCGTGAACCAGTTTTAAAGCCACTTTAGAAAAAGATGCAAATATGTATGGCAAGGAACTGATTAGTTTTTTTAGCGATAGTGAACAAAGTGGTAGGGGGTCCTCCAAGCACCTGTTATTTTGTAAGCTCAATAACTTCTGTACCTGATAATCGAATTGGATGAAATTTGGTACATACACATTTAGTACGGTTCTGCATCCTAACTTCCGGTTTATCACTTCCGATAAAATTTTTTTTTACTTTTTCTCGTACAACAGAATGTTTGTTGGGATAAGCTACTGCTTGCTTTAATATTTTTATTATTAGAACTACAAAGTCCATAATATAGGTTAGCTGTTAATTAAAGTATTTGATGGATATTAGCTCATTATATATCCATAACACTATGTTTCCAGAGCTGTGGTGAAGTCAGCCTATGCATCAGCGTCACAATATGTTTTTTAATTCAATTCAATCCTATTCAATTGATTTTTTTTTAATTTATTAAAATCCAGTTTTAATCTCTCATATATTCACAAAATATAAATCCAATTGACAAGCAACTTGCTATCATTGTCATTGGGATAGCAAGAATTCACAGAACCGCAAAATTTTTTATGGCCTATGCCGATTTTATCTTTGTGGTTTTTATTGTGTTACTCGGTCTATTCCTTTTTGGCTTTGGTTTTTATTATTTCCCTTATAAAAATTTTAATTTTAATTTTCTAGGTGAGACTCAGGTTTCAAATATTGATAATGCCCGATTCGTTTGCAACAATTATTCCATAGAATTTGTATTTTTTGAACACCGTGGTGTAATGGTATATATACGCAATGATGTTAAATATACAAGGCTCCTTCAGTATGAAGAAACAAGTAGTATTTCTGAATTCTGCTTTATCTGGTTAAAAATCATCGTAAATAAGCATGACATATACTTGTGTTATTTATACCGTAGTCCTGTTTACTACCATAATCAAGCCTTGGAAGCATTTAATTCTCTTACAGACACAATCGATGAAATTTTGATCACCGCGCCTAATGCAGAAATTATATTAGCAGGTGATTTCAACGTCCACCACAAAGATTGGCTTCGTTTCTCAACCAAAACATCATTAGAAGGTCGATATTCTAAATTCCTTGCTGATTCCAATCAGCTTACTTAGTTAGTAGATAGGCCCACCCATATTCCAAATATTGCAAGACATTTTTCTAACCTACTTGATCTTTTCATGATTACTCATTCTGCCAAATATACTTGCTCAGTTGATGCTCCTCTTGGCAGATCAGATCACTGTGTAGTTTCGGCGTATTTTGAAATAAGTCCGCAAGCACCAAGTCACCAAAACTGTCTCCTCCTCGAAAGGTTTGGCACTACAATAGATGTAACTGACAGAATCTTAATAAGTTCTACGACGAAATCGATTGCCGTTTATTTCTGCAGGGTAAAAATGTTGACCAATCAACTGCATTGATCACGTTCATTATTCTACTGGGAATGAACATTTTTTTTCCAACCAGTTTTGTGAAAAAGAGAATTGGGTCCAAATCCAGGTTTTCTGATGAATGTAATATAGCAAAAGTTAGCAAAATGTTGGCGTTTGACAAATACCAGAGCGATATATCACCCAGCAGTAGATCTCTTTATATCAGGGCTAGAAACAACTGTCATAATATGTTTAAAAAGGCTAAATTTCTTTTTAACTCCAATGCGAAGCATAAAATCTTACGCGCTACTAAAGGTAGCCGGTTATACTGGAACTTTATCTGAGAGGTTTTATCAAATCTTCTATCCCTCCATTAATGGATAACCAGGGCAACCATGTAACCAAAACTAAAGCCAAGGCAGATCTACTTGCGGTAAATTTTGCTGCTAACTCTGTAGTCGATGATTCCGATATAAATCCGCTGATCATTCCATCTGTCCAATCATCAATGAACAAAATCTACTTTCGTCCAAGAATTTTGCGCTCAACACTGCTTAATCTTGATCCTAGCAAATCTGCTGGTCCGGACGGTATACCACATATTGTACTAAAGCGTTGCGCCGAAACCCTGATTTATCCACTAACCAGTCTCTTTCATTTATCCATAAGCTCGGGCCTTTATCCATCAATGTGGAAACTGACTAATGTTCAACCAATCCATAAAAAGGGCAACAAGTTTGACCCATCAAACTATCGTTCCATTGCACTAACATCGATACTTGCTAAAGTTATGGAAAAAATTATCAATTATAAACTAATGGCATATCTTGAAAACAACTATCTGCTCCACGACCGCCAATATGGCTTTCGTAAAACGCGGTCTACTGGTGATATAATGTCAGTCCTCACGGAGAAATTTGGTAAAGCAATTCATGACTTTGGTGAATCTCATATCATTTGCATTGATATATCCAAGGCGTTTGACAGAGTTTGGCATAGGACTCTTAACAACAAATGAATTTCACTTGGAGTCTGTAAGACCTTAATCTGTTGGTTAGAAGATTTTTCATCCCAAAATCAGTCAGGGTAATGCTGGATGGTGCTTTGTCGACTAAGCTCCCAATTCAAGCCGGTGCTCCCCAGGGATCGGTTCTGTCACCAACCCTTTTTCTAATCTTTATCAACGATTTGTTATCTATCACCACAAACCCTATATATAGCTTTGCTGACGACAGTACTATCTTCCATTCCTATTCTTTTAAAAAACAACCATCTAGTGTAAGTTCTAATTGTCATCGTAGAAAAATGGTTGAATCCTTAGATGTAGATCTGGAATTAATCCTGGATTGGGGTAAACGGAACCTAGTGACATTTATTTCCATGAAGACGAAGTCGTGCGTTTTGCCCCATAAAACCTCACTGTATAGCGGCAATACAACGTTTTCCATGCAACCACTTCTAAACTCACCTACACTTAAACTTTTGGGCACTAATATCAATCACAAACTGAAGTGGCATGATCATATTCTTTCCGTAGCAAAATTGGGATCCCAACGACTTGGCTTCCTACTTCGCTCTAAAAGTTTTTTCTCTCCATTGGAAATAACTACGATCTATTAAGCATATATTCGACCGATCCTCGAATTTGACTCCCAACTATTGGCCGCAGCTCCAGAAACCTCTTTAGATTTTGTCGACACAGTTCACAGGCGTGCATTAATGCTGATTGATGATCCAATAATAACATCGGGCATGGATTCGCTGCATCATAGAAGAGTGGTTGGAGCTCTTACACTATTTTACAGGTACTACTACGGTAGATGCTCTAAGGAAATTAGCAACATAATAACTCCACACCGCAGATCTTTCCGAACCACAAGACAATCTTTACATTCCCATATGCATACCTTGGAGGTCTCCTATGTGAGAACATTTAGCTATAATAACTCCATCTTTTCACGTTCCGTATATTGGTGGAACCGATTACCGAAAAATGTTTTTTCCCGCTCCATACAATCCACAAGCTTTTAAATCCGCAATACATCAATACTATCGCATCCGAAATTATTCTACATGGTCGTGAAACTCTATCCTTAAGATTGTTTGAACTGGTTCAATTGATCTGGCGGACTGAAACCATGATACAGGACGGGAACTCAGCTATGTTGATATCAATCCCTTAAAAAGGTAATCGCCTACAATGTGCAAACTACAGGGGAATCGCTTTACTCTGCAGCACAGCATATAAGATCTATTCATACATTTTGCTGGCAAAACTCAATCCTTTTGCTGAACAACTATTTGGAGAATATCAGTGTGGCTTCCGGCAAGGCCGAGGTACCACCGATACACTTTTTTCGATAAGGATGATTTTGGAAAAGTGTCAAGAGTTCAACATACGAGTGTACGAGTGGAGAACGAAATATCGAAGTTCTTTAAAGTCGACTCTGGGTTAAGACAAGGTGATGCTATCTCTGCTATACTCTTTAATCTAGCCTTGGAATATGTGTACCGTACAGATGATCGCGTATGCTGATGATATTGTCATCCTCGGCCGAAGTGAAGCTGTTATGAGAGAGGCTTTCAAGTCGCTTGAAAGAGTTGTGCTAGAAAAATTGATCTTCAAATCAACTACGACAAAACTAAACATATGAATGTCTCAAGAGAGGCTGAGATAAAAGATTTGATGTGCGGCGATGAACGAATTCGAGGGGGAGTTGAATCCTTTAAATATTTGGGATCAATGCTTGACTTAAACAACAGCATACTTACAGATATAAAAGCTCGAATCGCTGCATGTAATCGAACTTTCTACTCAATTAAACCTCTCCTTGGATCACCGTATGTATCAACTAACACCAAACTCAAGCTATATTAGACGTTGATTAGGCCGGTTTTGATATATGGGTCACAAACGTGCGTGCCAAACAGTACGCGATATAACTTTGAAATCAGAGACCTTTTTGAGGGTCCAGATGTAATAGGGTGTATCCGTTTCAATAGGATTGCTTGGTTTGGGAATGTTCTACGAGCCGATTCACAGTCTAGAACGATTAAAAAAATGTACGTTAGAACCCCAGGGAGTGGGCGACTGCGAGGTAGACAGACAACGATTGACGGGAGACGAACGTAATGGATGTCACAAAAAAAAAAAATCAGTGATCAATCTCATTGGTCAATCGGGTTTCCTAATCAACTTTCAATTCCAAGCTTTTTAATTATTTTTTATAATAAGTATAACAATTTATGCTATTCAAAGCTTTACATATAATTTCATTCCGTCCAAAAAATCACTCCGAATCATTAATCAAAAATAATAATTCAAGGACAAATGTATTAAAATAACAATAATTCATTTGTATATAACACAATTTTAATAATCATTAAGATTATCATGATCTTGAACTCTCTTAATTCACTCGGTACAACTTGATACCAATACATCACACCTTATACCAATTCAGTTAAAATATTTATGCATTTAAACATAAAATAAAACATGTCACGTTCATCGTGAATTATTATACCTAGACTAAGTTTTACTTGTTGTTGATTCATTAACTTAATTCTAATTCTTTTGTTTTTATTTTTGAATTTGCAAACTGAAATTAAAATGTTACAATGAAAACATGAAAAAATTTAACAGTTTCTACAATGACAACAAAAGAACACTTTCCCTACTATTGTTGTAGTTTTATGGTTAAATGAATAAATCATTGCAACTTTACAAGCGGTAAGAATTCTAATTTTGAATTTATTTCTTAACGTACTGGTTGGTTGATATCCAATATTATCATTTCAATAATTTTTGTAATTAAATCAAAATTTCCATCGAAATAATTATAATTTTGACGTGAAAAATTTGATCATATTTTTGCTTAAATATTAATTAAAAATTAAATAGAAACATATGTTACACAAAACTACAATTACTTAATCATAAACTGAAATTAGCATGTAAACACTTAATATACAATTTTATTTTAGATTATTTAAATTTAAACACAGGTAAAGTCATTGTATTGCATGTAATTATTTAATTATATGAAATTAAATAACAAGACAATTACATATTATTATACAATTGAATAAGAATACAATATAAATTATAAACTTAAATCTGGACGGAACTTTTTCAATTTAAATTGTATTAAATCTGTAACCAATTAAAAATTAGTATTAATAGATTTTAAAAGAATAACATAATTTAAGCATGTAGCTACGATATATTGTTATTAAAAATTAACAAAAAAATTTCAAAAGTCGAGTTGTGAAGTTAATTTAAGTTAACAAAAAAATTCGAATAATTAATTCGTGCATGTTTGTTACATGAAGGTCTTTTGCTTATAAATTTTTTTTAAAATAAAATAAAAAGCGTTAAAATTTAATAATTATATAGTGATTTCTGATTGAAGTATTCCATGTTCCAGATGATCATCATCCAGGTGATTACTGCATAAAAATCCTAATTAATCGACAAAACTTAAGCGATTGCAATTTTTCCATACAAAACGGCAATGTTTACAAAAGATGTTGTTATTCCTGGACTTGTTAGTCGATCAAGCTCAAACGTTAGCAAAACTTTTTATAATAGATTGGGCAGGAGGAATATGCTGCACAATTCAAGACAGTGTATAGATAGACATGAAGTATTAGGGCCTCGAGTTTTTGTCATTTACATTAAATTTACATAACAGATATATACCAGTATGGGTAGTGAAATCCGAAATTCTACGTCCACGCCGTGCTACCTGGGTAATGCTAACAGAATTAGGTTGGTGTAGTTGAGAGGGGCAGAGTAAATACTGCTTATACTCAATGATTCTGCACCATGGCGAGTCATTGGCGCCACAAAACCAATGCAACTCAAGCGTCTGTTCTCCATGTTAGGGGCGGCTTGGAGCGGGCGTCTGTCTTGGATCAAGTGGCTCGCTATATAAACGTGTAGCAAGCGTCTGTTCTCCATGTTAGGGGCGGTTTGTAGCGGGCGTCTGTCTTGGATCAAGCGGCTCGCTATATAAACATGTAAAAAGGTTGTTTCTGGTGACCTTAAGATGCAGAACGAACCCATTCACGAAAATTTGGGTTGGGCGAAGGGCTAACACCCCATTTCCGTAAAAAAACTACTTGTCATGAATTCTGTACACAGGCCTCGGATTATCTCGGATTCATTATTAGAACGACCTCGGAAACTGTACCCGGACTACGATTTAAAAATGGGAACCTGGAACGTGCTAAGCCTTAGAAGACCAGGAGATCTACTGAAACTTACAAACCAAATCAATAGCTATACACTGGATATAGTGGCGTTACAAGAACTAAGATGGCCAGGGAGTGGAATCCACGAAACAGCCAAGGGATACACTCTCTACTATTGCGGTCATGAAAACGGAGGAGAATTTGGAGTTGGCTTTCTCACACATCGTCGCGTGAATCAACATGTTATCGACTTTCGCCCAATTAATATGCGGATATGCACAATGAGAATCCGCACGCAAAAATTTAATGTAACGATCATTAATGTTCATGCACCTACTGAAGACAAAGCAGATGACATTAAAGACCTGTTCTTTCTAGAACTCGAAGAAGTCATCAATAACATCCCGCGGCACGATATAAAAATCGTGGTAGGTGACTTCAATGCGCAAATTGGTAGAAGTGCAGAACTTAAAACACATGTCGGCCCTAACAGCTTGCATCATGCTAGTAACAATAACGGCTTTCGCACAGCTGAACTGGCTATGATGTATGATCTAGTAATTTCTAGCACTTTCTTTCCTCATAAGAGAATCCACAAGGCAACGTGGAAATCAAATGATGGAAGAACTGAAAATCAAATCGATCACGTCATGATTTCTAAGAGACACTCTACAAGTGTAACTGACGTTCGATCATACAGAGGTGCTGATATGGACACCGATCATATGCTTGTCATCTTTAAGTATAAGTGCAAATTATCATCTACATTTAATAGGCAAGCAAAAAAGACCGTGCGCTGGAATGTCGAAGCATTTAAACACCTGGAAACACTGAATAGATATCAGGAAATTGTAACGCAAAACATAGAAGAGCATGACATCCCATCTGAGATGCCATTAAACATACAAGAAGAATGGCAAACGCTTCAATCAACCATCATATCCGCAGCACAAACTACAATAGGAAAACGACCACCGAAATCACGTAACGAATGGTTTGATGACGAGTGCCGCGAAAGCATTGAGCACAAACAAAAACTGCGAGAAAAATGGTTAACAAGAAACACCCGAAGCTCCCAAGCTGATTATCTATGCGCCAGAAAAGCCTCAGCAAAACTCCTACGGAAAAAGAAACGCGAACACATGAAGAGCTGTATCGAAAACATCAACCAACATGCGGCTAATGGAAATTCGAAAGAGTGTTTTGCCAATGCGCGGAATCTGACCAAAGATTTCCACCCAAGATCTACAGCCATCAAAAATGGAAACAACGAGCTTACAACAAGTGAACGTGATGTGCTGGAAGTATGGCGATCCCACTTTCAAGACCTACTGAATAGGACGAACGAAGTTCATCCTATTCGAGCAATTGCTCCGTCAAGTGAGGAGATTTTTGTCCCTTACCCAACAATAGAGGAAGTGGAAGCTGCCATCAAAAAATTAAAAAATGGCAAATCACCAGGTATCGATGGAATCCCTGCAGAACTACTTAAGAATGGAGGAGCAGCTCTGGTCTCACGTATATATGATCTGATTCTTGCAATCTGGGACCAAGAAGAACTACCTGCTGAATGGAAAACAGCTCTCATTGTTCCGCTACATAAAAAAGGTGACCGCCTAAAGTGTGCAAATTATCGTGGAATCGCACTGTTGAACACTGCATATAAAATACTAGCTAATGTCGTACTCGCTCGGCTCATCCCGTTTGCCGAATCTATCATCGGCGACTATCAGTGTGGTTTTCGTCCCAACCGTTCAACCTAGGGATGGAAAGATTTATAGAAAAGTCGATTCTCGATTCCTACTTCGATTTTATACATTTCGATTCTCAGAATCGATTCTCCGGCTGCAAAAGTCGATTCTTTCGATTTTAATCGATTCCTATGTTAAGAAAACTAGCTTTAACTGAAAAAAATTTAAATTTATATTTCATTGATATACATTTATTCAAAATAAATTTTAGACAATCAACTTATGAAAACCACTTATTTTCTGTAACATGATCTTAAGAAAAGTAGTATATTTAAATGATTAGGCGTTAAACGACTTCAAATCTGATTTGCAATCAGACCATAGTATGAAAATAAACACTCACATGGTTGATGGTTGACGTGGCATATTTCTGATAAATTTGGGTTTTCATTTTTGAGTGTTTTCCATGTGATAATTGGATCCGGATTACTTTTGCTGTCAACTGTTGGCCGATTAATGAATTGTTTTAATTCAATCGGCAACCCGCCTACTTCATCACTGTCACTATTTTGATGGTTTTGTATCAAAGAGTCGTCTAAAAAATCCCAAATACCATTACCATGTGAAGAGCGTTGATGATATGCAGTGTATTCACTTTCATGATCAAACGCAACACTTTTTGTTAGTTGAATTTTTTTTTTAAGCAATCACATTTGTGGATAAAGTTTGAACAAATTAATTGAAAAACCATGACGAAGAAATGTTTTTCTAATGTTTTCTAATGTCAAAAAAATCGAATACTAAGAATCGATTCTTGATCGACTTTGAAAGTGAAAAATCGATTCTTTATAATCGATTATTTTAGCAGAAAAGTCGATTCTCGAGTAGAATCGGAATCGACTTTTCCATCCCTAGTTCAACCACAGATCAATGTTTTACCTTAAGGATGATTCTGGAAAAATGTTGGGAGTACAACATCAGCATTCACCAGCTCTACGTTGATTTCAAGCAAGCATATGATAGCATCATCCGCGACAACCTCTGGTCTGCACTCATATGCCTTGGTATTCCAGAGAAACTTGTTTCTCTGTGCAAACTCACAACATCGGGATCAAACTGTAGAATAGTAATCGAAGGGTCAGTTTCTGACTCTTTTGATATAACATCAGGTGTTCGACAAGGTGATGCACTCGCACCCGTACTATTTAATTTGGCGCTTGAGTACGCGATATGAAAAAGCCGCATTGAGACACAAAACTGTATATTTAACAAATCTAGTCAAATTCTTGGCTATGCAGATGATATTGTGCTTCTCGGACGTAGAACAAGCGATATCAAGGATAGTCTCTCTCGGCTTGAAAGAAATGCTAAACGACTTGGATTATGCATTAACACCGGCAAGACTAAACTTTTAACAACATCCAGGAATATACCTCCCGGCAATCTGAATACTGGCGACTATGAAGTGGAACGTGTAGAAAACTTCAAATACCTCGGGTCTGTAATAACATCGTCAAATGACATGCAGGCAGATATCAAAGCCCGTGTCTCTGCCGCATACAGAGTTTTCTACGCATACTCAAAACTTTTGCGATCTAAACATCTTTCGCAGTCGTGCAAACTCACACTTTACAAAGCATTAATTCGACCTGTGCTTACCTTTGGAAGCGAAAGCTGGACACTGACTTCCTCCGATTGTAGAATTTTATCAACATTCGAGAGGAAAGTCATACGAACAATTTATGGTCCATGTAAAGTTGCTGAAAATCAGTATAGAATCCGAATGAATCATGAAATCAGACAGCTTCTTGGAGGCTGCGATGTAATCGGATTCATTAAATCTAACCGGATTAGATGGTTTGGTCATGTAGAAAGGGCACCATTAGATAGAATGATTAAAAAAGCGTCCCAAAAACAACCAGCTGGTGTTCGTCGAAGAGGAAGACCTAGACAACGCTGGCGTGATGACATCATCCAAGACCTTCGTGATATAGGATGTCGAAACTGGGGTCAACTGGTCATGGAACGAGACGATTGGAAGCTGATTGCACAGACGGCAAAATCCCTCCATGGGATGTAAACGCCAGAGAGAGAGAGAGAGAGAGAGATATATACCAGACCTATCCGTCAATCTCAAATATAGGGGAGCGACATTAGCGTTTTCACAAAATTCACGTAACGCAAAATCATGCTGTTCAGTTTGATGGCTCTGGTCGGAATAAATTTATCTTGAAATTCTCAGTTTTTCAATATCTGCAAAATCTTTAACTAATTTGGGTCATTCTTGCAGTCTTTCTGAATGTATATATTCGTTCCATTTAATGCAAAAAGTCCCATTAAAATTATTGTTGTTTTATTCGTAAATACATAAAGATTTCGTTTTGCGAATTTTAAATTGATCGATAATGTAGTTTTTTAAAGTTATTGCTACTATCTTTTCCCGTTTCGTTCAAATTATTATCATTTCGATATTAACAAGAAAATTAATTATTTATTTTTTTGACAGGCAGTGCTAAAAATCATATAAAGTGTTTTTCCTATTATTATTTAATATTTTATATAATAATATGTAATTTTAACTCTTTCAATATTAGTTGAAAGCTGCACCACAAAAGACCGATTTGAACAATTTAAATGCACAATAAAACAGTGTCATTACGAAGTAAAATTTAGAATGCATTCAGGGGATTTTTACGACACTACAATATTTTCTTCAATTTTTTAATTCAGTGGTTATTTAGTTTTTAGGATTCCGTACTTTGAAAGAGTAAAACGGTACCCTATTGGTGAGACTTCAGTGTCCGTCCGAATTTCTACATAATCAATTTACTCACAAACTAAAAATGCTATCAACTTGAAATTTTCTACAGTTATTCAATGTGTTTTCCCACACCTGATGATAACAAAAAACATTAAATATTTGTTTTTATCTATATTTTATGGACATAGATAAGGAGATAATAAAACAAAAGATTTTTCTAAGGAATCGAATTTGGTCTAGAAAAATCGAAGAAAATGGAAGTATTTCAAAAAAAATTTTCATTGAATTTTCGACTGCTTAGTTTTTGAGTTATTACCAAAAACGAGTGGTTTATTTTTGTCGCCCCCCCCTATACTTCGAACATTACAAAAGAAAAAATTTTAAAAAATTCGTGGGTGTGATTGGGATTTTGCTAAATCGAAGATAAAATTTTTTTTTGGTTGTTATAATTTCAAATGTTCATTCTAAGGGGTTTAAAATAGAAATTTTGAAAAAAATTATTTTTCATCATGCAATGTAAGGTGTCATATGGAAGGTGATTTTTTCTTGTAATTTTTGAATTATTATAAAAAATGTAAAGTGTTTTTTGTGATAATGGAGGGAGATGATATTTGGAGCGAGAAATTATTAATTTATAAACGAAGAAAGAGAGAATAGGAAAAAAACTGAAAAAATTTACTTATATGCTCGATCGAAAAGTGTTTATGTAAATTTAAATCAAAAAGTTAAGTATCAGTATTGTATTGTGCCATAAACGTTTTAATATATATTGTCTCTGTTCTAATTAAGTTATATATTTTATTAAGTTTTTTGCCAACAAGTGTATTTAATTAAGTGTATGCCAATACACCATTTTAACTGATAGTTTTTTTTTTAAAGGAAGAATACAAAAAAACAAATTGCAACATTTTTGGTTTATAAAAAACGATAACATTTTTATGCATTATTTATTATTAATTAATAGCAGTTTAATAGTAGTTTGTTGTTTTGCCATAAGAGTGAAATAATGGTTGAAAGAAATGCAACAGACATATGAATTGGATGCCCGAAATTGTGATCAAAAGGTGGAAATAACTCGTCTAAAGTTCCTCGCATAAAAGTAAATGAGAGGTTGCATAAAAATAATATATTTAGCTTAATTTGTAAGTTAGCGCAGACTAATTTAGCTCGTCGTCAATATTTGAACGTGATAGATTTATATCAACGCGAGACGTATATGTACGAAGTAGTGTTTGAGGAATTTTTAACATTACAAAACACAACAGTAAGCCGATGCAATGATATCACAGAATTTTTTGGGGCATCAAGTGTTGATTTAGAAGAGCAGGTGCTAATAAATGATTTAATTGAAATGAGTATTATATGTATGATTGTCATGCTGCTTCATCTTTTGATTTTGTTCATTTTTGGAGTGATTAAAGTAGTATATTGCATTCTAAAAGCGTCTAAAGATGTCACACCAAAATTTTTAGATAAATGCTTTTTGAAACAATACAATTTGTGATAACCTATAATCAACATCTGTTCCACAGGACTGGTTTTGGAAGAAAACAACAAATGAATGTAAGCTTATGTATTTTAATTTTTTATTTTATATAATTTTTTTTGTTCTTTCATAGTTTGTTCTAAATTATTATTCTTTGTTAGCTAAATTTTTGGTTTGTGAATTACTATGGATAGTGTTGAAAATTAGTGTAAATAACAGAACCCTTAGTTTAGGATTCAAGTATATTTTTTTTCTAAAAGTCCAATTCTCTACATTCTTTTTTCATTTTTTCTATTTTCTGTTGGTGATTGTTGTACCATTTTTTTAATTTTGTTTAAGAAGGCATGAATATCTTTTTTCTCAATATTTTTATTTGTTTTTATTTGTAAATAATTTTTTTTCAATAAAAGATTGAATGAAGAATGATTGAAGAAAAATAAAATAAAAAAAAAACTGAGAAAAAAATCACAAAATTTTCAAAGGATTGCACGTTGAGCAAATTTTATGATTTAGTATTCCGTTCAAATTATTCCTTTGTTTTTTGTTTGTCAAAATATTAAAAAGAAAACAACGTATTTATATTACGCGATATTTTCTACACGTATTTATATTACGTATTTATATTACGCGATATATACGCGATATTTTCTACAATATACATAAATAGATAAATATTTTAATAAAGTTTACGCAGCATGAACGGAGATTTTTAATAATATGTATTAAGGAAAAAAAACGATTGGATTAAATATACATTAAACGACAAATGTCAAACTAATTTCAAATAGAGGCAAAAATTTGTATACTCAGCACTTGTTGCGTAACAATCAGATACGCACGTTCCCTTTACAACTTGAATAATTTTTTAAATTGTCGGTTGTAATACCACGAGTCATTGAAATTTTTTGGAAAATTTTTTGATTTACGAATGGGTCATTCCATATGAAATCATCGAAAAAAAACAAGAAACGTTGCTGCACTATTTTAGATTTTGCTTAAACTTTGTGGAAATGTTCTTTAGGCTTTCAAAAACCAAAATCCATAGGGATTGAATTTTTGCACACGCCACTTCCGGTCCACACAAAATAAAGCAATGGAAAAGCCTTATTTTTGTGTTTTGCGGTTTTAGCCGTAAAAACTTTTCTAATAAAGATATCTTCTCAACCAAGAAAGCATTGGAAAGCGGAAAAATGATTGTTTCTAAAACAAAAATAAAAATTCAGATACTTCATACACTTGAAAAATATCAGGGTTTTGAAAGTACGTATATTTTATTGATTTCTTGTGATTTTCAATTGACACCAGGATCTGCACTGTTGAATTTAAAAGTCTAATCGTTCTCAGATATCAAAGTGCATATATTGTAAGATAATTAAAAATTAAAATCAACTCGTTTGGTCAACTCTTAATGAAAAAAATCTTTGCTTGAAATTTTGAAATTTTAGCATGTTTAGCATATTTGCATATTTCAGGCTACAATTTGGACGTGTTTGATAAGAGACAAAAATTTGAAATTGGCAGGATACTTATTTCTTACCTTTAACTTTAAAAAAATTCAAAGGTAGTTTTGTTTTTTCCTCTTATCGCACATTCACAGGCGTTTAACAAGAAGCAAACATCATAGCCATTTGTTTGTTTTTTAATTTTATTTTTTAGTATATTTTTATACTGACCTGAGTACTTATCCATCGACAAGTTTATTGTTTATAAAAATAATTATTAATAATGTAACCACGAAGATCTTTATAACTAAAAAATTAATTTTACTGCTGTAATTAGTCTTCACTAAAACTTTCAGGCTTCTGTTTTGTCCACAACACTACAGTTTTGAATAAAAATAAAGAAAAATGGTTTCAAATTTAAAGAGTTTATTTAATTCTGGTCGATAAAATTTTTTCATGTTGAGATAAGTGGATAAATAAATGATATTAGGAACCATGGTATTAAGTGTTATTTTATTTTTTAAATTTAACATTTGGTCTTACAATATTCACAGTTTCAAAGTAATCAGAAGCTGAAAACTTTCGTATTCTTAATTGACTGTGGGAAAGCGGAGCAAAACTGTGATAGGTCCTCGTATTTTTAATTGTATTAATATCCATAAATTTCCTTGACAAAAATGTTTCGGTAGCATCAACATCAGAATTTGATATAAAAAAATTCTATACCAGGCATTTGATTAACACAAAAATCAAACATCGCTCTAGGTGTTAGTATATGATGATCTGCAGTTCGTTGTAGGCTTGCTTTCCTTACAGTGAATTTTACAACTAGTGAGTTTGATTAAAATTCTTTAACCATTCCATAGTTATTTTTTTTTTTTTTTTTTTTTTTTTTTTTTTTTTTTTTTTTTTTTTTTTATTTTCCAAAATAAAATTAAATTTACATTACAGGAAAACTATTAGTTCTAGTACAACAATTATTATCAACATATATTATTATTTTGTTTCAAATACTATTACATTCTACTCATTATTATTCTTACAAACTATTAAGTTAAATTTAAATATAAATCTAGAATTGTGAACTCTAAGAAAGAAAAAAAAGAGAAAAAACAAAAACGTCCCTAATAAATATCAAGTCGACAACAACAACAAACAATTACATTGATTAAATTATAATGATTAGTAAAATTATTTTTAATTAGATAAAATATTTCTTTTTTTCTTTTTTACTTTTTCAATGATGAACATTATAGTAATCCACTTTATAGCTTTCAAAAAGTTTTTGTTTAAGTTTGCTTTTGAAGGAACCCACATTGCAACATTTAATCTCAGAGGGTAAATCATTTGTGAGATTGATACCTTTATAGAAGATGCTGTTTTGAGTTATGTTTAGAGTATATCTTGGTGGTCTTAAGTGATTTGCAGATCTACCTGCTCGCCCTGTGATTGAGGAATTTGTTATCAATTGATTGTTAAATTTAATTGTATTGTTTTGCATTTTGTAAATTGTTAGCATGTACTCATAATGAATCAACTTGGAAATAGGTAAGATTTTATTGTTATATAAATTTATGGTTGGCGTTAGACGGGGAAGTTTATACACAGATTTCAATGCTTTGTTTTGTAAAATCTGTAGTTCCTGCAATCTTGATTCCGTTAAGCTACCCCATATTGGTAATAAATAGACCAAGTGAGAATGAATAAAGCTATAATATACATTAAGTGCCACGTTTGTTATTAGATATTTACCAACTCTTTTTAATAATCCTATTATTGGAGATATCTTAGCCTTAACCATGTTCACATGATGAGACCAGTTAAATTTTGAACTAAGAAATAACCCGAGATAACAACCACTTTCTTTTCTAAAGATTGGATCATCATGGAGCATAATATTGTCAAAACTATTTCTATTGTCGATTGGATTCCTTATAAAGAAGTTGATAAAAAATGTTTTTGATATATTAAGATGTAGTTTATTTTTATTTAGCCAGCCATTTAGAATTAGAAGATCGTCTTCCAAATTTCTTTTAAGTTCAATATTGTTTGAACAGCCATATGATAAGACAGCGTCATCGGCAAACAGTTGCAATAAACCATTTAAATCTAGTTTGAAAATGTCGTTTACATAAATTAGGAATAGTAGAGGACCCAAAATTGACCCTTGGGGAACCCCACACCTAATTCCCAAAATATCTGACTTGGTGTTTCCTATTTGTACAAACTGCGCACGATCTGATAAATAATTGGTAATTAACGCGAGGGCTTTTCCACGGATTCCAATATCAATCAGTTTCTGAATTAAAATTTCATGATCTACACAATCGAACGCTTTAACCAAATCGATAAAGAGACACGAAGTAGCTTTTTTTTGTTCCATATGTTTATAAATAGTTTCAACGAGCTGTAACGATGCTGAAAGTGTGCTACTGCGCTTTAGGAAGCCAAATTGATTTTTATGTATTAGAGAATGTATATTCAGAAAGTTTAAAATTTGATTATGAATGGCCCTTTCAAAAAGTTTTGATATTGTAGGAAGTACGGATATCGGTCGGTAATTGTTTTTATCAAACTTATCTCCCTTTTTGAAAATCGGTACAACTCTGGCGAGTTTGAGTTTATCTGGAAATATTCCTGTTTCGAAACAGTGATTAATGGCAATAGTTAACGGTGGAGCAATTGTGTCACAATGTTTTTTTATAAATTTTGCTGAAATTTGATCATAGCCACAAGCCGAGTTCGAGTCCAGATGTGATATCATATCTTTTACATCTTGGTTGGAGATAGAAAAAAAATTTTCAAGTAGATTATTTGTAGATATGGATATCGAATCATTATTATTTACGGATTGTGATATGTTTTCTTGCGACTCAGATTGTAGGTCGGTAGCAATGTTTACGAAAAAATGATTAAGTTGATTGCAAACGACTACTGGACACTCAGTAATTAGATTGGAGTTTGAGTCATAAAGGCTTATTTTTTCAGGGGTTGCAGCTTGAGACTTATTTTGAAGAATTTCATATATTATGGACCAGATTTTTTTTGAATTAGTTTTGTTATTTGAAAATAAGGTGGAGTAATAATCTTTTTTGGCGTTAAATATTGATTTCTTGCATTCGAATTTTAATTTCTTAAACGATTCGCAAATATAAATGTTTTCGGGGAATTTTTTTGATAATTTGTAAAGCTTATCCCTTATTTTGATTTTGTTATTTATTTCGTCTGAAAACCATTTCTTTTTAAAACTACTCAATTCGATTTTTGTATTAATTTTAATTGTTTTTGTGATAATTGTGTCATTGATAACGTTTTGGAGTTGGTTATAAAAATCCATAAAATTTACGGATTCAAAATCAGTATTGGATATTAAATGAGAAATTGCATTATCATCGATTATTTTTATTTCTCTATAAATGAACTTTGGGATGTTTGGTATTTCTACTTTAAATAACAAAAACCTATGATCACTAAGCATCGTATCTTTGTATAAAACATAAAATTTGTCTAACTGTGACGATAAAATATGATCCAGTGATGTTTTGATTACGTTTGATTTGCGTGTGTAAAATTCAGATTTTTCACTATTAATAATTTGATAACCGTTTATTGTTATGGCAGATTTGTAGTTCGAGATTTCTGGACTATTTATATCAAAAATGTTCAAATTAAAATCACCCACTATTAGAGCGTTTCTATGTTTGACAAGAATGTTATTAAAAAACGTGAGGAACTCACTTATGTTTGTATGCGGGGGTCTGTAGAAACCAATAATATTTAGTTTGAGCTTGTTAGATTTGACAACGATAACATCGTTTTCTTGGTGGGAAATCGAAGAATCATAATCAAAATCAAGATTTTCATTAACAAAAATGCTTATTCCTCCTCCTGTTCTTCCTTCTCTATATACGTGGTGAGCTTTGTAATGTTTTATGTTAATGTTTATATCGTTTTCACTTAAAAAGGTTTCAACAAACACCAAGATATCCACTGAGACTTCTGTTGCATGCAATAATTCTTCAATACGTTCAATTTTGTTTTTAAGTCGATTAATGTTCATGTACAAGACACATAAACCATTGATATTTTCTATTGTATGTTTAAATTCCTCTTCTTTTAAAAAATGCTTATTGTTGTTGTTTACTTGATATGAAAATGAAATGTTCATATTTATATGTGTAAAATATACTCAAAAGCTAAAAAAAGACAAAGTAAAAGAACGAAAAAAATAATGAAAAAACAAGAATAATTAAATAAAATTTATGATGATGTTTGTGTACTTGTTGGTTTTGTGAAATGTAATTTCAAAACTAGTTTTCTAAGTGATTCGTGTGATTCAATAATGTAAACTTTGGACTTATCCTCTTTTCTGAGATGAATTTTTGTATTCTTGATCCAGAGATGTTTAAAGCTGTAGTTTGTTTTAAATCTTAGCGCTTCTCGATAGAGTGATAATTTAAATTGAGTCAGATGCTCCCGAAGAAAAATCTGTTGATCATGGGTTGTATTAAATCCAATTTGGTTGGCAAATATTCTACCTAATTCCTTTTTCTTTGAAAAAAGTTGGTGTTTTGATTTGCTGCTTTTGAAAGTTACGAGTAGTAGGGAAGTATTGCTAGAGTATTTGTTTTGATCATGTGATGAATTTCTGTATTTGTCGTATTTAGCATGATCTCCAAAATAACTGGTGCTTACAATTTCACTCAAATCAATATCTGCATTGAGCACACTAATAATTTTGGAAATTATTTCTCCAGGGTAAGTTTTATTATCTGGCAATCCAGCTATGATAATATTATTATCAAGCTCCTTCTGTTGACAATTATCTAGTATTGCTTCAAGTTGGTTGACCTTAGCAGAGTATTCTATCTGTTTTTCTATGGAAGACTTCAGTTGAGTTTTTAAACTTTTATTTTCTTCCAAAACTTTATGAAATTGTTCTTTCATTAAATGAAACTGATCAACTAACACTTGTTGTGATTTTTGAACACTAATGATCATAGATTTGATTTCATCAAGTGCTGTTTGATTTTTAGAAGTTGCACAGTTGAAATACGGAACATGTTGGCTTGTATGTTGAAGTAAATTATCTGTTTGTATCGGTGATTCTTGATTTGAACTTAAATTGTTGGCTATGTTTTCAGCTGTAGAACAAGTTTTGTTACAATTCATCGAACAAAACCAAGTTATTTAAATTCCCCTAACAAATTAAACAACAAACTTGTTTTGCTTCTCGCTATCTTTGATGTATTTATTTCAATATGGCGATACAAATTTTTGCATGAAAACTGGAAATTAAACGAAATATTTTACAGTCGTGGATATAATAGCATCTTGTATTCGCTTAGGAAAATGGCAATTCTTCACTCGGATGATTCCCTCCACTCGCTACGCTCGTTTCGGAAAACTTCATCCTCGTGAAGAATTGCCTTCATTCTAAGCTCATACAAGAATCTACTATTCTTGTGAACGTTTAATGGATTACAACACTTATTTCCCAATACATGGAAAAAATACGTAATATATTTTTGATAATGGTATGTACAAATATTAACAATAGAAACGACATTAAATCGCTTATTCAATAAAAATTTAACACTTTCACTTATTTTATCTTCACTGATTAATTTCGATGATCGTGAATGCGCCAGTTTATGACAATTTTCTCGTAACAATAAGTCAATTGAGCATTCCATTATTTTTATTATTTTTTTCACTGAATATTTCTAGAATATTCTCTAAAGATACCCACTTTATTTTTTTTTTTAAATTCAAATTATATCACCATAAAATTCTAACGCTTCTCATAACAAAAATTTCTTGACTACACATAAACATCTATTATTGACTGACATTGAATGACGCAACAAAGCAACTAACTAGAAGAGCATGTTTAAATATTATTGACATACATAAATCCTTTTATGTTTGTTAAAGCCGGAATCGAAACAAATTAGCAAATTATTAGAGGATTTCTTTAAAATAATATGAATATTCTTATTTTTAGAGTATAATGTTTGCTTCTCTTTAAACGCCTGTAAATGTGCGATAAGACAAAAAAACAAAACTAACCTTAAAGTTTTTTAAAGTTAAAGGTAAGAAATAAGTATCCTGCCAATTTCAAATTTTTGTCTCTTATCAAACACGTCCAAATTGTAGCCTGAAATATGCAAATATGCTAAATATGCTAAAATTTCAAAATTTCAAGCAAAGATTTTTTTCATTAAGAGTTGACCAAACGAGTCGATTTTAATTTTTAACTATCTTACAACATGTGCACTTTGATATCTGAGAACGAGTAGGCTTTTAAATTCAACAGTGCAGATCCTGGTGTCAATTGAAAATCACAAGAAATCAATAAAATATACGTACTTTCAAACCCCTGCTATTTTTCAAGTGTATGAAGTATCTGAATTTTTATTTTTGTTTTAGAAACAATCATCTTTCCGCTTTTTAATGCCACATTGGTCAAGTAGATATCTTCATTAGAAATGTTTACGGCTAAAACCGCAAAAAACCAAAATAAGGCTTTTCCATTGCTTTATTTTGTGTAGACCAGAAGTGGCGTGTGCCAAAATTCAATCCCTATGGATTTTGGTTTTTGAAACCCTAAAAAACATTTCCATGAAGTTTGAGCAAAATCTAAAATATGCTGGCTCTTTCCAATTTGATGATTTCATATGGAATGACTCGAATTATAATATTTAGCAACACTGCGAATCAAAGCACACAATAAACCACGAGTCCGAAGAACGAGTGGTTTAAGTAGTGGTTTGATTGAGTAGTGTTGCTTAAAAATAATTTAATGAGTAAAATTGAAAAATTTTAGACAAAAATTTCAATGAAGAGTGGTATTTAATGAGATAATTTTTTTTAAATTATAATTTTGTTTAACAGATAATAATTATTAGTTTCTAAATAAAGTTTTTTCTACAAATTATTCAGCTTATAAATAATTATGTAAAATTGCAAATAATAAAAATGACCGTTTTCATTCATAAATGATTGCATGTTTATATTTATTTGTCAAAAATAAATTACAAATTTATTGCATTTATGGGCCTACTAAGATGAAATTATATTCCATTTTGTTAGAAGAAAAAATGACAACAAAGAATTTTCATAACGACAAAGCAAAATTATCGACGACAAGAAGAATTGCCGACAATTAAAACAAAGCCTACTGTTTAAATAACATAGTTTGTATGAATGAGAAATAAAATTTCTGACAGCAAAAAAAATTATCATATATAATATCACGAGTCGTCAAATAATAGTCGATTATTTTTCATAATCATTACTACGAATGTCATTTGAGGTGCCCGAGTGCGCGTAGCGTACGAGGGAAATTTTTAACCTCAAATGGCATGAGTGGTAATGTTGAAAAATAATCGACTAATAATTTGGCGACGAGTTGTATTTGGCAGACAATTTAACGAACAGAAATAGTAACATTATTTCATACAAAATAATTCTTTGTTGTCTTTTTTCCTTCTAACAAAATGAAATATTATTTCACCTTAGTAGGCGCATAAATGTTATAAATTTGTGATTTGTTTTTGACAAATAAACATAAACATGCAATCATTTATGAATGAAAACGGACATTTTTATTATTTGCAAATTGCATTTTTATATAATTATGTATTATTGAATAATTTGTAGAAAAAATTTTATTTAGAAACTAATAACTATCTTTTAAACAAAATTATAATTAAAAAAAAATTATCTCGTTAAGAAAAAAAAATTATCTCATTATCTCTTGTTTTAAATTAATATATTAAGCAGGCCGAAAATTGTCACTATAATTCGCTGTTCCTTCCAACCAGAGATAAATAATCGATATAATTCATTTTGATTTGTTAAAAAATAGTAAATGAAGCGTTTTTATTGGACTTTATCGAGACCTTATTTAGTGAGTTGAATTGTCAATAAAATTTCTCATTGTACTACAGTTAAAAAATTTTAATTTGTTTATGTAGTTATCGATAATGTAGTTTATTATCGATAAAGTAGTTTTTAAAGAATAAAATTTCGTTTTCAATAAAATTTTTTTCGCCGTTTCGTTGGGGAGTGAGGGGTAGGGAGGTGCAAGCCCGTGCAATCCCCATAGTACATAAATATATATCAGGGTCTGGTTCGGATATTCCAATCAGGGCCTGATCCGATTATTCCAATTAGGGTCTAATCCGATTAGCCCATCACAATCTGATAATGAAAAAACGTTACACTCATGATCAGGGCCAAATCAGGCTGCCCACCAATGCCTGATTCAGACTAGGGCAAACTTGATCAGGACCATATTTGAGCCCTGACAAATTTCTGCTCGGGAACCTTTTAATGTTTACTTGCCAAGTAATGAAAACGTTTAAATGCGGTATCTCGAGAGCGGAATAGAGAAATTCCGAGGGGATAATTTGTAGTTAATTTTTCACAATGCGCTTCACAATTTGTATCATCGTGCAAGAGTATTTTGAATATCAAGATTTCTTCAACCTCCCAAAACTAGGAGACCCGTGCTACTTGCGAGGTGTTGAAGCGCTGCTCAAGAACCTTGCTTGCATTCTGACTGTCCGGAAATATGCAGATCTTACTTACACATATTATATTATACTTCAACCATGAAACGATTGGAGTTTGTTATAAAAACAAACGGGGCGCCTGACTGGCAAATCTCTTATTTATAACCAAAACTTTATATCGAAACAAAAGTTTAATTTTGAATACAAAAACAATTAATTTAACATAAAATAAATAAAATAAAAAAAGGAACCTCACATTATAGGTATGTATCCCTTTCAATATCTTAATCTCCATGTAAATTGTTAACATCTTCTACTAATTCAATCAATTCATATTTTATTTGAAAATCGTTATCATCAGTTAGATTAAGAAATATCTTCTTATTTGTTTCATCAATGAAAAAGTGATTAAAAAAATTTGAAACTTTTCATCATTAACAATATTTCTTAAAATATTGTCTTTCAACGTTTTGATAGTAATATTCAAGTATTTACAAGATATAATCATTTTTATAATACATAATAGTAGATAAACATTTATTGAAAGTTATATTGAAAGATATTATTTTATTCAATTAAATCACAAAAAAATATTACAATTTTCTAACTTGATTTGAATTTAAAAAACAAAATGTATTATAAAAAAATAATAACATGTATTATAATGAAAAATAATCAGCACTCTAGCTGATCAGTTCGGATATATGAAAAATTAGCGATCAAATAAGTTTTCAAGTAAGCAATTAAAAAATTTAAATGACTTGTTTAATTAGAAATTTTCTATTTAAAATCGTAGTTTCAATGGCATTGTTCATCATCTTTTTCACCGAAAATTTCAAAAAAATTTGTGCAATTTCAAAATATTTGACATATGTATTTGGAATTACAATATGTGTCACAACAACACATAAAAACCTTTTCAGAGCTAGGTTCCACAACATCATGCTTTTTAAGCCGTTGATGGACGCAAATTTCTTTTTTTTTTGTTTTTTATATTTTTCTTAAAGACTGGAAAACTAAATAATAAATCCTTTCACATAATAATGTACGACATAGGGCAATATTTCATGATAGGATGGAGGACATAAAAACAAAATAGGTTTTTTTTTAATTTGCAGGAACAAAGCTAAAATTGGATTACTAATTGTCCTAGTGCTAGAAGCATATACCAATATCATTTAACGCATTGTTTTCTTTCCTCAATTCAGCATATACAATAGTTAAATGGAAGCACATTTCTTCGAGCAAGCACAAAAGTTCTTTCTTTAAAATAAATATAAAAAAATAAAAAAATTGCGTCCATCAAACTTTAGAAGCATGTCAAAGAATATTCCATAACTAAGACTAAGGGTGCTATCGTGGATTGAAATCCGCCAGCCCTCCTAAAATATCACATATCCCCTTATATCAGTGAAATCTTACTGCCATTGCCAATGGTATACGATATCTCACGTTAACTGATTTACCAATAGCAGGTACTAAAGTACGCGGGGTTGTCACACCCATAGATCCAAAATTTTAAATTCATTGGTATTAATGCATTGTTACCGTTTGCAAATCACTATTGCAAACGTGTTGCTGGCTAAGTGCCACCATTTTTAATTAGTTTGTTCATCATGATTGCCATCCGTGTTTGATTATATATAAGCTATGCTTCTTTGTATAGTATTTGTGCGAATTTCATTTCGAAACTTTGATCTTTAAATCGATATAATCGATACCATCAACTATCTTCACTTAGTTTTAGAAAGATGTATTACATAAAATTGCAAGCCAACAACATATTTGGTGTAGATAAAAATTTTTAAGATCATGATGTGATGAATTCTAATATATATAATTTTGATTTTTGATATATAAATGTAATTGTTTGTCAGATTATACTTTCATTTATCAATTTCATAAAATTATGTTCAATGCAAAAAACATTGATCAAAGCAACCTAAGGGTATAAAACGATATTTAAAGTTCTATTTACACAAATCTTTTTTAAAGGACGAAAAAACAGAATAGAGAAAAAGATACGTAAATACATGTGTGCGAATAAGACAAAAAAGATGTCAATCGTGTCTATTTCACTAATTTTTATACCAATGTTACCCGAAAAGATGAAATGTTTATCTTTTAAAACGAAAAATAAATTTTTTACACACGCGTTAGTTAAAAAAAATTATACACACTATGATACTTTCTAAAATAAATTTTGCTTCTCGATAATTTGCTGCTTTGATGATGATTCGCTGTTTCTAAAAATCACTAGCAGCCAGAGAGTGGTAAAGTCAATGGTTTTTTTAAGGTACACATCCGAACCAGCTGACTTGACAGCTGAAAGCTTTTAACAGTCCGCAAAATTTGACCAGTACTAATGCTTTGTTTAGCACAGTCCTGTCTTTCCCTATTTCATTACAGTAGTGGCTTCAGATTTTTTGATTTATCAACGCATTTTTATAAGTTTTAAGGACTGTCCTACAGGATTGGCAGTCTCACACCTTTTTACCTTCCCATCGAGTAACTTGGAGTTTATTTACAATGGTGCATATGAGTTGCACTTCGGTCTAGTGAGAGCGCATGACTTAACATCGACTTCGCTAAAGGAATTAGTCATCGTGTTTACTAATTTTGTCCATAGCGGACGTAGATTTAGAATTTTCAGGGACTGCAAAGTGGAGTGATACTAAATGTATCTCGATTTGTCCGTTTTTTCTTAAGCTAAGATTTTTGAGAGACCCAATATTCAGTGTGAATCGCAGGTACCGATTTGACATTTGCCATGAATTTAGAGACAAAAGTGGCATCCAATACTGTTAAAGGTTATACAGGGAGGGTTATTAACCACATTACAAATATGCAAGTTTATGCCAAAGATTAGATTGAGAGTTACTCTAGCAGTACATCACAGAATAACCACGACTTTTTGCCTATGGCATCCGTAACCAGATTAGCTACCCTATCAGGCATTAAGACCCCTTCATCAAAAAATTTTGCCTGTTAAACTTCAGGCTCGCAACCGTTGTGTCTACACCGCTATGACATATAAGTAGAAAAATATTTAGCTTGTGTTTAACGAACGAATAAACGAACATTATTTGCATTTTTCACAAACAACAGTTTGTCTTTTTAAGTCTTGAGTCGACTTCAAAGAGATAAAAGGTTCTTAGATCAAGACTATATATATAGTTAAATTAAAAATTAAATTTTTCTGTAGATGTTCAATAAACTATAAATAAAATAAATATAGCTCCAAATTGACAAATTTGAGCAAAAGAGCAGCGGTCGATTTCTTACAGTGGTGGATGTTGATTGCATAGGTTAACCCTTTGCCTATTTTGCAATTATTTTTTGATTTGCAAAACAATAAAAAAATAGATTTTGATCTTTTGGGATCTAACGACTTTAAGAAGATTTAATGAGATTGTACTGAACATACATTTCCAATGTTTTAGATTTATGTCAAAAACTGTAAGGCGTTCGTTAAAATTTTTGGATTTCGACCATCTTGCCACTAATATATCGTCAATAACCTTCTATGTATATTAAAACAAAATCTAAGGCCTTTGTGAGTTCTCGTCCATTAAACGCTGAAAGGTCTGAATCGACTCCAGTGAATTCACGTAATCGAACTCATTCTTTGCGATTTAATGTTTTTCTAGATCTTTTTCAAAGTTTAGAAAATAACAAAATAGACCATGTAATGATCGCACTTTTGGTAATAGATCTTTACGCTAAACTACAGTGTTATAGTCTAAGAGTCGCGTATTCTGGTAATCAACCACAATACCAATTTTTGTAAAAAATTAAAACAATATCTATGGTAAGTTTGCTTATACTGAAGCAAACTAAATCAATTCTAGCCAACTTATTTCGTAAGTTTGTATGTTTGTGCCATTAACAGCGAAAACGTCATTGCAGGAAATTTTGAAAATACTTAAAAGAATCTACGGAACAACAGCAGACCTGTTTTTAAACATTTAACAAATAAACGACGACATTGTGACACCCATTGTTCGTTGCGATAATGCTTAAAACTTAATTTTCTGATTTTTTATTGATTTGGTTGGGTTGGATACATGCACAATCTTCAATTTTTTTGTCGTTGCCCCGTACCGAAAATGCTGGTTGTAAACTAAAATAGAAAGTTTTAAAAATGTAAACGAAATAAACTAAATGAACCAGACGAAAAGGGCTAGAAGTGAAAAAGTTGGTTACCTATATAATTTCACTCAATAAAAATAATAAGTTTATAATGTTGTTCGTTGTTCAAAATAAATTTATATTTTTCTTTTTATGTTCTGCAGTCAAGTCGATTTAATTACTTACTCTACATTCGACTTAAAATAAATCAATGTAATTTGTTTTTAAAAATTCATTATTAAATCAAAATCTTTATGAGCAAACTTTTATTAAAAACCATTTACCAAATAAATTTAAATTTATATTTGGTGTAACAAAAGTGAAAGCATACAATAAAATTAATCAATAAAATTTTCTATAATTCACAAACGATCATCAAAAAGTAAGAACAAATATTAATTATACCAACCAATATTTTATAATTAAAATTTTTTTTTTCTTTCAATTTCATTTAGTGAAACTTGTAAGAATCTGTAATGTTAATAATAGCAAACAAAATCACCGGCTTAGAGAGGTGTGAGTGAGTTTAATTGAATTGATTTTTTTTTGTTATTTTCGATTAAGTTCATATCATAGTTAAAAATTACATTTCCTCAATTCTGTAAAATGTTGTTTGTAGAGTAATGCAAAATTAAAAAGTTTAACATAAAAAAGAATTGATTACTAAAATGATTTATAAATAATTGCTTTTCCTGTATGTGAAAATTATTATTTTTTTAATTAGTGTTGAAAGTAGTTCTAATATTAATTGATTTGGACAAATTGATTTAATTTGTTTTCGACTTTTCACGCGATGTCCCTAAAAACATTGAAGAATCGTAGAAAATAGGTTGATTTACGTTCCGCTTCACCTAAATATTGGACGCTGGTTAGAGGCCTTTGTATTCTTCCCAAATAAATTAACAGTTGCTTAAAGTACTTTTAAATCGCCATTCAAAAGCAGATAAACTACAGAACGTAAATTTTAAATGAATTGCTAAATATTTTTGAACCTAACCTAATTCAACATCAATTATATTTACTACAATCCAAAAATAATTAAATAAAAAATTATAACTGATCTCACTCATTAAAATTATTAATCGTTCAATCAACCTAAACATCATCAAAAATTATAATTACTTAATTGTTAAATCAAATATCTAAAAAGTTCAACGATTTATTTTAAAATTTATAATATTCACAAAAAGAAAAAAAAATTATTACAAAATCAACATTCAAAAGACTTCAATGAAAGGTAAACGCGAAAATGAAAATAAATCTTATAATTTCATCGAATTCACACAGATTTAAATTTGTTTTAAAACTTAATTAAAATTATTATGTGCTCATTAGTTTTGTCATACTTATTATATTTCGTTTTTTTATTTTTAAGTATTTATAATTGTTCAGTTAGTTTTGTCGTGTCCCATCATCATTTCATTGACCTTCAGAACGATGAAAGGTATTTAGATTTTAGATTTGTTGTTATTTTTTTCTTACTTTTGAAGTATATGAATAGTTCTCAGATAATAAATTTCGGCTAATTTTTTATTAACGAATAAGTAATTTAATTGTCATTAGATAACATTATGCAAGGTGATATAAAAAATTAACCTTCTTTTAATTTATAATAATTAAAGGAGAGATATATAACTTTGAGAAACTAGAACAAACTATATATGTGAAGTTAGCCCGTTTTTCATCCCGTAAAAATGCGATGGCAACACTAAAAATTGATATCATGACACTTTCAACTGCCAGCCCAAAAATTATACTCTCAGCCCAGGAAAATGAGTATCACGACAGTTTTGTGTGAAATTAACTAATGAAGTTAACTATTAATTAATGAAGGTTTAATTAATATAACGAGATTTTTGCATAATTTTTTCCAGATATTGAAATTGAAATAATTTTTTAGATTTGTGAAGTTAGCCCGTAATTCTATCCCGTAAAACAAGGATAGTTTCATATGGTAATAATATTAGAAAACGTTATGCTATCATTAAAGTTTTTTTGGGTTTTATTGGGAGACACTGCTATTTTATTTATTCATTAACTATTTTCAATTGTCAGTGATGTTAGCCCAGAATTCTATCTCCGTAATAGAATCCCTGTGATAACTGCACAAAATAGGTGAAGGTTCATATTGTAATATGTAATTTGGTTTTTCCATTATCCGATTTCTGCGGATAATCTAGATTAATTCTCAAAACTTTGAAGTAAATTGTCATTTTTGAGAATTTTTCATTGTAGCGATACAGACGCTTTTAGAATACAAATTAGTTGCTGGCCGGAAAATGTGGTACCTGCACAAAATAGGTCAAGGTTCAGTTATTTGAAATATGTGTTTTTCATTACCAAACTTTTGCAGTGAAATCTGGATAAATTCTCCGAATTTTGGTGTAAATTGTCATTTTTGAGAATTTTTAACTGTAGAGATACAGTTAGACTAAAAACTATTTACTGGCCGGAAACTGTGGTACCTGTACAAAATATCTGGAAATTCAATATTATGTAATTCAATTTTTTCATTCCCAAATATCTGCTGTGAAATCTGAATAAATTCCCCGAACTTTGGAGTAAATTGTCATATTTGAGAATTTTTCAGTGTAGCGATACAGACGCATGTAGACCTCAAACGAGTTGCTGGCCGGTAACTGTGGTGCCTGCACAAACTAGGTGAAGGTTCAAGAATTTACGACCAGCAACTAGTTTTTAGTTAAAAGTGTCTGTATCGCTACACTGAAAAATTCTCAAAAATGACAATTTACTTCAAAGTTCGGAGAATTTATCCAAATTTCACCAAAGACTTTTTGGAATGGAAAAATAATATTGTATATTATTTAACTTTCACTTATTTTTTGCATGTACCGCAGTTCCCGGCTAGCAACTAGTTTTCAGCTTACATGCGACTGTATCGCTACACTGAAAAATTCTCAAAAAAGACAATTTACTCCAAAGTTCGCAGAATTTTTTCCAAAATTACAGCAAATATTTGGTTATGAAAAAATCATATTCCATATAATTGAACCTTGATCTATTTTGTGCAGGTGCCACAGTTTCCGGCAGGCAACTAGTTTTTAGTCTAAAATGCGTCTGTAATACTAAACTGAAAAATTCTCAAAAACGACAATTTACTCCAAAGTTCGGAGAATTTATCCAGATTCCACCGAAAAATTTTGGTATTGGAAAAATCATATTAAATATTATTGAGCTTTCACCTTTTTTATGCAGGTATCAAAGGTTTCGGCCAGCTACTAGTTTTCAGTCTACATGCGTCTGTGTCGCTACACTGAAAAATTCTCAAAAATGATAATTTACTCCAAAGTTCGGAGAATTTATTTAAATTTCACAGCAGATATTTGGCAATGGAAAAATCATATTCTATATTATGAATCTTTTACATATTTTGTGCCGAAAAATTTTGGTATTGGAAAAATCATATTAAATATTATTGAACATCACCCTTTTTTGTGCAGGTACCACAGTTTCCGGCCAGAACTAGCTTTCAGTTTACATGCGTCTGTATCGCTACAATGAAAAATTCTCAAAAATGACAATTTACTCCAAAATTTGGCGAGTTTACTCAAATTTCACAGCAGAAATTTGGTAATGGAAAAATCATATTACATTTTTTGAGCCTTGGCCTATTTTGTGCAGGTACCACAGTTTACGGCCTGCAACTAGTTTTCAGTCTACATGCGTCTGTTTTGCTACATGTTATTTACATATTATTGAATTTTCACCAATTTGGTGCAGGTACCACAGCTTCCGGCCAGCAACTTGTTTTTAGTCTAAAAACGTCTGTATCGCTCGCTACACTGAAAAATTCTCAACAATGACAATTTCTTTCAATGTTTGGAGAATTTATTCAAATTTCACCGAAAAATTTCGGTATTGGAAAAATCATATTAGATATTACTAAATGTTCACCTATTTTCAACAGGAACCATAATTTCCCGCAAGCTGCTAGTATTCAATCTACACGCGTCTGAATCGCTGCATTGAAAAATTCTCAAAAATTTACTCAATTTACTCTAAACTTATAAATTATTTTAAAAAGAACATTAGTTCAGTGAATAATGGATTTATTATTTTTATAAATCCATCAATACTTAAGCCTACAAATAATTTGTTTAATATTTGTTAAATCTTTTAAACAGAAAATGTTATGAATTTATTATTTTAAATAAATCAAAAATTTATGAAGAAATAAAAGTATTATTAACTTAAAGCTATTTTATATATGTATGCCATAAGCTCACATTAAGGCTTAAGCAGAATATAATTGTCTTCCATATGTGTGGCAGATACATAATTATATATTCAACGAAGACTAGATATTTGAACTCATCGACACTTAAAGCAGAGATATGTGGCGGAAATTAAAAGCGAGAAACTACAAGCTTTTGCTTGAGGATTCTCATCATACTAGATTCTGAAGAAAATACAAGTTACTTATCTATGGATACAAGCAAAATCATATAGCGAGAAATATATCAGCTATAAAGCTTCATATATTTTATGCAAGTACCACAGTTTCCGGCCAGCAACTACTTTTCAGTCTAAAAGGGTCTGTATCGCTACATTGAAAAATTCTCAAAAATGACAATTTACTCTAGAATTCGGTGAATTTATTCAAACTTCACAGCAGATATTTGAGAATGAAAAAATCAAATTACATATTTCTGAACCTTCACCTATTTTGTGTAGGTATCACAGTTTCCGGGCCAGCAACTAGTTTTCAGTCTGAAAGGGTCTGTATCGCTACACTAAAAAATTCTCAAATATGACAATTTACTCCAAAGTTTTGAAAATCAATCTAGATTTAACCGCAGAAATCGGATAGTGGAAAAATCAAATTACATATTATTGAACCTTCACCTATTTTGTGCAGTTATTCTTTCACGGGGGATTCTATCACGGGGATAGAATTCTGGGCTAACATCACTGACAATTAAAAAAAATATTGCGACGCTGATGCATAGGCTGACTTCACCACAGCTCTGGAAATATAGTGTTCTGGATATACAATGAGCTAAATCAAATACTTTAATTAAAAGCTAACCAATGTTATAGACTTCGTAGTTCTAATTCTAAAAACATTAAACAAAGCAGTAGTATCCCAACAAACATAAGTTCTGTTGTACGAGAAAAAGTAAAAAAAATTTAACCGGAAGTGACAAACCGGAAGTTGTGATGCAGAACTGTTGTGAACCGTACTAAATGTTTATGTACCAAGATTCATCCAATTCGATTATCAGGTACAGATGTTATTGAGCTTCCAAAATAACAGGTGCTCGGAGGACCCCATATCACTTTGTTTACTATCGCTAAAAAAAACTAATCAGTTCCTTGCCATACATATGTTTGCATCTTTTTGCGATGTGTCATCAAAATTACTTAAGGAACGAATGTTGTATGCTTCAAACAAACATTGAAACAATAAACAGGTGTACCGGAGGACCCCCACCACTTATCCCAATATTGTCCAAAAACTAATGAGTTCTTTGTCATTTAAGTCTTTATATTTTTTCAAAGTGTCATTAAAATTGATTAATGAATGAAGTCTGTATGCTCCCAACAAACTTTAAAAACAAAGTGTGAAAAGTCAGCAGTTGTATGGTAGACCCCCCGCCACTTTGATCAAAGTGTCCCAAAAGATAAAAATTATCTTCATTATTGTAGGCTGTAGTGTTGGGTACTCGTGAGCATGTTTTCGTACGGATTGACCTTTTAAAACCAGCCGGTTTTTTTCCATACAAAAGGCCTTATAAAATAGTTCGTCGGTTTCGTAAATATTTTATAGTGAACATAAAAGGAAAAAATATGTCAATCTCAATAGATCGTCTTAAACCAATCGTCGTCCAATCAAAACTCACATACAAAGAAATCAACTGTCTAAGTGAACGTGTATACCTTAGTTTTGGGTTTGTACTTGATCTTGGCTTTGATTCTTAAGACCTACCGAGACGGATGACCCTACCGTTGTAGCTCCTAAGATCATTTAGTCTACTGAGTCCACGACTGCGTCAAAGTGCCAAGTCCATTGATAGGGTGGTCAAAGGTTTCTTGTTCAACTATTTATGCAAATTTTATATTTGGATTTAGATTAAACAATTTTTTTTAAATATTTTGCTTGCGGCGAATAAAAATTAGTATATGTATGACGCTAGCGCCTCGATTGTTATTGTATTATTTTTACGGTTATTGTATTATTTTTTTAAAAATTGAGGAATGTTCACTATTCCAATTCATTCAATTCTATTAATGGTATACCATTATTACTACTATTAAAATCATTTTGTTAGCTATATATACATGACGTGAGAAATGTTTCAGTAATTTTTTTTAAAATTTCATATTTTTTGTTCGTTAAATTATTAAAAACTTATACCCATACAAGAACAGAAGCAATTAAAAATCAATCTTCTCAACAAAACAAAAAAAACTAATTAAAACTAAAAACAAAACATTTAGTTTTGCTTTCAATACTTAAAAAAAATTATTTCAACTATCGTTTATTTACATTAAAAATTAAAATTAAATTTTAACAAATTAATTGATTATAATAATAATCAAACAAGAAAAAAACTAAAAAATTATTGAAGAGCTCTCTTTGTCAGCTTGTTTCAATAGATGAAAGTTGATGCTGTCAATCAATCAAACATCTATAAAACTGTGAAAGAAACATTTTTCACAAATTATGGTGTCAATTGTGTAGGTTCATTAATGTCTATTATGTTTGATTGTGATTGCTTGTAGTTTATCCGTTGTATGCAAATTTATCTCGATTATAAAAAATTGTTTAAAAAATTACATCATATTATCAGATCATCAGATCGACAACTCATACGATCTATGAATAATGAGATCGTCAGATATTCAGATCATCATACAATCAGCTCATTAGATTAAGAACTCATCAGACCATCGTATAATCATCAGATTAGATTATCAGATCATCAGATCATCAGACCATGAGATCATCAGATTATCAGATCATCAGATCATCAGTTCATCAGATCATCAGATCATCAGATCATCAGATCATCAGATCACCAGATTCATCAGATCATCAGATCATCAGATCATCAGATCATCAGATCATCAGATCATCAGATCATCAGATCATCAGATCATCAGATCATCAGATCATCAGATCATCAGATCATCAGATCATCAGATCATCAGATCATCAGATCATCAGCTCATCAGATCATCAACTTATCGTTGCACATGTGTCAAAGTATCGTTAGGCACAATACTAATCCTTGCAAATAGTGTTAGTTATTTTCAATTAAACCAAATTTTTTTGTGCAACGAATATTAAATATGCAAAACTTCATGACCCCTTCTTCATTTTAAATTTTTATTAACACAATACATGTAATAAAAACACACATATGTCATTGTTTACACTTGTCGCTACGCAATATAAATTCAACAAAGTTCATTTAACAGGTTAGAAATTTAAATTCCAAAAAAACACCTAATACAAACAATTATATGTATAGCTAAAAAAGAATATCCGTATTTACCCAACTATCGCGTATCTATTAAAATTTAAAACCCATATAAAATGTATACATAAAACAGCAAACTAAGATATGTAACGGTTGGATGACTGACATATTGTACATATATGTACAGACATGCTAGATATGAGTATATGGGTATTGTATTCTCTACGGTTCAGTCCCCCTTATGAAAAATTGAAATTATGAATCATTTTCGTCAAATTAAAAATTGTATTCAGAAAATTACAAAATTATTTAATACATTTTTTCGGTATTTGATAAGTATTTCGCTCTTTATTGCAGATCTTAATTTTTTTATCTTGCCTCCTCTGATTGTTGGAATGATAATTTTTCTGTAATAATTATATAAGACTTTCAAATTTTTTATATTAATTCTACCACTTTTATCATCAGTCCATTTTCATCCATTTTTATCATCCAACCCTTTTTACACTAACACATATTGTATAGTTATTGTGTTTGAAAACCACAATATATAAACTTTATTTGGATTCTATTAAAAAGAAAATAACATTGAAACCGAAAGTAAATTGACGGAAATTGTAATTATTAAAGTTTGTAATTTATCACGCAAATCATATTAAAATAGATTGTAAAAAATATTATTAGATAATTGAAGTTCAATTTAGATTTGATGCTTGATAAAGGTAAAAAATAATACTAACTCGGACAACGGAATATATTGCAGTAGACACTTTGAAGCTGACCATATTTTGACAGGTAAAAGATCAAAAGCTACAACGTACAATATTTATTGCCGGGTCGGTGAAGAAATCTTAATTAAAAATTGCATATGTCTCAACGATAATGCTAAAATTTTATTGTTACCGAAAAATTTGTAAAATATTGTTACGAATTCAGAAAAATCTAGACGATTACGGTCACTTCAAGGAAAATAAAATCAACAAAACACAACAAACAAATTAATGAAATGAATATTGTTGTTGTTGTCTTCTTCTTAGAAATAGGGTCAACATAAACGATTTTATGAATCAAATCAACATAACGTAAAATAATCGAATATTCTAATATTTTCTCAAGGTTTCTGGAAAGTGATGTCGAATTATCTAGAAGTATTGCAGAAGGTATATAAGAAAATTACCTCTTGTAGTTTTGAATTAATTTATTTTAAACCTGCGATTGTGAAGTTAAAATTATAAAAGTGATCTTTAAATTAGTGAATAAAGTTTTAAGTTTTATTGAGTAGAAATATTTTGTGTATTATTTTGAACGTTCTATTACTGGAAATTTCTACAATCAACCGTTGGAGTTTCGGAAGCTGTTGGAAGAATATTCTAGTCAAGAATATTGTTTTCCTGTTGTTGTGAAACAACTAAGGTGTTGAATACTTAATGAAACCTGGTGTTTGTGCTAACTAATCAGTGATCGAACTCTGAAGAGATTTGGGAATTGCGTTTATCGAATTGTGAGTTAGGCCAATTCAAAGGAGGTTAAGAAAAACGTAACAATATGTTTAGGGTTAATGGTTTAGCAATCCATATAAATAAGTAATCACCGAACAATTTTGAGCTAGCTTCTCGATGGAGTTTGAACCTTATTGGGTTTAATCCATATTATCACCGAACTAAAAATTTCTCTCAATCTTTAGAAATAACATTTCAGGTCTCGAGTGCTAGGTTTATCTTTCTGGATGCCAGAAAGAATACCGAGTTCACAGTTAATATAATACTAAATTACTTCAGTCTAAAAGACTTAAGTATTACATTCATGAGCTCAAAGTGAAATTCTTGCCCCCACTTTTTTGACATTTCTCGACGTTTTAGGACCTACTGAATACTGATTCTAAAACAGCAAAGGGGGGGGAGCTGGGGGATTTCAAAAATTTTTTTCTAAAAATAGGTATACTCAAGGGACAGGTCCGAAAGGACGCTGTGTTCGATAGCTGTACCGGAAGTGAGTCAAAAAAATCATTATGTGTGTCAAAAATAGCAAATTTTCATATTTTTGGCTTAAAAAACGTTCATTTTAAGTGACGAGTAGGAATATTAAATTTGGAGAAATCTTGATGGTCGGGATTGGTATGAGAGATCAAAAACTAGATTATTGCATTATAAGTTTGTCAAAAAATGTTGTCAAGTGTGTCAAAAGAAAGATTTTTATTTATTTTTTTACCCAATTTTTTGGAAAAAAATTAAATTGTTTGTTTGAAATGAAATTTTATTATTATTATTGAGAATTATGGCATTATAAGTTTGTCAAAAAAATGTTGTCAAGTGTGTGAAAAGAAAGGTTTTTATTTATTTTTTACCCAAATTTTTTAGAAAAAAATTAAATTAATAGTTTGTATGACATGAAATTTTATTGTTATTATAGAGAATTATGGCATTATAAGTTTCTCAAAAAAAAAGTCAAGTGTGTCAAAAAATGATTTCATTTATTTTTTAGCCAATTTTTTGAAAAAAAAAATGTAGCTGTTTTTATGACGTAAATGTAATTGAAAATGAAATTGGACATGGAAATTTTGAATTTGTTATAGTTTTTGAAATATTTTTGGAATTTTGAAAATGTTTGTATTTTTGATTTTGTAATAATTTTTGCAAAATTTTTAGAATTTCGGAAAAAGTTATAATTTTTGATTTTGTAAGAATTTTTGGAAGATTTTTAGAATTCTGAAAAATTTTTAATTTTTGATTTTATTATAATTTTTGGAATTGTGAAAAAATTTTCAATTTTTTATTTTGTAATAATTTTTGTAATATTTTTAGAATTTTGGAAAAAGTTTGAAATTTTTAAGAATTTTTGGATTATTATAGGATAGAAAAAAATATTTGATTTCATTCTAATTTTTGGAATATTTTTGGAATTTTGAAAAAAGTTTGAATTTTTGATTTTGTTAGAAATTTTGCAATATTTTTAGAATTGTGAAAAAAATAGAATTTTTGAATTTTATATATATAAATTTAGAATTTTGAAAAAGTTTCATTTTTTGATTTTGTAAGAATTTTTGGAATATTTTTAGAATTTTGAAAAATTTTAAATTTTTGATTTTATTCTAATTTTTGGAATTTTGAAAAAAGTTTGAATATTTGATTTTGTAATAATTTTTGATATATTTTTAGAATTTTGGAAAAGTTTAAATTTTAAAGAATTTTTGGAATATTATCGGAATTTAGAAAAAGTTTAAATATTTGATTTTATTCTAAATTTTTTAATATTTATGGAAATATTTTTGGAATTTTGAAAAAGTTTGATTTTATTTAATTTAACAATATTTTTGGAATTTTGATTATAATTTTCCGGCAACGTATTGATGTTTCTTGTTAGTTTTGTAATAAATTTTTAAACAGAGATAAAAAATACTTGTATTTTAACAAATGTTATGTTTGATATACATCGCTGCCCAAAACTAAAAACCATGTCATCATAAAAGTATTTTGCCGAAAACTATATCAAAATCCTTAACCCAGACCGAAGTCTTGATGTCTCAGAGCTGTGAGATTTCAGCCACTCCATATTTTATTAAATCTAATCCCGCAGTTAAAACGAATTTCACTAATCGAACTCATATGGGAACAAATTAGTTAAATTTGACGGGGCCGTATTAGACAGCCAGATCTTGGCAACCTAATTTCCGGCTTTACAGGCGGGACATTAACTGGTAATACGTTCTGAATTTGATTCCGATTCTGAGACACTACTATTAGCGGTATCATATTCATTCGACGACGATACTGAAGTATCGTTATTAACAACTAAGGCCTGTGGCTCATTCACTTTGCATCACTATTACGCTGATACTATCTGAATTTTCATTGAGTCATATTTATTTGCACCAGTTCCATCTGTTAATATGCTTTTCTAGCTGCAGTTTACTTTCATTAATTCCAGCATTTTTTTATTTGGAATCGTCTATTGCATCTTAAGTAATGATTAAAACTGTCCCTGATTTACATTCACGTCTCTTTCAATAACTTCAATAACCATAGCTCCATTCTTTAGATTTTTTTTTTAAATCATTTTCAAAAATCAATCACGAGCTGGACACCGGCAGATTTGATTTAATCAGTCTTCCAAAAAATAATTCAGACGCTAGCCACCGGTGTTGTATTAGATTAAAGCAACTGGTACAATATTGATCGACCTCATTCGACTCGTTACATCGTTCAAAATGTTTTTTCCGTTATACAGACAGACGTTTCAGATTACCTGTAAAGGGCAAGGCATTTTGTGTCAATCGGACTTCCATTTCCTGTTCTCTTTACCTATAGTAATATGCTATAGAGTTATTCAAAAAATATCAAGAACTTCTCAACCCACTTCTTTGTACAACAAACAAAATTATTTAAAGATTGGGTAGTAAATCTGACACTTTCGGGAAGACCGTTTCATATTCTTGTTATTTTCCATATTTTTGTTTTTTAAGGGAAACTAAAAAGAATTTACGTTTGTTTGTTAATTGTATTTCTTAATTTTTTTATGCTTGAGAAAAATTGAGTTTATATGTAGTTGGGGTTTGAAAACTTGTGGAAAAATATCGACGAGATGGTTTGGAACAGTTAAATCGGGCAGTCGTGTTCCGTTAAGTATGAATTTATTTTTCTGGTTGTGTTCTTGTTGGGGAGTTGAGATGAGAGTAGCGTTGAGGGATTTCGTTAAGTGTTTTGTAGTGTACGGATGGAGTAAGAATGAAAATAATTTTAGAAGTGAATTTAAACTTAAGGTTTAATGTTCCAACAAAATATGTTTTGTAATTAGCGTAGTATAAGGATGGAACATAAAACTTAAAATTGAATGTAAAATAAAGTTTGGCGTAAAATACAAAATTGGTTTTAGTAAACTTAGAAACGAACACTTAAATTATATAGATCAGGATCAGCCTCTAATAATTCTTAGTATGGACGTAATACTAAAACGTATGATCAACAATGATCCAAGAGTGAATTAATAAACTCATAACAGAAAAAAAACTGAAATTGAATCAATAATATTAAAAGAAAGTGAATTAATGCACCGTAGAATATGTCTAAATATATGTTGGATATAGTGATGCCCAGAGATAGCAAGTTTTGGAGAAAATCAGTGTGATTTATCGAGCTAGTGTGAAATTACTTAAAAACCGAGGGCGAAGAGTAAAACATAGACGCTGTATATATATGTACAAGATTTATTATTATCGGATAATTTCCTATAAGAAACTACAGGACACAAACATCAGGACGCTCCAGGAAAGTAATATCTTTGTTCAATTTTATTTTGATATATATATTTGTAAATTTTTTTTTATTATCTGAAAGATATGTCTTATTTTACAATGGTATGCTAAGTTAAATAATTAAGGGAGAGTTGTGGCATAGCGGTCATCACGTTTAGAAACCATGGTGGTGTTTGAGGCACGCGATTTATTTTTTTCAAATTTTCTTGGGAGGTTGGTAACCAGAATTCACGCTCACTTAAGCTAGTGGCGGGTGAGTGTAGGTTTTGCGTACACGACCAACTGGTATACCTCTACGGTTTACCATACCCCGTACTACAAACCCATTACTGAGATGGTGAGCTTGAAAAATTATTTTGATGGTATGCTCCAAAGGAAAATCGATCAAATTCAGCAGATGAAACGGAACATTACTTTTTTCAGTTTGTGAATTAAATATTTTGACTTTTTATTTTTAACTTCAAATAATATCAAATAATTTATTGACACATGTTCATACGGATTTGTGGGTGTTTCATCTTGATACAATGGTTCTTTTTGATAATTTCTCTTGAACTTTTCACAAATTCATTCCTAGCCAATAATGAGAATGCGTGGGCTCGTGAGAATATTTTTTCAATGCCAAGGTACGGCAACCATTTAGCAATTTTATTTTCCAGTTTAATTGGAATCAGCAGCTGGTAATATCGCCAAATGATTTTATACTTTCAATCATTTTTCATTAGTTTCCGTTAATAATTATAGTTAGCTTCAGACGCACAAGCTGATTTTGTTATTGAATGAATTTTACTGATCAAAACATCGTCTTCTTCAACCTCTTGAAGATGCGCTCTTGACAAGCAGTTGGCAATCAGGTTTTTACCCGATTTGGATACAAACTATTTTAGATATTTCAGCAATAACATAAACATTGTAGTTACATGATCAATGTCACGTTTGATCAACGAAACAAATAATTTGTGAATACTTTGAACTGTGAATTCACATACGTAAACGCAGATTCAATAACCAGCAATTCCTTTTCAATTTACACCCATTTGTGTTCACTTTTGCAAAGCGTTCAAGATGAAAAAGCGATAGGGCCTTGTATCAATACACAACCCAAACCGTTCTTTGCATCCGTTTAAACAATTATTGACTTGTTTGGATCATAAATACCGTGTACTGTATTATAGATGTCACCATTTTTAGCAAATTATTAAATTGATTTTAGTGTCCCTCCTACCATTCTAATTGCACACAATTTCGTATCAAGCTCTGTAGATTGGCCTTTTTTGATAAATTTGGAATAAACCGTGCAATATATTTCAACAAGCCTAAAAATCGTAATGCAGAACTTGTATCGGTATGTTTTTTCATGTCCATTATTGCATCAGTGTATGTTGCAAGGAGTCGGATTTCATTCAACGAAATATTATTTCTAATGAACTTTATTGATTTTTTTTGCATTGAATTTTTTTCTAGGTTAAACTTGAAATTTTTTTTTTTTTTGCCGTGCACGATCAATAACATTTTTTTAAAATTAAACTATGTCACGTTCCGTCATCAGCAAATATGATCATGTTATCAAAATAAATTAAAACCCCCCTTTTCCAAATATTTTAATTATTTTTCTTGGGCAATATGTTTGAATTTATAAAAACCAAACGGAGTTATAAACGCGGTCAGTCATGAACTCTATTCATCCAATTCCATACAGTTTTGACGCAGTCATCAACTTTTGGAATAACAAAATGTTCACATTTGATGCAGGCGTTCATTCGCTTTGGATCGAAACACGTTTGTAGACGTCCACCATTCGATCTTACTACTACGTAAATTATTGATCCCATCCGAAGGATAGTCCACAGGTGAAATGATTCCATCCTGTACCATTTAATTTAATTCAACCCTTATTTTACCGAGAACTGTCAATGGAATACTCTTTTTGTAATATAAAATTGGCTTGGAATCCTCATGTAAATGAATCGAAAATGTTCACGGAAATTGGCTAATCCCATGAAATAAACCCCACTTTTGACACCATATTGCTAGGTGACAAATACTAATGCGTGAATTGTTACCAAGTATTATTATGGATATATTTTGTTAAGTTTGAATTTTTTAAACCTAAAACCCATCTATGAATTTTGCCACCAGATCATAAATCACGAATTTAATCCAACAACTCAATTAGTCAACTCAACACCATCAAAACACGTTTTTGTGCTCCCTAAACCAACACATACATCCTTTGTTAACATAAATCATTTGCAAGCATATACCATCAAAACTAATTCTAACTGACGAATCAACAACTACTATATAATTATCTGCGGTCAGTAAACTAAACTTCATGCATCGTCTAACATTATCGTAAACGTCATCCACTATCATAAAATACTCGTAACTATAGTCTTGACCATTTTTATGTAAAAATTATTATTTTTTCTGTTTTTATATCTTAAAAATTTTTTCTCTTGTATTTATTGTATACATATATGTAAAAGAAAAAAAATTACAACAAAAATGTCGATCAATGATCTTACAATTACAATGTTTTTGTTCTCGCTATTTTAAATGATTTATAACAAAAACTAACATAAATCTTAGGCAAGACAATAACTACCACCAATGAAGAAATGGAAAATTTCCGTTTCAATTTTCATTCATGGAATTTGAAGTTTAGTTATCGTTTGGTGTGAATTGTTTTGTGATCGTTAAAACGAGATCATTATTTAAACGTTTAATTTTAATATTAAATGGAGTTGAACTAATATATTCAAGTAAACTATTTGGCTAAAAGCGTGGACATTAACAGCAGCAAACGTTTTAAAAAATGGCATATTTTGAAAAAAGCATCTGTTTCTGATAGACTACTATCCGATGAGCACCCACCATTTTATTAATTCCATCTATTAAATGGAATGAGTTTTTGAACACCAGAAAATATTTCGAAAACATTTTTTTGTAATCAAGTAGGTTTTGTGATTTACCACAAACGAAAATTTGAAAAATTCAACAAAGATGTTAACCATCACAACAACCAAGCTTCATATAGAAAACATCAGGTTGCTTTGATTTTGTTTGTGATCAGATAACTTCATACTTAGATGGAAAATCCATATACGCACTAGTCAGATGATTGAAGGAGCTGATACAATATCAAATGCTTGATGGAGAATGTTAACTCAAGAATCTTTACCTCTAGATATTATATTAATTTGAAATATAAACATTTGCTTAAATTTAGAACAGTAATCAGTTCACACACAGTAATCTTATTTAATAATCTTACATCTTCATTATTGATCGTCTGAAATTCACTCCAAGATTTCATGTGTAACATCAACTGATCTCAACCTATTACCCGCCTCTACGTCGATCATTTTTCTCCTCAGCATGCAACTTAAAAATAATAAAACGTAAAAGTAAAGTAAAGTTCAAGACATATATAAATTATTTTAGTTTTCCATATGAAGTTCTATGTAATTATAACATCCTGTTTTGTTCATTTTATTTTCTATTCTATTTATTTATTTCTTATTATATTTATAGAAGTAATAATAAGCAAATAATAAAACAATAACAACAACAATAATTTAAGAATATTGAAGAAGAAAAAAATATTTGTTTTTTATCTGTATGAATTCCAAGATCTCGCAACCTGTTTCTATTATTTTTATAAGTTTTTGTTTTAATATATCTTGTGATTTTTTTTTAAAATTTTTATTGATTCCGATTTAAAACTTTTAGATCATTTACGCTTTATTATATTACGATTTACGAAGGTTGTTTGAAGGAATTTCAGTCGATTTAAAATCAAATCGAATTGCGTTTTCAAATGACGACGGCAAGAAAGTAAATTCTGCAACTATGACATCATCATATTTCTCTTCTTATTTAATTTTGTATTACCAAAACTTTTCGTTATTTGCACATCAATGGAATCTTTTTTAACATTTACTAATCGCAATTATTCACTTCAACCAGATGAGGTTTACACATTTATCGTACAAAAAAAATTAAAACCTTCACTCGCGGAATTTGATCCACTGTGTATTGTGTATGTTATATTTTAAAATAGATTTGGTTGAATTGTGATGATGAACAAAAAGCACAAAAAAGTTAAATCTTGTTTAAGAGAGTTCGTTGGTTTTATTATTGTTTTTATTTTTATTAAATAAAACATAAAGAGTTGGACTTGGTAATTTGTTTCGTTGAATTGTATTTATGAAGCTTTTATGGTCTATTTTTTAAAATTACCGTATGTAATCCTCTTAATGGAGACATTTTCTAAAGTAAGCTAAAGAAATTGCTGGAAATGGTTTTCGACTGGATTCAATTTTAATCACTCCTGATTAGCATGATATCGTAACACATTGATGCATATTCTTTTTTAGAAACGTCTTTTTTTGTCAATTTCAACACGTTCCATGTGATAAAGAAAAATTCGAATAATATAGGGGTTGTGGTATGTCTCCAAGAAAAAGTCGCACATTTACCTAAACACAGCTATATTGATTGTTTCCTATCGAAGATCGAGTTCCGCAACGATATCGTAGGTGTGACCAATAGGCGAATGTGAAAGCATTTTTTTATTGGGTGTCACAAATTCCAATTACTTTCTCTGTAACGATCATATAGTGAAGATGTCAAAGAACGCGTCTCAAAAACTTTTCCTCCTCAATAGTAAGTAATATTTCACTCCGTATCAATTACACCACTTTTATAAGTGCTATATTCTCTCTGTATGGAGTATAGTTGTCAAGTTTCCGACGCTGTTCCTATCCTGGCTTTTTTGGATTCTGTTTAAAAGTGTATTATTTGAATTATGTACCACCGAAATTCAATATCAAATTTTTATTCCCCACATTCTACGACATCGTCGTACTGCTGCTGATCTTGTTGTTTTTATTCCCATCATCACCAGAGGGTCTACTGGCTTTCACACGACTCAATTCATCGTTTTACTTTTTGTATACTCTTGCGATCGACTTTTGTAAAACTAACGAACAAAAAAATTAAATTCTACCTTTTGCGAAGGCTCGTTTATTGTTACTGATTATCGTTTTCTTTTTCATATCTTGTATGATTGAACGACTGGAATAGTCAACGATGCCGAAAACAACATATTTTGAAACGAGATGACAGTTTACCAGCGGAGGCGATAGCCAAGGTTGGTTAAGGTTGCGAGATTAAAAATATGATTTTCGGCGAGTAGAAGACCTTTTTTTACTACTTTTTTAAAAACTATTGTTAATATTAAATATTTTCATTTATAATTATATTTTTTTCGTTTTTGTTAAAAATATAGGTGAAATAATTTTTTTTAAAATATCTTAACAACCAACTGTTTGTTACCATACTTTTTAAAAAGAATATATGAATATCATACACTTAACTATTATTATTTTTACATTTTTAATGTATATTGTCCGTAAATAATTCAAAAATAAATTAACGTCATCTGTCCAAAAGAGATAAATGAACACTAACAAAATTATTTCGTTCAATCAATTTAATGATTAAACGGGTGTTCTAGGATAGTTTATTTTGTTTATGAAATTAAAAAGTAGATGGCTTTTAAACATTTGCTTTCATCACTAGGTACGAAAGTAATTTGCATAGGTTTTTTTTATCACGGGGACGGAAAAGAAGTTTTCGATGCAATGAACAAACATCGAAAGTAAATTTTTTAAGTTTTTTTGGTTTTATTTTATGTTTAACTGAAATACTTGAATTTACTGAACAATTACAACAATTAGTGTGTTATTGTCATTAAAGGTTATATATTCTTAAAGGTTATGAAAAATATCCATATATTTACATTTAAAAAATAGATTTGTGTGATTTGAAATGCAGATATAGAGGATTTTTTTACATTACGTTTAAATATTTGCAATTTCAGGTCTTCACTAGGTAGAATGCACTCGAATGCAATTAGCTATTTCGTTAAGAAAAGATTAAATCAAGTTTATCGAATGCTGGAGTGTACCTTCAGAAGTGCTTGGATCAAATCAGATTCATAACGCCTCAATTATATTCTTTCTTCCATTTTACTCCGCACTCAGTTAATGCAAACAAGCAGACTGCGTCTATCACTCACTGTCATACCAGTAGAAGACAAAAGGATTTCTTCGTCCAAAAAGCGTATATATAAATTGAATGTTTTGTATGGAGTGGTTCAATCTACAAACAGGATAAAAAACGTTCAGAACGCACGTCAGAACTCTTCAGAACTCTTCTCGTCAGAACTCTTCAGAATGCACGTTGTTGTGGCCCTGGGTCCATCTTATTGGGCGTAAGTTTGGAACGTATCTATGTGTGGTTGTCACACATATTGTAATTCCTATTACATAACACTATTTGTTAAACAAAATAATAATTACAACCAGAACACAATATTAATCTGTAACAATTCTAAATAATGAAAGCAATTTTAACATAAAATCGATGGTAAGAGATAGGGGCGCATACAGAAAAAGTTTTAGGGTGTCCAACGAATTTTTTTTTTTATAAAAAGTGTTGTGTAGGAATGGAACGGGTAGTGAAATCCGAAATTCTACGTCCACGCCGTGCTACCTGGGTAATGCTAACAGAATTAGGTTGGTGTAGTTGAGAGGGGCAGAGTAAATACTGCTTATACTCAATGATTCTGCACCATGGCGAGTCATTGGCGCCACAAAACCAATGCAACTCAAGCGTCTGTTCTCCATGTTAGGGGCGGCTTGGAGCGGGCGTCTGTCTTGGATCAAGCGGCTCGCTATATAAACGTGTAGCAAGCGTCTGTTCTCCATGTTAGGGGCGGTTTGTAGCGGGCGTCTGTCTTGGATCAAGCGGCTCGCTATATAAACATGTAAAAAGGTTGTTTCTGGTGACCTAAAGATGCAGAACGAACCCATTCACGAAAATTTGGGTTGGGCGAAGGGCTAACACCCCATTTCCGTAAAAAAACTACTTGTCATGAATTCTGTACACAGGCCTCGGATTATCTCGGATTCACTATTAGAACGACCTCGGAAACTGTACCCGGACTACGATTTAAAAATGGGAACCTGGAACGTGCTAAGCCTTAGAAGACCAGGAGATCTACTGAAACTTACAAACCAAATCAATAGCTATACACTGGATATAGTGGCGTTACAAGAACTAAGATGGCCAGGGAGTGGAATCCACGAAACAGCCAAAGGATACACTCTCTACTATTGCGGTCATGAAAACGGAGGAGAATTTGGAGTTGGCTTTCTCACACATCGTCGCGTGAATCAACATGTTATCGACTTTCGCCCAATTAATATGCGGATATGCACAATGAGAATCCGCACGCAAAAATTTAATGTAACGATCATCAATGTTCATGCACCTACTGAAGACAAAGCAGATGACATTAAAGACCTGTTCTTCCTAGAACTCGAAGAAGTCATCAATAACATCCCGCGGCACGATATAAAAATCGTGGTAGGTGACTTCAATGCGCAAATTGGTAGAAGTGCAGAACTTAAAACACATGTCGGCCCTAACAGCTTGCATCATGCTAGTAACAATAACGGCTTTCGCACAGCTGAACTGGCTATGATGTATGATCTAGTAATATCTAGCACTTTCTTTCCTCATAAGAGAATCCACAAAGCAACGTGGAAATCAAATGATGGAAGAACTGAAAATCAAATCGATCACGTCATGATTTCTAAGAGACACTCTACAAGTGTAACTGACGTTCGATCATACAGAGGTGCTGATATGGACACCGATCATATGCTTGTCATCTTTAAGTATAAGTGCAAATTATCATCTACATTTAATAGGCAAGCAAAAAAGACCGTGCGCTGGAATGTCGAAGCATTTAAACACCTGGAAACACTGAATAGATATCAGGAAATTGTAACGCAAAACATAGAAGAGCATGACATCCCATCTGAGATGCCATTAAACATACAAGAAGAATGGCAAACGCTTCAATCAACCATCATATCCGCAGCACAAACTACAATCGGAAAACGACCACCGAAATCACGTAACGAATGGTTTGATGACGAGTGCCGCGAAAGCATTGAGCACAAACAAAAACTGCGAGAAAAATGGTTAACAAGAAATACCCGAAGCTCCCAAACTGATTATCTATGCGCCAGAAAAGCCTCAGCAAAACTCCTACGGAAAAAGAAACGCGAACACATGAAGAGCTGTATCGAAAACATCAACCAACATGCGGCTAATGGAAATTCGAAAGAGTGTTTTGCCAATGCGCGGAATCTGACCAAAGATTTCCACCCAAGATCTACAGCCATCAAAAATGGAAACAACGAGCTTACAACAAGTGAACGTGATGTGCTGGAAGTATGGCGATCCCACTTTCAAGACCTACTGAATGGGACGAACGAAGTTCATCCTATTCGAGCAATTGCTCCGTCAAGTGAGGAGATTTTTGTCCCTTACCCAACAATAGAAGAAGTGGAAGCTGCCATCAAAAAATTAAAAAATGGCAAATCACCAGGTATCGATGGAATCCCTGCAGAACTACTTAAGAATGGAGGAGCAGCTCTGGTCTCACGTATATATGATCTGATTCTTGCAATCTGGGACCAAGAAGAACTACCTGCTGAATGGAAAACAGCTCTCATTGTTCCGCTACATAAAAAAGGTGACCGCCTAAAGTGTGCAAATTATCGTGGAATCGCACTGTTGAACACTGCATATAAAATACTAGCTAATGTCGTACTCGCTCGGCTCATCCCGTTTGCCGAATCTATCATCGGCGACTATCAGTGTGGTTTTCGTCCCAACCGTTCAACCACAGATCAATGTTTTACCTTAAGGATGATTCTGGAAAAATGTTGGGAGTACAACATCAGTATTCACCAGCTCTACGTTGATTTCAAGCAAGCATATGATAGCATCATCCGCGACAACCTCTGGTCTGCACTCATATGCCTTGGTATTCCAGAGAAACTTGTTTCTCTGTGCAAACTCACAACATCGGGATCAAACTGTAGAATAGTAATCGAAGGGTCAGTTTCTGACTCTTTTGATATAACATCAGGTGTTCGACAAGGTGATGCACTCGCACCCGTACTATTTAATTTGGCGCTTGAGTACGCGATAAGAAAAAGCCGCATTGAGACACAAAACTGTATATTTAACAAATCTAGTCAAATTCTTGGCTATGCAGATGATATTGTGCTTCTCGGACGTAGAACAAGCGATATCAAGGATAGTCTCTCTCGGCTTGAAAGAAATGCTAAACGACTTGGATTATGCATTAACACCGGCAAGACTAAACTATTAACAACATCCAGGAATAAACCTCCCGGCAATCTGAATACTGGCGACTATGAAGTGGAACGTGTGGAAAACTTCAAATACCTCGGGTCTGTAATAACATCGTCAAATGACATGCAGGCAGATATTAAAGCTCGTGTCTCAGCCGCATACAGAGTTTTCTACGCATACTCAAAACTTTTGCGATCTAAACATCTTTCGCAGTCGTGCAAACTCACACTTTACAAAGCATTAATTCGACCTGTGCTTACCTTTGGAAGCGAAAGCTGGACACTGACTTCCTCCGATTGTAGAATTTTATCAACATTCGAGAGGAAAGTCATACGAACAATTTATGGTCCATGTAAAGTTGCTGAAAATCAGTATAGAATCCGAATGAATCATGAAATCAGACAGCTTCTTGGAGGCTGCGATGTAATCGGATTCATTAAATCTAACCGGATTAGATGGTTTGGTCATGTAGAAAGGGCACCATTAGATAGAATGATTAAAAAAGCGTCCCAACAACAACCAGCTGGTGTTCGTCGAAGAGGAAGACCTAGACAACGCTGGCGTGATGACATCATCCAAGACCTTCGTGATATAGGATGTCGAAACTGGGGTCAACTGGTCATGGAACGAGACGATTGGAAGCTGATTGCACAGACGGCAAAATCCCTCCATGGGATGTAAACGCCAGAGAGAGAGTTGTGTAGGAATCACAACAACATATAGATACCTTTTAAGACCTAGGTCCCACAACAACATGCTTGTTGAGGTGTTGGTGAACGCTTTTTTTTTTTTAAACCTTTGTGGATTAAACGCCCCGGATTGAACACCCCGGGGCTGTTGATTCAAGCAAAGAATTTCATTTATACGATGTACAGATAAAAAAAGTTCTCTGCATTCTGTCACTATGACAGTGGTTTACCTCAAAAGTTAGACCGTTTGCACAAGCCGATTGATGTGTAAAACGGAGAAAAGAATATGGTTGAGGCATGATGGATCCGATTTAATCCAAGCACTGCTGGTGACGAGTGCGACGATAATGTAAGAAATCACGATTTGATGTTAGATTTCGGCCACCCACAAATCGCATAGAACGCTTTTGAACAGAGTCCAAAAGGAACGTGATAGAAACAGATGCAGTGCCAAAATTTGACAACAATACTTCATACAGGGACGAATATAGGACTTATAAATGTGGATTAATTGATACGGAGTGAACATTTTTTTACATCTTTTGAGAGGAGCGAGTTTTTTGACGCGCTTTTTTCATCACCTATTATATGATCGTTCCAAAGTCGGTTATTAGAAATTGTAACTACCAATAAACGAACGCTTTCACATTCGTCTAATTGTTCGTCACACACACTAATTGAAATACCTTTGGGGTACTTGGTCTTTGATATGAAAACAATCAATTTTGTGTCTTGATGGAATTAAAATTGACCAAATTTTTGTCATTCCCATAATCGGCGACTTTTTCTGGGTCCTCGTTTACATATATGGCAGTGTCTCTCCGGGTGGGATTTATTCATTCCTGCATTTTACCTTTTGAAAATGACTTGTGCAGTGTGCTATCATCTGCAACTCTATTTACTGGGTGACTGGTGATTTTCAACAGTTCATTAATATAATTTAAAAGTGGAGTCGGAGATAAAACTGAACCTTGGAGTACATCGGCGTTAAATAATTTAGACGAAAACTAAAAGCCATCAATGGAACCCAAATGTACCGTCGGTGAGAACATTTTAATCAGCCTTACGACTGCGTGGGGCAATCCGTACACAACGAGCTTGTTGATCAGGTTGGCGTGCTAGATACGATCAAATGCTTTAGAGATGTCTAATGCGATAACGTACGTTATCACTTATCACCACCTTTTTCATATATACTGTTCCAACGATGGGTTACATAGTTCAATAGATCGGTTGTTGAGCTTTTGTATCGAAAACCCTATTGGCTGTCAGATTTCAAATAGTTGTCTTCCAAAAATGTTGATATGTGTGTGATGTGTATTAATATAATGTTCATATATTTTAGATAGGCTTTTGATCTATAATTTGAAATCTCACATTTTGTTCCTGTTTCGGGGATGGGCTGGACATTGGCTAACTTCACGCACGAAAGGGAAATACCAGATCTATAGGATTTGTAGAAAATTTTGAGAGTAGGTACAAGTTCTTTTGAAAATGTTTTTAGAATAATAGGAAGCATACTGTCGAGACCAAAAGCATGTTGTCCAGACCGAAGGCGTGTTTAGCTCCCTTAAGATTTTTTGACAATTTTGGGTTTGAAATGAAGATCTTTCATATTAACTCCTGAAATGTGGTATCAACTGGCATTAACTGGATTTGCGGTATTTCTTTAGGAGTTTTCAAAACGTTCGAATAAGAAAACAAGAAGATTTGGTACCAGACTTTAAAGAATATTAATGGCGATGTAAAATCTTTTGTTAAAAATGAATATGGTAGAAAGTTTTCCGCTTATTCAATTCGGTTTTTTTCATTTTCGATTATCGGTTTGATATATTATTGACCTGTAGATATTGGGAACGATATAAGGGATTTTTGTTATGGATCTAAATATTAAATAATCTATGTTTGTTTCTATGCATAGATCAATCTTTGGAACCTATGGAGTTCGAGTAAATGGGAAGAACCAATGAAATAAAAAAAAATGCTGTTAAAAAGTATACCCAAAACAAAACTGATGAAAACCTTAGATTATACCGAATAGAAAGAATGAATGTAGAAAACAAATAGATGTAGAAAAAATCTAAATTTATTACGAAAAAGCTACTAGATTTGCTCCTAAATTTGCTCACTCATGCAATTTTTATAAAGTCATTAATAAAACCTAATTTGCAGCCTTAACAACTTCCTGTAATTTCTAACAAAATAGGACGGATCATTTTGCGTAAAAATATAATCCTGAAAATGCGTTTACAAATTAATACTAATTAATACAAATTAATACTAGTAATGCCAATTATTCTTAAAACATTTGCTAAGGAGTTAGTATCAATCCTCCATAAAATTTTCTATTTGTCATATAAGAAGTGGATTTTTTGGGAAATGGCTAGTATACTGCAGCCGATTCCAAAAAAGGTGCTAAATACGAATCCAACAAATTACAAACCCATCTCAATCTTGTCGGTTGTTGCTAAAATATTTCAATAATACATTAATATTATTATTTTGAGCTTCTTAAGTCGTTAAAAATCCTTAATAAAAGAGAATACAGTTTTTACACATATATTTGGAACAAGTCGTTTGAAAACTATGGTGAGACTTTCAGTGCTGCTCAGCAATTCAAATCTTACCAACGAACTTGATTTCTTGTATGTTGCTGATTTAAAGGTATTTTACAAATACACTATGGAAGAACGAACGTCTGCCTAGATTAAATCGATTTTACCTGAGATGGCAACTTCACTTCACACGTTACACCAGAGTATTAATAGCAGCCCATCTTTTTAAGGTTAAAGTGATTTTTTCAACAGAATCTGTCTTCTCTGGAATGCCTCTGGAATGCGTCTTCATTGATAATCGTAAACCTCAAAACTTAAAAATTATCGATCAAAAAATCCTCAAAAAAATTGATCATTACTCACAAACCCAAGTTCTATAGTTACTAGTAAGCAGCGCATCTTCCGATATTCAGATATGTTTATCTATAATTTCTTATATTCAACATTAAACAATCCGTAGCTTTAAAAAAATGCTGAAAAATTAACGGTTAGGGGAGTGGGTCCGGACCCTAGAACCTCCCCTTGTGCGCGCCTCTTGTAAGAGAGATATACAGACAGGCGAATCTCAGTCTCACTATAATAGGAAATCGTTTTTTGTAAAAACATATATCCCAAAAAATACCTTATCTATATGTAAAAACGTAAGCACTATTTTTGTGGTACTATTTCAAAATATTTGCTCCAACAAAAGTGGGGCAATATGTATATCGTTGGAAAGGTCTTGAGTAGTAGAAGTGCCGAAAAATATTTTTGTTTTAATTTTGACGATTTTTTGAGAAAAAAGGAGAAAAATGTGATAGGTGTGTCTTTTGATTCTAGGCCCATTCAACTAAGAAGAACTTCGGACAATTTACGGTATTTAAATTTATCGATAAAGTAGTCTTTTAAGCTTATTGCTATTGTCTTTTAACACCACCGTTCTAATTAATATCATTTTGACATTTCATGTTCCTTCACAAGATTCATGATGTTCCTTCATAAGATAATTTAATTAAATGATTGTTAGAAAAATATACAAATTTGGTTTAACTTTAATTAATTGTTCAAATTGTTTAACTCTAATGGGCAAATAAATAGAAAAATGGCTAAAATATTAAACCAAATTATTAAAAAAATACAAAATATTTTCTCACAGCCAACTGCAATTTTTCTAATGAAATGAATTTTTTGATGAAGAATGTCTAACAATATAAAAAAACTCCAAAAATAAATTTAAACTATAAAAAATATGAATTTGCTATAGAAGTAAAAAAATTAAAATGACAATTAAGGTCTTATGGTCTTTTTTTAATGTCATTAGAATTTTAATGTCTTTCGCTCTACTTTGCTGACACATGGATGCATTCAATGTAAGTTAAGGACTTAAGGTCTTAAAATAACCTTAATTTGAACAAGGAATAAGGCAATTCAACTAAAAACAATTCGACTAATACTCAATTCTACTAAGACAATTCAACTAACTACAATTTTACATAAAACTCAATTCGACTAGAGCAATTTAACTAAAGCAATTCAACGTTTGTAGAAGAATCTACTTGGGTAGCGGCAATTCAACGTTTGCGGCAAACGATGATTTCGCAACGGAAAAGCAAAACTTATGTCAAACTCTACTCAGTATTTTAACTTTAAATTTAAAAGTAATCAGTGGTGTATTTTACATAAGTTGATAATAAACCTGTGTTCTGTTGCTTTATAAAATGGTTTAAGTGAGAGTTTGTTAAAGCTATTTTATATAGTAAATAATTGATTGTTAAGGTATTGTGTGGTGCTAAGTTAAAAGTATTAAATATATTTAACAATTTAAACAGTTAATATCACTACAAATGTGATATAGTATTCTTTGTGATATCTTATACTACTTTACTTTAGGAAAAATATACAATAAAAACAAAAGAACTAAGGCATATAGGAACTCCCGGGGAGGAAGATATTCATTGATTATAAAGATATGCATTGAAAATTGTATGTAAAATTCAGCAAACAGTTGTCTGTTTAATTTTGTCAATGGTTTGAATTTGTGGTTTGAATTTGATTATATTAACAAAAATGTTTGTCTTCAACAAACATATTTATTTTAACAATGCTTACAAGCTGTTCGTTGATTTCTGTTGTTAAATTAAATAAATGAAAACTAAAATTATAATAAAAATTTAAAGATGAATGGTTTGAAATTTAGTGGACTTTATGTAAATGCCGTAAAAGTGCGGTTTGTGAAATATTCGTTTTTTTTTTCAAGTAAAATAGGTAAGATGTGTGAAATTATAGTTTTTACCAATTAAATAGTTTAAAAAGTTAAAAATGTCGAACAAAAAAATTTAATGAAAGTGCATCAACAAGTTTGTCTTAAAAGATGTCTATAAAGGTAAATTGTATTCCTTCAAAATTGTATAATCTTTAATTAAACTCATCTTAGATAAAACATACAACTTATAACCTTATTAATTAAGTAAAATAAAAAATAATTATTATAATTATTGTAAAATAAATAAAAAATTTAATACATGTACTATTTGCTATTTTTATTTTTCAGATTTAAAGTTAGGAGGTTGTTTTGTACCCACGTTATTTTATGATTTCCTAATTTTTTTAGTACAAATTTTCAGAATTTGAGCTACTTTGATTAACATTTAATTAACGAAAAGTTGAATTAACAAAATAATAATAATATTTTTTCCAATATGTACAAAATTTATTTGGTTGTATACACTTATATCTTTTACTTAAAAACAAAAAAGTTTCGGAGATCCTGTTGTTTTAAGTTCAAAGTTCTGTTATTTTATGTATTTTTTCAAATTTTCCGTTAAACTAAACAGTGAATTTAAACAGACAAAATATACTGAATTCAATTAAGTACAATATTATATAATATATTTATTACAAAATTATCTGGAGATTTGCAAATATTTTGCAAACCCGTTCATGAAAACAATTATTTTGGAAAGTGCTGTAAAACTAGTTTTAACCATTTCAGTCATACCTAGAATCGCAGCAATCTTTGATTTTTTTAGTAAACAATTCTTTAGGCGCGTTGTGCGGTTTTGTATGGGGAAAAATTTATATATTCGAGTTATCGTCACACTAAATAAATATTGAAAGAGAGTTAAATAAATTGTATTCATTTGTTATATTCTTATTTCTTATTCTCATTTCTTGATTTATAATTTGTTTCTTTTTCTATTTTATTGAATTTAATTTTTTCGGCTTACAACAGTGTGTACGTGTGGTATACTAAGCAAAGATTTTGTTGTATTTTTAAGTAAAATAAAAAAAATTGTTTTTGTCATATTTGATATGTGTGTTTTTCTGATAGTACGAATAACCTAAGTATTGTTCATATTCCTGATAATATATTATAAATAATTTTACTCTCATTCTTTTGGTTTATATTTTGGTTCTTTCTTTTGATTAAATATTATGATGTTTTCTCAGTTAATAATAGTGTGTAAGTGAGGTAAAGTAAGTAAAGATTTAGTCCTTTTTAGCAGATAAAAACACAGCTATTTTACAGTTTTAAGTTTTCACTTCTGTCGGCAGTCCTTAAGACTGCCTTTTTTTTTAAAATCCAGGTTTCGAGCTTAACACGTTTATGTCTTAAAATTTTAAGGTGCAAAAAATCATTAATTGAGAAGAAATTTAAAAAAATTTAACTACAAATTGATGGCAACTCTTGAAATTTGTATTTTCGGTAGAGTACCTCATTTAATTATTCATTAAACAGTTCATATTTTTTGATTACCTTATACTAAGTTTACACAATAATAGCAAATAGCTATTAAACTATTACGATGTTAACTGATATAATAATACTGTTTTACCATAACAGATAGTTATTTGATATTTTGATTTTGATCTATATTATAATGCCCGATTTCTTGTCGTTAAACTTATCGTTAACATTACCTTAAACTTTTCGGTAACGCAAGACACTATGAGTTTGACGTTTAATTTCACATTAATTTTGGGTTTATGATCAATTTTATAAATCTGTCAATTCTTTTTGTTTGTGCTCAACGCTATCGGGGCACTCGTCATCAAACCATTCATTAGGTGATTTTGGTGGTCGTTTTCCGATTGTAGTTTGTGCTGCGGATATAAGGTTTAATTGAAGCGTTTGGCATTCTTCTTGTATGTTTAATTGTCTCTCAGACGGCATCACACATTAATGGCACCTCACATCTCTATCTAGCGTTTCCGGATGTTTAAATGCTTCGACATTCCAGCGTACCGTCGTTTTTGCTTGTCTATTAAACGTAGATGACAACTTGCACTTGTACTTAAGGATGACACACTGTAAAAAACATATACTATTTCCAATCGAAATGCAATTGTCTCAACCTCACCATACGGTCACATATGGCGAATCAAACTACGAAATTGCTTCAACAACTCTACAATTATAAATCGATGAAGTTGAGACAATCACACGAAATATTTATTTGAAAATAAAATATAGTTCAATTAATCTCAAATACTTAAACTTTAAAATTAAAAATTCATGATATAAGGCCAAAGAAAATTTTTTTCAGGGAAATAGTTATTATCTTTATTCAACTACTGTAATATTGGATATAACTCTTTATATTTTAAACAAATCTCATTCTGTTGCTAGGAAAATATTATCGGGTAGTTGTCTCAATCACAGTGAAATTGTTTGCAAATAACTTTTCTTTGCATGAATAATCAACTGCCAACTTCGAGATGAGGGTGTTATGAACTTCAATTTTTTTTCAGTGCACGCATTTGATTGGAGTCAATATCAGCACCTCTATATTGATCGAACCTCAGTTATACTTGTAGCGTGTCTCTTAGAAACGATGACATGATCAATTTGATTGTCAGTTATTCCATCGTTTGATTTCCACGTTGCTTTGTGGATTCTCTTATGAGGAAAGAGTGTGCTAGATATTACTAAATCATACACCTTAGCCAGCTTAGCTGCACGAAAGCCGTTATTGTTACAGGTATGATGCAAGCTGTTAGGACCGATATGTGTTTTAAGTTCTGTACTTCTACCAATTTGAGCATTCAAGCCACCTACTACGATATTTATATCGTGCCGCGATATGTTACTAATGACTTCTTCGAGTTCTAGAAAGAACAGGTATTTAATATATCTGCTCTGTCTTAGTAGGTGCATGAACATTGATGATCGTTACACATTGTGCATATTCGCATATTAATTGGGCAAAAGTCGCTAATGAAGATGCGAAGATGTATGAGGAAGCCAACTCCAAACTCTCCTCCAGTTGATGACCGCAATAGTAGAGAGTATATCCTTTGGCTGTTTTATGGATTCTACTACCTGACTATCTTAGTTCTTGTAATTCCGCTATATCTAGTGTGTAGCTACCGCCTTGGTTTGTAAGTCTTAGTAGATCTCCTGGTCTTCTAAGGCTTAGCACGTTCCAGGTTCCCATTTTTAAATCCTAGTTCGGGTACTGTTTTCGAGGGCGTTCTTGTGATGAATCCGAGATAATCCAAAGCCAGTGTACAGAGTTCATGACCAATAATTTTTTACGGAAATGGAGTGTTAACCCATCGCCCAACCCAAATTTTTGTGAATTGGTTCGTTCTGCATCTTAAGGTCACCAGAAACAACCTTTTTACACGTTTATATAGCGAGCCGCTTAATCCAAGACAGACGCCCGCTCCAAGACGCCCATGACATGGAGAACAGACGCTTTATGCACGTTTATATAGCGAAGCGCTTGGTCCAAGAAAGACGCCTGCTCCAAGCCGTCCCTAACATGGAGAACTGACGCTTGAGTTACATTGGTTTTATGGCGCCAATGACTCACCATGGTACAGTATATTGAGTATAAGCAGTATTTACTCTGCCCCTCTCAACTACACCAACCTAATTCTGTTAGCGTTACCCAGGTAGCGTGACGAATTAGAAATTTGGCTACCGTCTTCTGTCTCTCAAAATTATTAAGAGCGTTTATACCACAGATAGAACACTGAAAAAAAATTTACTTAACTCCAATAAAATTGTTCGTTGTATTAATAAACAGTAATTAATGGGCTACTTTTCATTTGATCCATATACAATTTATTTAATCGAAATCATTCGTAATATTAACAAATTATTTATCGAACCAACGATTTGTTTATTGAGCCAACGAAAGGAGTTCAATAATCATATATAATATCACGAGTCGTCAAATAATAGTCGATTATTTTTCATAATCATTATTACGAATGTTATTTGAGGTCCCGAGTGCGCGTAGCACACGAGTGAAATTTTTAACCTCAAATGGCATGAGTGGTAATGTTGAAAAATAATCGACTAATAATTTGGTGACGAGTTGTATTTAGCAGAACGAACAGAAATAGTAACATTATTTCATACAACATAATCCTTTGTTGTCATTTTTTCTTCTTACAAAATTAAATATTATTTTATCTTAGTAGGCGCATAAATGTTATAAATTTGTAATTTATTTTTGACAAATAAACATAAACATGCAATCATTTATGAATGAAAACGGACATTTTTATCATTTACAAATTGCATTTTTACATACTTTTGTATTATTGAATAATTTGTAGAAAAAATTTTATTTAGAAACTAATAATTATCTTTTAAACAAAATTATAAATAAAAAAAAATTATCTCATTAGGAAAAAAAAATTATCTCAATATCTCTAGTTTTAAATTAATATATTAAGTAGGCCGAAAATAGTCACTATAATTCACTGTTCCTTCCCATCAGAGAAAAATAATCGATATAATTCGTTTTGATTTGTTAAAAAATAGTAAATGAAGCGTTTTTATTGGACCTTATCGAAACTTTATTTAGTGAGTTGAATTGTCAGTAAATTTTTTTTATATAACGACAATTTTATTGAATTTTATTTTCAGTGAATACATAATACTTTTTTGTGGTATAAACACCCATGATATCGTTAGTTTAATAGTAAAAACATATTATTCTATTAAACTATCGGCGGTATAAACATAGCATTACATGATTTTATACCTGTTTAAATTTATTTTGTTTTTAATGTATTTAGTGTTTAATTTTTATTTAATGTATTCTTATATTAATTTCTAAAAAATGAGCTAAAAATCAAGTATTTCTTTGTTTAGTATATAATTAATTATAAAGTTATTTTAACTTAACAAAAAGTTCAAATGTGTGTTAAAATAAAACAAACATGCGTTAACTTAACTAAGAAATAGGTCAACATTTGGTTTAAATGAACTATAACGCATAGTTTAAGAATGGTTAGTTTAAACAGGCCACATTTTTAAAATTCGTTAAAAATAGTTCAATACAAACTAACATTTTTTAACTATACATAAGTGAAATTGACTAAAAAATTTGTTAAGTTAAATGATTAGCAAAGGTCAAAATAACTAAGCAATTACTGATGTCATTTATAGTTAAAATTGACCAGATGCAAAGTTCTAATTTACTAAGCAAAAGCAAGTGTTAAAGTAACCCATGCAAAATTAATAATATTAAACTTGCGCTTAGCTGGTTGAAAAACAACCGATATTCTTGGTTAAGTTAAGTATGTTTTTTGGTTACAATTACCCAGAAATTTTTTTCAGTGTATTGAAATATTTTAGCAACAACCGACAAGATTGAGATGGGTTTGTAATTTGTTGGATTCGTATTTAGCACCTTTTTTGGAATCGGCTGCAGTATACTAGCCATTTTCCAAAAAATCCACTTCTTATATGACAAATAGAAAATTTTATGGAGGATTGATACTAACTCCTTAGCAAATGTTTTAAGAATAATTGGCATTACTAGTATTAATTTGTATTAATTAGTATTAATTTGTAAACGCATTTTCAGGATTATATTTTTACGCAAAATGATCCGTCCTATTTTGTTAGAAATTACAGGAAGTTGTTAAGGCTGCAAATTAGGTTTTATTAATGACTTTATAAAAATTGCATGAGTGAGCAAATTTAGGAGCAAATCTAGTAGCTTTTTCGTAATAAATTTAGATTTTTTCTACATCTATTTGTTTTCTACATTCATTCTTTCTGTTCGGTATAATCTAAGGTTTTCATCAGTTTTGTTTTGGGTATACTTTTTAACAGAATTTTTTTTTATTTCATTGGTTCTTCCCATTTACTCGAACTCCATAGGTTCCAAAGATTGATCTATGCATAGAAACAAACATAGATTATTTAATATTTAGATCCATAACAAAAATCCCTTATATCGTTCCCAATATCTACAGGTCAATAATATATCAAACCGATAATCGAAAATGAAAAAAACCGAATTGAATAAGCGAAAAACTTTCTACCATATTCATTTTTAACAAAAGATTTTACATCGCCATTAATATTCTTTAAAGTCTGGTACCAAATCTTCTTGTTTTCTTATTCGAACGTTTTGAAAACTCCTAAAGAAATACCGCAAATCCAGTTAATGCCAGTTGATACCACATTTCAGGAGTTAATATGAAAGATCTTCATTTCAAACCCAAAATTGTCAAAAAATCTTAAGGGAGCTAAACACGCCTTCGGTCTGGACAACATGCTTTTGGTCTCGACAGTATGCTTCCTATTATTCTAAAAACATTTTCAAAAGAACTTGTACCTACTCTCAAAATTTTCTACAAATCCTATAGATCTGGTATTTCCCTTTCGTGCGTGAAGTTAGCCAATGTCCAGCCCATCCCCGAAACAGGAACAAAATGTGAGATTTCAAATTATAGATCAAAAGCCTATCTAAAATATATGAGCATTATCTTAATACACATCACACACATATCAACATTTTTGGAAGACAACTATTTGAAATCTGACAGCCAATAGGGTTTTCGAAACAACCGATCTATTGAACTATGTAACCCATCGTTGGAACAGTATATATGAAAAAGGTGGTGATAAGTGATAACGTACGTTATCGCATTAGACATCTCTAAAGCATTTGATCGTATCTAGCACGCCAACCTGATCAACAAGCTCGTTGTGTACGGATTGCCCCACGCAGTCGTAAGGCTGATTAAAATGTTCTCACCGACGGTACATTTGGGTTCCATTGATGGCTTTTAGTTTTCGTCTAAATTATTTAACGCCGATGTACTCCAAGGTTCAGTTTTATCTCCGACTCCACTTTTAAATTATATTAATGAACTGTTGAAAATCACCAGTCACCCAGTAAATAGAGTTGCAGATGATAGCACACTGCACAAGTCATTTTCAAAAGGTAAAATGCAGGAATGAATAAATCCCACCCGGAGAGACACTGCCATATATGTAAACGAGGACCCAGAAAAAGTCGCCGATTATGGGAATGACAAAAATTTGGTCAATTTTAATTCCATCAAGACACAAAATTGATTGTTTTCATATCAAAGACCAAGTACCCCAAAGGTATTTCAATTAGTGTGTGTGACGAACAATTAGACGAATGTGAAAGCGTTCGTTTATTGGTAGTTACAATTTCTAATAACCGACTTTGGAACGATCATATAATAGGTGATGAAAAAAGCGCGTCAAAAAACTCGCTCCTCTCAAAAGATGTAAAAAAATGTTCACTCCGTATCAATTAATCCACATTTATAAGTCCTATATTCGTCCCTGTATGAAGTATTGTTGTCAAATTTTGGCACTGCATCTGTTTCTATCACGTTCCTTTTGGACTCTGTTCAAAAGCGTTCTATGCGATTTGTGGGTGGCCGAAATCTAACATCAAATCGTGATTTCTTACATTATCGTCGCACTCGTCACCAGCAGTGCTTGGATTAAATCGGATCCATCATGCCTCAACCATATTCTTTTCTCCGTTTTACACATCAATCGGCTTGTGCAAACGGTCTAACTTTTGAGGTAAACCACTGTCATAGTGACAGAATGCAGAGAACTTTTTTTATCTGTACATCGTATAAATGAAATTCTTTGCTTGAATCAACAGCCCCGGGGTGTTCAATCCGGGGCGTTTAATCCACAAAGGTTTAAAAAAGAAAAAGCGTTCACCAACACCTCAACAAGCATGTTGTTGTGGGACCTAGGTCTTAAAAGGTATCTATAATTTGAACAAGGAATAAGGCAATTCAACTAAAAACAGTTCGACTAATACTCAATTCTACTAAGACAATTCAACTAACTACAATTTGACTAAAACTCAATTCGACTAGAGCAATTTAACTAAAGCAATTCAACGTTTGTAGAAGAATCTACTTGGGTAGCGGCAATTCATCGTTTGCCGCAAACGTTGAATTGCCGCTACCCAAGTAGATTCTTCTACAAACGTTGAATTTATTTAACCTATAATCATTTTAAAAAATATAATCAAATAAAATATTATAGGTTTATTTAATATAAAGAACATAAAAAGTAACACGTCAATATGAAAATAACAGAAAAGACATAAATTTTAAATTTTAATTTACAAAATTAAAATTGCTAGATTAAAGACGGCGAAAGAATAAACATCTAGTTCACGACGCTGATGGAAAATTTTTAATTATTATTTTGTTATTGTTTAAATCCAACCGCTCATATTGTAGAGTTTCAAGTTGAACTAATACCTTAAAGGATTACTTAAATTTAAAGTTTTAACTAATAATTTTGTGCCTTAAAAACTTTTTGTGAATTTCTGTATAGAGGCATCATAATGTTATATATTATAGGTATTAAAATAAATAAGACAATTTGTACTCGTGCTAGTGTTTGCCAAGTTTAGTGCATAGTTTTTGTTTTGTTTGCCTAAAGTGATAAAACTGGACACCTAGTTTTGTATCTAAACAAAGAAAACCAATTTCTTAATAAAAATAACCAATTGCATGATCATCAGATCCCGTTTATCTTAAATTTACAAAAATATATATTTGCAATTCATTAAATAAATTCAAGTTTTTTTTTCAACGGTTCTTACTAAATATTTAGAAGGAAAAAACATTAAAATATATATGTACATACAAATACATTAATAACGATTGTTTTTGCAAACATATGTTTATAATATTAAAGGAGAATTAAAGTCAATCATTTCGTATGTTATGTTGATTGATGTGTCAACACAAGATTTAATTCATTTTGCAAACTAATTAGCATAAAGTGTAAGTGTAGTAAAGTAAATACTAGCGTCTGGAGTTCTGGATTGCTTTAGACTAATATTTTCATCTAATAACCTGATCTGTATAAGGAATAGCATAGTGAACTGTTTAACATTGTCAGAACGTTTTTGAATGTAAAATATATAATCACATCTGTCTGATTTTAACGCCTTTTCGTCGAAGCATAATAAGTAACTATAATTTAAAAAATGGTGAATGAAATGATTCAAACTCGTCAGCGAGTGCAACAAGATAGCAAACCTACAACTTCTACTTCTTCTGGCGCTGTTCCGAAATCTAACCAGCCTATAATATCTCTGGCTGATATTGATACCAAACTGGATCTTATTTTCTCAGATTTATCAGAAAAACTCATTTTAGCCACTAATGATCTGAAAAATGAAATCAAAAATATTTCTACTGATTGCAATAAGAAAATCTCTGCTATCCAATGCAATATAAATGCTCTAGAGAAAAGAGTTGATTCAGACTTTGATGCTTTTCGGAAAGATCACGAACTCATTGTGAATGGTATACCTCACAAAAAAGATGAAAATTTAGCCAATATATTTCAAACACTATCCCCAGCCACCTCGGCTATTCTGATTGTAATAACTTACCTGAAGTTGAATTGCATCGTCTTCCACCTAACAGTACAGGTTCAAGAGCAGCACCCGCAATTAAAATTAAATTTGCAACGATTTTCCATAAAAATAATTTTCTTCATTGCTACTTTAAAGTGGCTAAAAATTTCCAACTGGATCGTATGGATGGTTACAATGGCAACACTCGAGTGTACGTTCAACAAAACTTGATTCCAGCTTATTATAGAGTGCACAAACTAGCCCTATCATTGAAAAGGAATAAAAAGATTGAACAAACCAAAATCTCAAATGGTAGAATTTTTGTGAAACTATTTAATGTGGAGAATTTTATTATGTATTCGGACACCAATGCACTTCTGGAAGCGGTTGGAGAACATGTTACGGCATAAATTTCCATTGGTCGTGAATTTGCGATGCTGCATATATATTTATTTTTGTGTTTTGATTCTGTTAAATTTGTTTTTTTCTTTTGTTTATTTTAAAGTTGTAACATATTCAGTTTTTTTTTCTTTTTAGTTATCAATATAATCTCCAACATTATGGATATTAAAAATATTGTGCTCAAATCAGCTTTTAAATCTAAAAGCAATGGTTTCAACTTTTTACACATTAATCCTGGTAGCATAGTTTCTAACTTTGATGAGTTCAAGAAAACTATGAATGAAGTACCACTACATTTAATTGCTATCTCTGAAACGTGGCTTAAAGAAAAACATCGTGATCAATCTGTGGCAATACCTCGGTATACTTTAGTCCGTAAAGACCGTGTTGGCCGTCGTGCTGGTGGTGTGGCTCTTTACATAAAAAACAGTATAAAATTTAAAATTATTAAGAAGAACTCCGTACAATCGGATTTTGATATGATCTTTGTTGAGATAACTGGTGAAACTAAAGAAAAGTTGGTAGCTGGCGTTATTTATATTCCACCTAGCATTAAATTTATGAATAAAATTAGGAGCTTCCTGAATAAAATTTGTAACAAGTATAACAACATATTAATTCTTGGTGATTTTAATATGAATTTATTATCCAACGATCGCAATGTTCGTATATTTCTTGATTTGTTAAATTCAATGGGTATGAACCCTGCATCTTTTGAACCAACGAACTTTGTGGATAACAGTTCTACATGCATTGACCTGTTATTACTTAAAAATAGTTCTAAATTAGGTTTCTTTACTCAGTTATCATTCCCTGGTTTATATACATCTCATGACATGATATTTGGCTCCTACAGCTTTGAACTTGCAGGTAGGAAGGTGGATGGTGACTATATATTTCGACGCAGCCTTAATAACATCGACCAAAATGCACTTGCTCAGGCAGCACTTACTCTTAACTGGAACGAAATATTTTTCATTTCAGATATAAATGATAAGCTCTCGTATCTTAACAATCTCGTTTTAAAATTGTTGAACCAATTTGCCCCAGTTAAAAAAATTAAATTAAGAAAGGCTGACGACAATTTGTGGATCAACGCTGACATTTTAAGGCTAATGAAAGTGCGGGACTATTTTCATACTTGCTGGAAGTCCAATAGAACCTCTGTTAGTTGGAAATGCTTTTCTGAGGCTAGAAACAAAGTCACTCACCTAATTAGAAAAGCCAAGTTTATACATTTTAAAACGATTTTCAATGTTGATTTACCTCCGAAAGTTCTTTGGGATAATTTTAAAAAACATGGTTTAGCAAACTCATGTTCCTCAGAAAGTATAAACATTCAAGCATCTGACTTCAGTAATTTCCTTTCATCTAACAGTAGGTCTCCTTCACAACCTGTTGACACCTCTACCATCGATTCTTCTCCTAATTCATTCTATTTTGCCAATGTTTCAGTGTTTGAAGTCTCTCAGATGATAAAAGAGATTAGATCCCATTCTGTAGGTGTTGATGATATTCCTATACGTTTTTTACATATGTTGTTACCTGTTATCTCTACTTTTGTCACACACATTGTTAACGAAGCATTAACAAAATCTATTTTTCCTAATACATGGAAGAACGCTTACGTCATTCCGGTACCTAAAAAGCCTAATGCTGAACTGGTCCATGACTTCCGACCGATCAGTATTTTACCATGCCTATCAAAAGTTCTGGAAAGGGTGATGAAAAAACAAATACTTGAACACTTAAATAAGTTTAATTTGATACATAAATGTCAGTCTGGCTTCCGGGAAAGTCACAGCACTACTTCAGCATTAATTAAGATCATCGATGACTTAAGCACCGCTATTGCCCAAGGTCAAGTTTCAATATTAGTCCTGCTTGACTTTTCTAAGGCTTTTGACTCGGTGGATCATACATGTCTTCTGCATAAACTTCACATGCAATATAATTTCTCAAGAAGTGCTGTGGTATTTCTCCAATCATATCTAAGTCAAAGGTATCAGACTGTTCGTATTGCTGATGTATTTTCCCAACCATCCCTAATAACGTCTGGTGTACCCCAAGGCTCAATTCTTGGACCAATATTGTTTATGATGTTTATAAACGACATCCATAAATCACTGGAAAATACAGCGTTTCATCTTTTTGCTGATGATGTGCAGTTTTATGAATCAGGTACATTTCCTAACATTCATTTATGTATAGACAAACTAAATAAAACTCTTAAATTAATAGAAATATGGGCTAGTAATAATAAATTAACAATAAACCCGGCCAAGTCTCAAGCAATGGTTATTTCGGGTAGCAAAATTCAAGTTTCTAATTTAAATTCGTGTCTGCTACTCTTTGGTCAGTCTATTCCTATGACAAATAAAGTTAGAAATCTTGGTCTGTGGATTAATAACTCCTTAAATTGGGATGATCACGTTACTAATATTTGTCGTAAGATCTATATGACTCTCAGCCAGCTATGGACGTCTGCTAGCTTTACACCTAGGAACGCAAAGTTGAAATTAGTCCAATCATTAATTGTTCCTCACTTAATTTATTGTGCGCCTATATTTGCAGGGTGTTCTAAATCTAATTGGAATAAGCTTAACGTTGCTTTCAATTCATGTGCGCGTTATGTCTATAACAAAAAACGTGGTGAGTCCATTTCATCTTTTTCAAAACTAATTTTGAACTGCAGTCTTTACAATTACTTGAATTATATGTCAGTTATGTATTTGTTTAAGATAATTCACTTAAGAAAAACCGAATATTTGTACGAGAAACTCAATTTTTCCAGATCTGTTAGAACTATGAATTTAAATTTGCCTCCTAACTGCAATTCCAAATCTAGACAATCGTCTTTCTTTGTTAATGCTGTAAAAATGTGGAACTCATTAAGCCAGGAGATAAAAGCAACAACATCAGTTGGTATCTTTCAAAAGCTGTCATTTGAATTTTTCTCGTCCAAATCCTAACTTTTGTGTGTAAATGGCAAATATACAAGTTCTGTAATATGTTATAACTTTAATTATTTAAGATTAATATTTTACAATTAATTGTTTTTTTTTTTTTTTTTTTTTTTTTTTTTTTTTTTTTTTTTTTTTTTTTATATAGTATCATTGGATAAGTATGTGGTAGCATTTGATATGTTTTCATTAAATTATTATATATAAACGACCATTTTTAATTGTATAAACTCAAGTATCTATAGTATACAAGAGAAAATATTCTTGTTAATGCAAGAATATTGTAAAAAGGTTTTGCCTTAATTGTATATGTGTTGAATAAATTGAATAAATAATAATAATAATAAAAAATCAATTTTAGTTACAATTGCATTTTGTTTCATATATTCGAAAGGATCCATTTTATCAAAACTAGCTACTAAACGAGATAAATCCCCATCTAATGGACTTGGCACTTTGACGCAGTGATGGGGCTCAGTAGACTCAGTGATCTTAGGAGCTACAACGGTAGGGTCACCCATGCTGTTAGGTCCTCGGTGAGAATCGAAGCCAAGATCAAGTCCAAAACCCAAAGCTAAGGTGAGACACGTACGCCGAAAGCTTAGCATGGTCAAGGGGGTGCTTGATTATTAGTACGGAACTCTGGATACCGGGCGCCCTCCAGTTTCAATAGCCTTACCACAGCACAGGGCTCTGTTGTGGCTGACCAATGTACCTCCCTACTTTCTCCATAAATATTGTATGGAAAACTATAAAGTTTTAGATGAGAGCGATGCTTCTCCAAACGCATCACATAAACCAACAACAAAACTGTGCACCATGTCCTACTCTAGGATCATGCCTGATTTATCAGCTTATTCTAAACCAGACAGCACACATGCCATGTCTGACTCTAGGATCATGCCTGATTTATCAGCTTATCCTAATTCGGATAGTACACACACCATGTCTGACTCTATGGTAATGTCTGATTCACCAGCTTACTCTAAGTCAGACAGAAAACCTGGAAGATATAGACAAAAATCTCTAGTGCCTAAATTAAGTTGCGTTCAGATTAATCTGCACAGATCAGAAATGGCCTCAGTTAATTTGAACCGGTTAATTGAACAGGATGCTCACGATCTTGCATTTATACAGGAGCCGTGGGCAGACAGCAAAAGAATAAAAGGTCTATCGTCAAACAAAAATACAAAACTGATCTATTTCTCAGATGTGGAAAGACCGCAAACCGCGATTCTCTTCAATAAACATCTGAAAATATTTCCGTTGAATGAATTTATCTGTAGAGATCTTACAACGGTCCAGATAGAAATTCATCTTCCTCAAGGTGGATTTCGTAAATTCATTTTAGCTTCTGCATACTTCCCGGGGGATGAGGACGAGACACCACCAGAAGTGGTAGAGAAACTCATCAAGTATTGCAACAATAACCATTATAACCTCATAATAGCGTGTGATGCTAACGCTCATCACACCGTGTGGGGAAGTAGCAACATTAACACAAAAGGCGAGCGTCTGCTTCAATTTTTGTATACAAACAATATGTTTATTGCAAACAAAGGTAGTGAGCCTACCTTTAGAAACGCAATCAGAGGCGAGGTCCTTGACCTTACTTTAACTAACATAAACGCTACTAACCATATTAAGAACTGGCATGTTTCGAAGGAAGCTTCTATGTCTGATCATGCTTATATATGTTTCAACATAGAACACTACCTGAAGAGCATCCAGTACTTTAGAAACCCAAGAAAAACCAACTGGGAACTTTACACAACATATCTTCATGATAATGTAAATAGTTGCAGCAGTATCAACTCTACATTTGAGCTTGACTCTGCAGCAAATAATTTACAAGAAATTATCACTGAAGCATACAACCTTAATACTCCAATAACTCAATCCAAAAGATGCAGAGATGTACCTTGGTGGAATGGTAACTTGGAGAGGAAAAGGAATAAAGTTCGCAAGCTCTTTAACAGAGCAAAAACAACAAATAATTGGACAGAGTACCGAGTAGCTCTAACCAATTATAATAAAGAACTCAGACAATCAAAAAGAAATAGCTGGAAAGAGCTCTGCAATACGATAGATAATCTGCCTGCTGCAGCTCGACTCCAAAAATTGATGTCGTCTGATCACACAAACCCTCTAGGCTCAATCTGCAAACCAAGTGGTACGTATACCACCAGCTGTATTGAGACACTAGATACTTTACTTCAAACCCACTTTCCGGGCTCAATAAAATGGAGCACGGAAGATAATGCCAACGAAGACGTACGTCTTCTAGATCCTGCAAATAAAAGTAATGCAGATCATTTAACCAACACAATTTTCACCCCCAACAAAGCGAGATGGGCTATAGAATCCTTCGGTCCGTATAAATCTCCAGGAGGTGATGGAATTTTTCCGGTATTTCTGCAAAAGGGTCTAACAATCATTCTTCCATACCTCATGCGTTTGTTCAAAGCAAGCTTTCGCCTTGCTTACATTCCTCAGATATGGCGAGAAACCAGAGTTGTTTTTATACCTAAGCCAGGAAAAAAACCAAATGAAGCCAAATCATACAGACCCATAAGTCTTACATCTTCTCTATTAAAAACAATGGAAAAGATGTTGGATTATCACATCCGTCATGTATGTCTGAAACAAAACCCTCTAAACTCTAGCCAGCACGCCTATCAGACTGGGAAATCTACTGAAACGGCGTTGCACAAAATGGTGAAAGAAATTGAGAGCACCCTAAACTATAAGGAGGCACTTGTTTGTACATTTATGGACATACAAGGAGCCTTTGACAATGTCCACTTCAATGCTATCATTGAAATGGCCACAAAGAAAAATATAAACCCGCTTATCATTGCGTGGATTATCAAGATGCTACAGAGTCGGAAGATAACGGCTACACTAGGTGATTATTCAGTGACTGTTACTGCATCTAGAGGCTGCCCGCAAGGGGGCGTGCTCTCTCCACTGCTTTGGCTAATGGTGGCTGATGATCTCCTCACTAAGCTAAATGATTCCGGCTTCAACACTGTAGGCTATGCCGACGACTTGGCAGTCATGGTTAAAGGGAAACATGACTCCATTGTCGCTGGTCGAACCCAGACAGCTCTTAATATTGTATCAAAGTGGTGCAACAGATTAGGACTGTCGATCAACCCACAAAAAACAAGCATTGTCGTTTTCACAAACAGGAGAAACTTCAATTTCGTTTCTCCTGTTCTAAACGGCGATCCAATACAAACATCAAAAGAGGTTAGATATTTAGGTGTGATCCTGGATAGCAAACTAACTTGGAACCCACACCTGAAATATATCTCTGATAAGGCAAACAAAGTTTTCTTCACATGCAGAAACCTGTTTGGGAAAACATGGGGTCTTAGCCCAAAAATGATACTTTGGTTGCACCAAAGTATTATAAAACCAATTCTAACATATGCAGCTTTAGTTTGGTGGCCTAAAACGCGCCAAATAACTGCTCAAAATATGTTTACAAAAATACAAAGGCTTGTGTGTCTTAGTGCCACAGGTGCTTTCAAAACCACGCCAACGTCAGCAATGGAGATTCTTCTAAAGCTTTCTCCATTGCACCTACATGTTAAATCTGTAGCGGTGTTGAGCGTTCATAGACTGCAGCTCACAGAAGGGTTTAAGCCGGGTAATCTAACTGGACACCTTAAAATCCTTTCTGAATTACAAGCTGAACTGCATACATACCATATTTCGGATTGTATGCCAAAAACAATAGATTTAGATAGGCACTTTGATGTCAAGATATTGGCCAGAGATCTTATTAAAAACTACATACGGTCACTGCCACATAACGCCAGCATCTGGTACACAGATGGTTCTCGAACCAACATGGGCACGGGAGCAGGAGTGTTTGGTCCTAGAACAAAACAAACGGTTGCTTTAGGCACCACAACAACCATATTTCAAGCCGAAATTTTTGCCATTAGCAGTTGCGCTTTGCTATGCGCTGAAAGAAAATACCAAAATATTGAAATATATATTATCTCTGACAGCCAAGCAGCACTCTTGGCACTAAAATCTACGCGCTTTGATTCAAAACTGGTATGGGAATGCTACCAAAATCTATTAAAAATCTCGTGCAATAACACAGTAACACTTGTGTGGGCACCTAGCCACACAGGAATACAAGGAAATGCTATCGCTGACGCTTTAGCAAAGCAAGGTGCCAATAAAAAATTTGTTGGACCGGAACCATGCTTTGGAATGGCCAAGAGTTCGCTCAAAAGCACAATCCAAACAATGGAACAAGAACAAAATGCTAAATTATGGAAAAGCAGAGAGGGACTAGTACACTCCAAGAAGTTTCTAGGTATCCTCCCTGTTTCACCCTTAAAAACAATCGACTTAAACAGAGAGTCTCTAAGAATTTTAACGTGGTGCGTTACTGGACATGGTCCTTTAAACCACCATCTTAACAAAATAGGCCTTGTTGTTTCCGACAGGTGCAGATTCTGCTACTCGGATGCGGAAACGATGGAACACGTCATCTGCAGCTGTCCTGAACTCTCTGGGCACAGATACAACCAACTTGGTCATAGAAGACTAACACTTCCATTACCACAAAACGTCACTCCAATTGAGCTAATTAATTTTATTAAAAGTCTCAACTTGGATGACAGAATACAACCAGTAACGGCACAGACGACGACTGACTAATAACAAAATCAGGGTAAGCACAATAGACCTTCAGGTCGCAGTGCTACTTGAACTGTAAGTCTCAAGGCCCTCCAACAAAAAAAAAAAAAAAAAAAAAAAAACGAGATAAATATTCAGATGCGTTTTTATATTTTTTTCTTTGAGGCACCCCGTTTTCTTTTTGGCTTAAAAGTTGTTCCTTTTGGAACTCCATTTCACCCTGTTTTTTCTTAAGCCCTTCGATTAGTTGCCATATATCTGGATTACTAATTTTTATAATTTTGTTTAGTGCATTATTGAAGCCCTCTGAAATATTGTTTGTTTTATGTCCTTTGGTTCGAGCCTCTTAGTAAAAATTCCACAATTCTCTTTCAAATCGTGCATCTCTACGTACCCCATCAGGTCGAAGAGTTCCAAAATAATTTTTTTCCAAACGTTGAATTGCTTTAGTTAAATTGCTCTAGTCGAATTGAGTTTTAGTCAAATTGTAGTTAGTTGAATTGTCTTAGTAGAATTGATTTTTAGACGAATTGTTTTTAGTTGAATTACTTTAGTTAAATGGGCCGGTAACGGTGTTTTTGAGCTTTTTGTTCTGTTATTTTGTTTTTTTCAAGTTATTTGTTTCATAATTCAAAATCAATCTATATCTATATGTAAGCACTATTTTTTCGAAGTTATTTGTTTCACAATTCAAAATCAACTATATCAATAAAAAGTAAAATAAAATAATCTTATAGCAAGTAAAAAAAAAAAAAAAAATTTAAAATAATATATCAATAAATCAAACTCTGAAATAATGTGTTGTAGCCATTTTGTTGGAAGGTCTTTTTACAATTTCCATTTATAATGGCCGAATTTCGGCCACTAGGCGATTCCTAGTATAAATAAAAGTCTGAACTGAAGCCAATGCTATCTTTTACTACAGTAAAATATTCCATACAATGGTTGCTTATAATATAGACATAGACTTACAACGTATAAAGTTTTTGTCTTGGAGCTTAAAACTCAATGCAATTTAGCATTGTATGCTAAATATCTGTCAAAATTATAAATGCAAACAATAATTTAACATTTACTTCGGTCTGAAAGACCTAAGTATTACATTCATGAGCTCAAAGTGAAATTCTTACCCCCACTTTTTTTGACATTTCTCGACGTTTTAGGACCTCCTGATTCTAAAAAAGCAAAAAAAAATGTATGTCTGTCTACCGGCCGGCCGGCCGCCGTCATTACCTACGCTGCAGGGAAAACCGCTGGAGGGATTTCAAAAATTTTTTTTTCTAAAAATCTTAAGGGACAGGTCCGAAAGGACGCTGTGTTCGATAACTGTACCGGAATGTGTCAAACAAATCATTGTGTGTGTCAAAAATAGCAAATTTTCATATTTTTGTCTTAAAAAACGTTCATTTTAAGTGATTACGGGTAGGAACATTAAATTTGGAGAAATCTTGATGGTAGGGATTGGTATGTGAGATCAAAAACTAGATTATTGCATTATAAGTTTGTCAAAAAAATGTTGTCAAGTGTGTCAAAAGAAAGATTTTTATTTAGTTTTTTACCCAATTTTTTGGAAAAAAAATAAAATGAATTATTTGTTTGAATAAATTTTATTATTATTATTGAGAATTATGGCATTAAGTATGTTCCATTTACCACATTTTCCTTTACTTTTGTACTAAATTTCGTTTTCAAGTTAACCATATCAAATGATGGTAAAGCTACGTGACAAACTTACGCTTCTATTCACCGCCAGAGTTTTTGTCAGTTTAGAGAATAATTTCAAATATGTTTGCCCAAATGCTTATACAAATTTAGAATTTCTAGCCTAAATGTCGTATTTCTGTCCAGCGTTCTTTAATTGTTTATATTTTGCATGAATCATAATTTTGATTTTCAGAAATTTTTTAATATTTAATTAATTTTCTTAAGTTTAACAAACTCAAAATAAAATTAAAACGTAAAATTTTGTCAAACTAATAATTTTCATTTACGTTGTTTGGCAATATTATTTTTCAAAAAAGTCAAAACAATTTATTGTCAAAAAAAAATGTCGGAAACGTGTGGTAAGAAAGAATTTGAGTTGTAGTAGATCAAAAATCTAATACACCTCACATTTAAGTCGTTCCATTTAAAATTCGGTTTGGGTACATGGTATAACGAATAAGGTATTCTTGACAGCTAAACGAAAATTTTGTGTGACGTCATCCGGCGTAAATATAAAGAAACAAAAAATGTTTTAATTTGAAAATTAGAGAAAACATAGTTTTTACGTTATGGTTTTCCTTATTTTTTTCATTAACAATTTGTTTATTAAGTTTTCTAACTCTAAAGAACATTTTGCAGGGTAGGAAATTCGACGTCCACGCCATGCTGCAGGGGTAATGCAAACAGAATTAGGTTGGTGTATCGGAGACAAGCAGAGAAAAACTGCTTAGTCTATTACGCTACATCACCGCGAATTGGCGCCTTAAAACTTCTTATAACCTTAACATCATAACAGAACCAACAGAACCCGTTCGGGTAGCAAGTTTACCTAAAATGAACACGTGTATTATAAGTTTGGCAAAAAAATGTTGTCAAGTGTGTCAAAATAAAGATTTTTATTTATTTTTTTACCCAATTTTTGGAAAAAAATAAAATTATTTGTTTGAAATTTTATTATTATTAAAGAGAATTATGGCATTATGAGTTTGTCAAAAAAATAATGTCAAGTGTGTCAAAAAATAATTTCATTTATTTTTTTAGCCATTTATTTTTTGGAAAAAAACGTAGCTGTTTTTATGACGTACACCTATCCCCCGTTTTACACGGTAGATACGTTCCTGATAAAAACGTGTTAATCGAAAATATAAATTTTGTATGGAAAACCGTGTTAAACAAAAAATGTGGGTTTTTGATCATTTTTTGGGTGACAAACAGATTCGGTAAAACATAAAAGTACCAGTTTAATCATATAAGATATCGACATAACAGTTAAATTGATTTTAAAAAAGAAACATGTAACATAATCAATAAGAAATTCACAGAAAAATAAAAAGTAATTATGCATGCACATACTAGCAGGTTGACCTAAATCAAACCTAACCTAACTTGATTCAGTTCGGTGCGACTTGGAAGTTAAATCTGTTATTAATAATTGTGCTTTCTTTTTAGCTAAATTTTGCAAACATCTTCAAATTGACTTAAAAATTCGTTGACAGTTCGCAGAAATCGGAGAGCTTGTTCAATATTTGGATCATATTGTTGAAAGTAGTTGCATTATTTATTATCTTCTGGTATAATGGTTTCAATAAAGAAGTTTTAATTTGGGTAGAAATACAATTTAGCCATTTGTAAGCTGCAAACCTTGAGGGTGTCATGGAGCATTCATTTTCCAGTAAAAGAAGAACCTGAAATATTATTTTGATTAAATACTATTTTACTTCTGGTACGTAAGAGTTATGAGACAAATCAATGAACAATGTGGCTTTAACCGAAGCTTTTGTATTGGCATTCCAATAAATGGAAAGATTTGTTTATTCCTTTTACCTGGACGCTTTGCCACCTAAGGCTAATCACTCTTTAGTATTGAAAACCTGATCAGCAGCCAAATTCTGTAACTGTGAAGCGGTGAAGTGATAAGTTTTTGAATGAACAGAAACGATGGAATTTTAACGCTTCACCACTTCACAGTTACAGAATTTGGCTACAGGACAGTAAGATGTACCGGAACTAATTTCAGTCAATTTTAGTGGGTACATACTGTTGTGCTGTATCGAAATTAGTAGATGCGCTTTTTAATTATAAATTTTTGCAAAAAATGCCCATGTTTAAATATTTCGAACCAACTATGACTTGTAATAAAACTTAAAAGGTATTTTATTTGAGTAGGTAGATGGCAAATGGTTCACATTCCAAAAATTTTAAAATCTTACTAGTTATGATATTGGTACCAATCGGAATACGTCTTTGATATTGGTCTTCAAGCAATATCATTAATTTATTTTCCATTGTTTTTATTTTTACTTCACCACAATTTTAAATTGTGTGAAGTAATGCAATCTATCGTGAAAAAAAAAAATCTTACATACCCCAAATTTTGTTTTTTCTTTTGTTTTGGACCATCCTCTATCCAAATAGCCAATAAAAATTTTGGTGTACGTCTGTGTGTGGGTGGGTGGGTGAGTTTTCTGCATAGGATCTTGATGAAACTTTGGCAAATGATACAGGTTCACTTGAAAATAGAAGATCTGGATTCATTTTAAATTTGGACAAAATGGCGGGGGGTCTCCCGAACACCTCTAAGTTTAAATCTTGAATAACTTCTGATCCCGAGCTATGATCTTATTGAAACTTAGTATATAAGGTTTTAATACTGTTTCCAATACTTCTGCATACCAACTTCCGGTTTGTCACTTCCGGTTAAAAAGTTTTTTTTTCAGGTGTTTATCCCTACTGTAGCCTACAATTACCAATCGATTTTCATGAAACGTTGCGAAAAGTCTTTAAATAACATGAGAAAGATTTTATCAGCTTTTGGAGCACATTGGATAAAGGGTTGGGGGGTCCACCATACAACAGGTGGTTTTTTCCACAAAGTTTTTATGTTTGTTGGGAGCATAAAACATTCATTCGTAAATGAATTTTGATGACACTTTGGAAAAAGATGCAAACATGTATGACAAAGAACTGATTAGTTTTTGAGCGATAGTGAACAAAGTGGTGGGGGGTCCCTGGAGCACCTGTTTTTTTGAAAGCTCTATAACTTCTGTACCCGATAAGCGAATTGGATGAAACTTGGTATATGAGTATGTAGTACGGTTTACAATAGTTCTGCTTCCCAACTTCCGGTTTTTCACTTCCGGTAAAAAAAAATTTTTTGTACTTTTTTGAAGTTTTTTCAGTGTCTTTATGCACACTACAGCCTACAATAATGAAGTGATTATAATGAAACTTATGGAATAGGGTTTCAATTGTTGTGAAAAGATAATTATCATGCTTTGGGACACATTGATCAAAGTGGTGGGGGGTCTACCATACAAATGCTGACTTTTCACACTTTGTTTTTTAAGTTTGTTGGGAGCATACAGACTTCATTCATTATTCAACTTTAATGACACTTTGGAAAAAGATGGAAACTTAAGTAACAAAGAACTGATTAGTTTTTGGATAATATTGGAATAAGTGGTGGGGGTCCTCCCGAACACCTGTTTAATGTGTCACACTTTTTTCAATGTTTGTTGGGAGCACACAGCATTCGTCCGTGAACGAATTTTGATGACACTTTGGAAAAAGATGCAAACATGTATGGCAAAGAACTGATTAGTTTTTGAGCGATAGTGAACAAAGTGGTGGGGGGTCGCTAGAGCACCTGTTTTTTTTAAAGCTCTATAACTTCTGTACGTGATAAGCGAATTGGATGAAACTTGGTACATGAGTATGTAGTACGGTTTAAAATAGTTCTGCATCCCAACTTCCGGTTTTTCACTTCCGGTAAAAAAAATTTTTTGTACTTTTTTAAAGTTTTTTCAGTGTCTTTATGCACACTACAGCCTACAATAATGAAGTGATTATAATGAAACTTATGGAATAGGGTTTCAATTGTTGTGAAAAGATAATTATCATGTTTTGGGACACATTGATCAAAGTGGTGGGGGGTCTACCATACAAATGCTGACTTTTCACACTTTGTTTTTTAAGTTTGTTGGGAGCATACAGACTTCATTCATTATTCAATTTTAATGACACTTTGGAAAAAGATGGAAACTTAAGTAGCAAAGAACTGATTAGTTTTTGGATAATATTGGAATAAGTGGTGGGGGTCCTCCCGAACACCTGTTTAATGTGTCACACTTTTTTCAATGTTTGTTGGGAGCACACAGCATTCGTCCGTGAACGAATTTTGATGACACTTTGGAAAAAGATGCAAACATGTATGGCAAAAAACTGATTAGTTTTTGAGCGATAGTGAACAAAGTGGTGGGGGGTCCCTGGTGCACCTGTTTTTTTGAAAGCTCTATAACTTCTGTACGTGATAAGCGAATTGGATGAAACTTAGTACATGAGTATGTAGTACGGTTTACAATAGTTCTGCATCCCAACTTCCAGTTTTTCACTTCCGGTAAAAAAATTTTTTTTTTACTGTGTTGAAGTTTTTTCAGTGTCTTTATGCACACTACAGCCTACAATAATGAAGTGATTATGATGAAACTTATGGAATAGGGTTCCAATTAGTGTGAAAAGATAATTATCATGTTTTGGGACACATTGATCAAAGTGGTGGGGGGTCTACCATACAAACGCTGACTTTTCACACTTTGTTTAAGTTTGTTGGGAGCATACAGACTTCGTTCATTAATTTATTTTGATGACACTTTGAAAAATGATGGAGACTTAAGTAACAAAGAACTGATTAGTATTTGGATAATATTGGAATAAGTGGTGGGGGTCCTCCCGAACACCTGTTTAATGTGTCACACTTTTTTCAATGTTTGTTGGGAGCACACAGCATTCGTTCGTGAACGAATTTTGATGACACTTTGGAAAAAGATGCAAACATGTATGACAAAGAACTGATTAGTTTTTGAGCGATAGTGAACAAAGTGGTGGGGGGTCCCTGGAGCACCTGTTTTTTTGAAAGCTCTATAACTTCTGTACCTGATAAGCGAATTGGATGAAACTTGGTACATGAGTATGTAGTACGGTTTAAAATAGTTCTGCATCCCAACTTCCGGTTTTTTACTTCCGGTAAAAAAAAATTTTTTGTACTTTTTTAAAGTTTTGTCAGTGTCTTTATGCACACTACAGCCTACAATAACGAAGTGATTATGATGAAACTTATGGAAAAGGGTTCCAATTAGTGTTTGTTGGAAGCATACAACATTCGTTCGTTAAGTAATTTTGATTACACTTTGCAAAAAGATGCAAATATGTATGGCAAGGAACTGATTAGTTTTTTTAGTGATAGTGAACAAAGTGGTAGGGGGTCCTCCAAGCACCTGTTATTTTGGAAGCTCAATAGCTTCTGTACCTGATAATCGAGTTGGATGAAATTTGGTACATACACATTTAGTACGGTTTACAACAGTTCTGCATCCTAACTTCCGCTTTGTCACTTCTGATAAAATTTTTTTTACTTTTTCTCGTACAACAGAATTTATGTTTGTTGGGATACTACTGCCTGCTTTAATATTTTTATTATTAGAACTACGAAGTCCATAATATTGGTTAGCTTTTAATTAAAGTATTTTATGGATATTAGCTCATTATATATCCAGAACACTATGTTTCCAGAGCTGTGGTGAAGTCAGCCTATGCATCAGCGTCGCAATATTTTTTTTAAATAAAATGTGTTGTGTAGTAGGAATTACAATATGTATCAAAACAACAAATAAAAACTTTTAACATCACGGTCACCGCAACAACATGCGTTCAACGATGTTGATGGACGCTAATTTTTATTGTTTGTGTTCTTTAAATTTTTTGAATTGATAACTAAACAATAAATCCAATCATTTAATTCATATTTTATTACTACCCCTTTAATTATTTTATTATTACCCCAATATTTCATTATAGGATAGAATAAGATCTCACTGCTATTGCCAGTGTTGTATAATTTCTCACGTTAAGTCGTATGTCAACAGATAGAATTATTTACTTACAAATTAACTATGACCATTGATACACCTACGCATTTTGTATCTAGCTAATAACGAGCTATGGCTTAAAATCAACTAATTTACATAGAGAATCTCTTACATCCCTTTGCTGATTTACATCAACATGTATTTACAAAATTTTGCTTTGAACACTCAAAGGCATTTTTTTGTTACAAGTTTCATGTTTTCTTGTTTTAATTACAACCTGTATGTATATGATCATAAGTGGTATACCAGAAGGTTTATTTAAAATAAAGTATAGATATAAGTGCGTGTATTACCAAAATTTGTCTTTTTTTTTTTTGAAATTTTGCTTTCAAAAACCGTGTAAAGTCGAAAACGTGTTAAACGAGTGCCGTGTAAAGCGGGGGATAGGTGTATATGTAATTGAAAATGAAATTGGACATGGAAATTTTTGAATTTGTTATAGATTTTTAAATATTTTTGGAATTTTGAAAAAAGTTTGTATTTTTGATTTTGTAATAATTTTTTTGCAATATTTTTAGAATTTTGAAAAAAGTTTTACGTTTTGATTTTGTAAGAATTTTTGGAATATTTTTAGGATTCTGAAAAATTTTTAATTTTTGATTTTATTATAATATTTAGAATTTTGAAAAAATTTTCAATTTTTGATTTTGTAATAATTTTTGCAATATTTTTAGAATTTCGGAAAAAGTTTGAATTTTTAAGAATTTTTGAAATATTATTGGAATTTAGAAAAAATTTAAATATTTGATTTTATTCTAAATTTTTGGAATATTTTTGGAATTTTGAAAACGTTTGATTTTAACAATATTTTTGGAATTTTGATTATACTTTTCCGGCCACGTATTGATGTTTCGTGTTAGTTTTGTAATAAATTTCTAAGCAGAGATAAAAAATACTTGTACTTTAACAAAGAGTTATGTTTGATATACATCGCTGCCCAAAACTAAAAACCATGTCCTCATAAAAGTTTTTTGCCGAAAACTATATCAAAATCCTTAACCCAGACCGAAGTCTTGATATCTCAGAGCTGTGAGATTTCAGCCCCTCCATATTTTCCAATTAAAACTTACAGTGTATCAAAAACTTCAAAACTGGAAAAATCAAACAACAACCACAATTAATCCCACTCTGTTAATTTCTATAGCAACAAATAAAAACAATTAAAACTAAAAAGCAAAAATCGCTAAAAAACAAAAGAGTTGAAAAATAAAAATTCATTACACTTTACCTGCGTAGATGAAACCAAAAAAAGAAAGACAAAACTATTTCAACTCTATTCGATCGATGCATGCAAGACCAACATAAGGAAAAACAGAAAAAAAACAAATCAGAGAGCTGAGTTTGTGTTATGTTAATTTAGTTAATGTCGCGAGTTCAGTTGGATCACATTGTTAAATTCTGTGAGATTAATTTTTTTTTATTTGTGTAATTTTTATTAATGTTTTTTTTCAAAACTTATTTTTTAATGCAATAATAATTTTTCGTGTGAAGTTGTGCTTCATAAGAAAATAAAATAAAAATTAGTGTAATAATTTTAAGGCTGAGTACTTAAATTAGAAGTTAAGTTCACATGAAATAAGTAAAGATTTGTTGTGTTTTCATTCAGTTTCGTTTAAATGTTTTTCTTTTCTAAAACATTAAGTGCATAGTATAATAATAATTATTGTGATTAAGATAATAATAAAAAAAATAATAATTTTATTAAAAATTACATAACGTATATCTTTTTTATGAGGTTTTGGTGTAGTGGATAGTGTTGCGCTTTGCATATATACCTACAGTGATTTATTTAAACAGAAAATATTGAATTTATTATGGAATTAAGTTTTCAAACAAAATTATCATCATAGAAAATTGATGCGTTAAGGTATGTACAGTTATTAAATTTCAGGTTTTCAACAATAAAACAAATAAGTATAATTTGAAAAATTTAAGTTTTGGATAGTTAATTACGATAAAATTTAATTTTAAAGCGAGATGGATGAATGAATACAGGTTCATGAAGTGTTGATAATGTGAAGCCATTACACAAAGGCTTTATTAAAACTTGTTATTGTAACTGAAAAAATAAGTTCATTACATTTTGTTCGATTAATTAATTTTTGAAATTTCGTTATTACATATAAAATTTTTATTCTATCGTTTTTTAAATGTATGTATATATTCTTTCCATCTAAAATTATTTTGACGGTTTAATATTGTCGCAAAAGATGATAAAAGGATAGATCGGAAAATAAATTCAATCATTCGAAAGTATATCATTATTCTATCGGTGATGATCAATTATCACTCTACAGTCTACAACTATTTGACCTGTATTGTTTGTTTTTTTTTACAACCACGATTTTAATTTTATGAACTACTAGAGAAAATGAAAGTATGAATATCAAACAATTTAAGATTAAAATTTAAATGTTTACGAAATTGCTTTCCAAAAACCTTTCATTATCATCTATACGTTAACCGAAACTTTCATTACATATCATTTCACAAATTGTCAATCAAACAAACACAATTTCGGTTAATTTCTAAACAGGTAATTGAATGATCTGTATGTCAAGTGATGATTATGATAAAGAAAAAACAAATCCAAATTATAAAAAAATAACAACTAAAACCGTAAAAAAATTGTTAACAATCAACAAAACAAAATGAAACAATAAAAATGCAAATTATGTCAACAACAACAAGACAACAGTTGTTTTGCTTCAAAATTTAATTATTGTTTTTGTGTTTAACTTTTTTTAAATTTCATGATGGTGGACCAATATGGTGTCCACAATTTTCCAACATCATTCTAATACAATAGTTTGATTAAGTTTATTCGTATTTTAGTTTCCATAAAATTTTGGAATGCGCGTAATTTGATGTATTTTTGATTGTTAAATATAAATTTGACTATTGTATTGATTATAAATGTCATATACCCGCGTACACGGAAAAAGTTTTAGGGTGGTCCACAGAACTTTTTTTTGATGTTTTGATGAATGCTTCCCTGAAACTTATGGGGATTGAACGCCCTCGAGACTATTGATTCTGCCAAAGTATTCCATTTGAACTATGTACTGACTTTGCATTCTGTCACTATGGCAGTGAGTAATTCTAAAAATTTGACTGTTTGCACAAACGGATTGACGTGTAAAACGAGGAAAAAAGGGTGAGGCATGATAAATCCGATTTCATCCGAACAGTACTGGTGACGATATTTATTAAAAACAACGAGATCATCAAAAGTGCGACGATGTTGTAGGGAATCAAGATTGGATGTTGAATTTCGATCATCAAAAATTCGCATAGCATGCTTTTGAAACAGTCCCAAAAAAACTAGGATGGACACAGATGTAGCGCCCCAGGGACAAATATAGGACTTATAAATGTGGAGTAGTTGATACGGAGTGAAATATTTTTTACATCTATTGAGGAGACCGAGTTTTTTGACGGGCTCTTTGCCATCGTTATTATATGATGGTTCCAGATATAAGGAGTGTCAGTTAAAAATCGATTTGGATAACAGATGGCGTAACTAGCATTATGTGCATCGGAGCACACCGCGGCCATTTTCATTTATTTTGTCTGTCATTAGGCTAAAAATTTCAGTATATGTCATTTCGTTGAAGTGTAAATAACAAAGATTTTTTTTGCTTCGAAAATGTCGAATTACATGCCTGAGAAAGTTGTTTTGCGGGGAAGTTTAATAACCTTCTTTCATTTGAAGAAAAAGGCCGCTGAAAGTCATCGATTGTTAGTAGAAGCTTACGGTGAGCATGCTCCAACTCAAAAAACTTGTGAACGATGGTTTGCACGCTTCCGAAATGGTGATTTTGACTTGGACGACAAAAAACGGCCAGGTCAGCCAAAAAATTAGAAGATGAAGAACTGCAAGCATTATTGGATGAAAACTCGCTACCGACGCCAATTGAACGAATTGGCAAAGAAACTGAACGAAAAACGACCATTGATAGCTCGAAAACACCACAAAGTCTTATTTCAAGATGACAACGCTAGGCCACATCGTGCAAACATCGTTAAAGAAAAAAATAGAGAGGTTCGGTTGGGATTTGTTGATCACCCACCGTACTCTCCAGACCTTGCTCCTTCTGATTACCATTTGTTCCGATCAATGCAGATCAGCCTGGCAGATGTACGCTTTCGAAATGCTGAAGAAGTGCGAAAATGGGTCGATGAATGGATTGCCCCGAAAGATGAGAATTTCTTCAAACGAGGAATTAACAAGCTTCCCAAACGATGGGAGGAAGATCATAGTTAACGATAGGCAATGTATTGGTTGATGTACTCATTCATTTTGTTATTGAAATAAATGCCATTTCCAAGACAAAAAATCGACATTATTAACTGACACTCCTTATAGATAATTGGAAATTGTGGCTCCCAATAAACGAACACTTTCACATTCGTCTATGTATTTGTTCATCACACACACTAATCAAGGTTGCATAAAAATCTGATTTTTGAAAAAAAAATTAGAACAATGGGTTTTATTTGATTTAAATCGGATTTTTTTGATTTTTAAGAAGTAGATATCCTTATGTTACGTTAACTACTCAATATAAATCATTAGCTTTGGTTGTATTTTTTGAAAGGCAAGGCTAGACAAACGTAAAGAAAAAGTTTTTAGTTACTAGATTTTTACACTGAAATACTGATTGTTGTTTTAGCGACAAGAAATAGTCCCTGGGCCGGCGCTGATTTCATGTGATATTACCACATATTTTATACTTCGTGAGGCGCCTGTGCTTGACGAGCCTGAAAATATTTGTTTGCGTTGGGCAAGCTCCGGAAAATGCCGATTGTCAGCGATCTTGTAAATTTGTTACCACATTTTTTTGAACAAGAGGGTAAGCTTGTCCGACCAAAATGTGGTTGCTGTTTTCGAGTCCAACAACTGACATTTTGGTATGTTTAGGTTGCCGGACTAGACAATAGCAGACAAATTTTTGTCGGACAAGGTTACCCTCGTGTTCTAAATCAATTTTCCAACCCCATAGTTAAAAAAAACAAAAATTTAAAAGATCCCGGGCAATCGACATTTTTCGGAGCTTGCCGAACGCAAAAGCGGCCGATTTTAGAAAAATCGCAGAACAAATGTTTTCGGCCTCGTCAAGGACAGGCGCCACACGAAGTATAAAATATGTTGTAATCATCACATCACATGAAATCGTCGCCGGCCCAGGGACTAAAAGCGTTACTTGCCAAACTTAGATAATTTGTCACTGCTTTAGAGTGATATCAGAGATATCCAATTCTGTGGGTCTGAAAAGTTGCTCGGACATGTAGATAACTAGCTAAATGGCAAGTCATATGTAACAACTGTTAATAACTTGTGTCAGGAAAATGTTTAGGATTTAATATCATCAAGATCTTAATACACTGACAGAAAAAATTCGCCTATTACAACATATTTTTTGCCAACTGAATTTTTCCTATCACGGGTTGATAAGCAAAACGGCCGATTACCGATTAATTGGCTTACATTTTCAGCCGTTACCGATTAATCGGCTGCCGATTATTTGTTTATTCTATGAGTTTTTAAAAATTTTTAATTTGACAAGTATGTATTGTATATAGAGTACATTGTCGAGGCTTTCACTCTGCGATTTCTAGCAAAATGAGCTTCTGAATTGAAAAATAAAATTGAGGCTAAGTTAAACGGTTTGCTCTATGAAGTCGATGGTAAAAGCTTTCATTTTATTAAATAAATCAGACTTCAACAGTTTTCTATCGGTGTTGTTTTCATTATTCATTACGATTATTATTTAAGAATATATCAGCTCTTCTATTAGACAAACTTTTAGATTTGCCTAATATTTTCTATTTTAATGTATTATGTAAATGATGGCAAACGAATCAATGAAATTGTACTTTACAAGCCCTACATCTACTGAAAAAACGATAAACTGTTCGTTATAAACACAAACAGCGATTATTGAACTACCTTCGTTGGCCCAATGAACACTTTATTTATATTACCAAAACATTCGTAATATTAACAAATTTTTAATAAGCCAACAAAATTGTTAAATCAGCCAACGAAAGAAGTTCAACAATCGTCCTTTATGATTATATAATGAACAAATTCATCGTCTTTTTCAGTGTTGGGGCAGATTAAAAGCTTATGAGTTATAAGTTCTCAAAATGTACCATATTTCCTGATGAATTTTACTCTCTTTATAACAGTTGGGTGGCCGAGTGGTGAAGTAGTTTCATTTGAACTCGAAGGACTTGTGCTCTATTTCCATTCTGATCAAACCACCCATATGAAAAGTAATCGATTAAATTAAGTGAAACTCAAGCAGAAAAAATGGAGGTCTGAGACTTGAGGCTTGAGGCTTAAGAAATCTCAAGCTCTGAGATATCAAGACTTCGGTCTGGGTTAAGGATTTTGATATACTTTTCGGCAAAAAAATTTTATGAGGACATGGTTTTTAGTTTTTGGCAGCGATGTATATCAAACATAACTTTTTGTTAAAGTACTTGTATTTTTTATCTCTGTTTAGATATGTAAAATTATATTGTAAAATATTGTAAAATATTATAATTGATATTGTGATATTGTAAAATATTATAAAACTAACATGAAACATCAATACGTTGTCGGAAAATTATAACAGATCATATATTAACATAGTTTAGTGAAAAGATTATACAATCAGCAAACTACTCAAAAAACTCTCCATTTAGCGTTTCGAGATAATATTTCGAAACCACAAATTCATATTTCCTTTAAAATTCCAAAAATATTGTAAAATTAAATAAAATAAAAAATTCAAACTTTTTCAAAAAAATTCTAAAAATATTTCAAAAATTATTACAAAATCAAAGATTAAAACTTTTTTCAAAAATTCTAAAAATATTGCAAAAATTCTTACAAAATCAAAAATTGTAACTTTTACCAAAATTATAATAAAATCAAAAATTTGAAATCCAAACTACTCAAAAACCTCTCCATTTAGCGTTTCGAGATAATATTTCAAAATCACAAATTCATATTTCCTTCAAAATTTCAAAAATATTGTAAAAATTAAATAAAATAAAAAATTCAAACTTTTTCAAACAAAATTCTAAAAATATTTCAAAAATTATTACAAAATCAAAGATTTAAACTTTTTTCAAAAATTCCAAAAAAAATCTAAAAATTCTTACAAAACCAAAAATTGAAACTTTTTCAAAATTCCAAAAATATTTAAAAAACTATAACAAATTCAAAAATGTCCATGTCCATTGTCCAATTTCATTTTCAATTACATTTTCAGCAAACTACTTAAAAACCTTCCATTCAGCGATTCGAGAAAATATTACAAAATCACAAATTCATATTTCTTTCAAAATACCAAAAATATTGTAAAAATTATAATAAAATCAAACTTTTTTCAAAATTCTAAAATTATTCCAAAAATTATTACCAAATCAAAAATTGAAATTTTTTTCAAAATTCCAAAGATTATAATAAAATCAAAAATTTAAAATTTTTCAAAATTCTAAAAATATTTCCAAAAAATTCTTACAAAATCAAAAATTAAAACTTTTTCCAAAATTCTAAAATTATTGCAAAAATTATTACAAAATCAAATATACAAACTTTTTTCAAAATTCCAAAAATATTTCAAAAACTATAACAAATTAAAAAATTTCCAGTCCAATTTGATTTTCAATTAAATTTACGTCATAAAAACAGGTACATTTTTTTTTCCAAAAAATTGGCTAAAAAAATAAATGAAATCATTGTTTGACACACTTGACATTATTTTTGTGACAAACTTATAATCCCATAATTCTCAATAATAATAATAAAATTTCATTTCAAACAAACAATTTTATTTTTTTCCAATTACATTACAATTACAATTTGGTAAAAAAATAAATAAAAATCTTTCTTTTGACACACTTGACAACATTTTTTGACAAACTTATAATGTAATAATCTAGGTTTTGGTCTCACATACCAATTACGACCATCAAGATTTCTCCAAATTCAATGTTCCTACTCGTAATCACTTAAAATGAAAGTTTTTTAAGCAAAAAAAATGCAAATTTTCTTGTTTTGCAACACTTGACGATTTTTTTGACACACTTCCGGTACAGCTATCGAATACATCGTCCTTTCGGCTCTTCCCATTGCGTAAGCCTATTTTTAGAAAAAAAAATTTCAAATCCGTCCAGCGGTTTTCTAGATTTCGCAGGTTGTGACGGACGGTCGGCCGGCCGGCCGGCCGGCCGGCCGACAGACAGACAGACATTTTTTTTGCTTTTTTAGAACCAGTAGGTCCTAAAACGTCGAGAAATGCCAAAAAAGTGAGGGTAAGAATTTCACTTTTAGCTCATGAATGTAATTCTTAGGTCTTTCAGACCGAAGTAATAGATTTAATTGTTAAAATTAATACAAGTGTGGGACTCTTAAGAGCAGCCAGACTTCTATGTGAAGCATCAACAAAACGAAAAAAAAATATTGAAATAATATTTGCCTAATATTTGTATAAGTCAAAAAATGCATAATATATTGGTGTTATATAGAAAGAGATGTCTTATCATAACATACCCACCGATTGTCACAGTAAAAACAACTAAAAATTGATTTACATTTTGGAAAATTCATCATACCCGGAACCTTGAGATTACTTTACATAACCCACAGACTCTGATTATTCTTATAATAACAGTAATTACTTTATATGTTGTAATACACTATCTAAATAATTTTAAAACATTCTTTGCATACTGTATAAACACATTCTTCTTCTTGTTCAATGTTTATAGCTATTGCCAGTGGTATGTAATATCTCACTTTAACTCGTGTGGCATTAGCAGGGTTTGGAACACGTGTGTTTGTAATTTAAGTAACATCGCATTTTTTTGTTTATTTTACACCACATGGTTTTTGAAATATTATCAAAAACGTGCATTTTTAACCGTGTCCCCGAAGATTCCGAGCTTGGTGGGCGGTAAAATTCGAAAAATATTAAACTTAATGAGAAAATGGTACTAGACTAAACTATAGCGAAGAGTAAAATGTTCACAGTATATGTAGGGTACGGAGAAATTGGTAATTTGAGTAACAATGCATTTTTTTATTAATTTTTACACTGCACAGTTAAAAAAAAATTGAATATGTAATGCAAATTGCTACACATATATGTCCTACGGAAGTTTCCATTACAAAACAATACAAAGCTTGCTATATAAAGTTAAACTAATGCTCTTTGCATCAATATTTAACAGAGTACTTGGAGTAAAATATAAAGCTTGTTGTTTAAAAATGTCTGTTATTTGCATTAAATAATATTACGCGCAACATTTTTAGTATGACATTTTAATGCAAATTAAGGTAAACGTCCATAATGTGGATCGTTGTACCAATTGTGGATCGTCTAACAGAAATTTGCTCAAAATAAGAAAAATGATGGGTGTTCAAATATTTAGATTATCAAGAAATATAAATTCAAGTCCAATATTGCCTGTGTCGGATTTTGAGCGGGATAAAATACTTACAAACATTAGTTTTATCACTTAGATATTCTCTGCGTCGGCAGTACAAAATACAAAACAGTCAAATTGACATTTTGTTAATTTTTTCTTAAGGAACGTGCCTTACTAAAATAAGCTTTTAAGACTGTGTAATATAACTTAGTGTTTTTTTATTTTTACGGCTAAGTAGGTATATATAAAATTTATCATAAAAAATCTTTATTTTCAAAAAAAAAATTAATTAAGGTCAAATTATGAGTAGGTTCACATTATGTACATCGTATTTTCGATCTTGCCCAATTGTGGATCGGTGCGATCCAATTTAAGTTCAAATCCTCGCAATTTTTTATTCGAATTTACTATTACAAAAAAATCAGTAAAATTAAAACTTTAATTACAGTTAATACCAGACTAGACGTATTTTCAACCTGAGCGAATTCGGATCTAGGTTTTTCTAAATATATTTCTTATTTTTTGAAAATGAATTTGTTGAAACGCTTAACTGAATTTACTATTCGATAGGCGTGTTTTTTGAGAAAATTCGCATTAAACTAAACAAAAAAGTGTAGGTCCAACTAAGGCCAGCTTGTTTCTGATGGTATTTGTAATTAAAAATAATTGATCTGCCAGGTTTTTTTAACTAAGCTTTAGAAAGAACTCAATGTTTAAAAATCGCATCGATGTCTCTAATGTGGACCGCGCGATCCGAATTAGGAACTTGTATAAAATTCTTTTGTACCGAATGAAGATCTTGGTTAAAATTAATTTTTTGTATTTTGTTGATGAAAGGAAAATGCGTTTTAGACGTTGTAAAGAATGGAATGACCGTTCATACAGTCAGTAAACTAAGGCAGAACCACATTATATAACCACCTAAAAAATCTAAACGCTGATAAAAAGAAGGCGCAACAAGTATTTTTTCAAAACTGCAAGAGATTACTCGTTACCTAGAATAACCATATGCCCAAATAATGTTGCATTCAAGTCTCACTTACATAGGAATTTCTCATTCCATTCAAGTTTCACTTGCATAAGAATTTCTCATAATAGGTCGCTCCGCGGTACAAAAAAATAAAATTTAAAAGAGTGACACAATATTTAGTAAATATTCGTGCACAAGACGCCCAAACTATATTATGAAAATGGTTCCCCGAAGTCAACATACATTTGAAACGAATTCCCTATTCATGATCATTCAGAACTGAAGTAATTTTTAACGCCATGTCATGTTGGTCCTAAAATCATTTTCATCATAGTGATCGCTCTCCTACCGAATTCAACGTCTATGTTACAACCGATGAATGTTGCTTACTTGCATTAAATAAACCAACTGTTTCTGAATTTTTCAATTACTCAATTACTTCTCTAAATTTTCAATTACTTTTCAATAGCTTTCTAGTTGACGACGTTAAATTAACATGCTGACCATAATATTTTGCTGACCAGTACCACAATACGACGTATATCGAAACTCGTTTGAGTGCGGAAAAGTGAGTTATTTCCGCACTGATTTTTCATTTCCGCACTGCTGCCAATTTAAAAGACGAAACGGTGCGTTTGTGTTGGTAAACATTTTTATTAATAAAGTAGAAATGAATGAAAACATTACTTTTTACCAAAGTAGAAAGAGCAATTATGCAAGTTATTGAATGAATATCCTCCAGGAATCGGTGGTTGTGGCAAAGGCGCTCCAACCACTTTCAAGTTTGTTCGGCTTGTTTGACTCGAAATTATTGTAACAGTTGTACCGGCTGAAACATTGCCATTTTCAATGATTGATGCACTGGATTGAGCAGTAGTTGATGAGGTCGTTGAAACGTTATCAGCTCTAAAAATTTTCGAGCCCATGATGCTGTCAGCAATTTTACGTTTGTTGTTGAGCGAATGTTGGATGTATTTTTCTGTAACCTTATCAGACTCCCAACCACCATGTTGGTTAATTGTAGTTAAATTCACACCCGAATCTGCCAACAAGGATGCAGACGGTCGACGGAAGCAATGACCAGTGTACTCACCCGGTGACGAAAGATTCAAGAAAATTGCAATTGTCTTCGGATTGCCTCCAATCGTGTTAATGCCGATCGGCTGTTTGATGCATTTGCCTTTACGAAAACCCGAAAAGAATCTGTCGGTGATAACACCATGAGGACGTAGTCCTGAATACATCTTGAAAATATCAACCGAATTTACGTTCCGATCACTTCCTTCGTTGATGACAAATTGTCGAATGATTTTGGTTTTCGTTTTCGATGCGTTAATTTTAATGCCATTGTCCATGTATTCGACATCCTTTACGTTCAAATTCAACAATTCGCTTCGTCGGCAAGCACCATAGACACTGACAATAAGGGCCACCTTAAAATTGTGAGGTTAGGAAAATGAAACAAAAAAATTATCAGCAAATTTTACCTTCGTGGCCAAATAAACATCGTCGGAGCGTCCTTCAGGAATTTGTAGATTTCTTCAATGGTGAAGATTCTTAATTTCTTCGCAAAATAATTGTCATTTTTACGCTTCAAAAGAACTCGAAAATTGTTGAATTTTGAGATATCAATGTTGTCCTCCACGTTCAACGTGGATTTTAACATTGAGTAAATGCTCCATGTAGTTGACGATTGGAATTGTTTCATCTCGGTATCGAAATAAGCAAGCAACTTATTTTCCTCAATCACTTTAATTTTTTTTCACAGCACTATTTTTTGAACGCTCGATTCGTTTTTTCGTATTTTTCTTTGGATATTACCGGCAGTAAACCTTACAAAGCTCTTTCTGCTGCTCCTTCTCAAATCGGAATCCTCCCCTGAGCTCATTTTTTGCAGTTTCTTAATAAAATACCCGCGAAATGAAAACACGTTTGTAATGTGGGAACAGTCAAAAACAAATGACGTTTTTTTCTTGCATATAACCCAAATTGCATATTGTCAAGGCATTGTTGATCGATCAATACTTCGCGTAGTTTTTTTGTAGTGATTTTTTGTAATTTTTTTTTATTTTTTGTCTATTGTGGTATACTTAAGTGCAGAAAACGTTGTGTGCAACTCGTTTTGAAATGAATTATTTTCAGCACACGTCCTAATTTTCAATACTCGTTTCGCTCGTATTGAAAACTTAGGACTAGTCATGAAAAAATCTTCATTTCAAAACTTGTAGCACAAACTACTATTTTGTACTTGCAAATACTTAACCGCATAAATGACGGCAAATTCAAATCTTGCGTGTATTTCAGGATATCCTTTAAAAAAATGAACAATTTTTTCCCATAAAATTATTTGTTTTTGTGCAACAAATAGAGAATCTCTAATGAGATCCACATTTGGGACAGCAAACGATCCGCTTTAGGGAATACAATTTTTTAAGACGATCCACATTAAGGACATTGCAATTAAATAATGTTTTGCTAAATTCTGAACAATTCGCATATAATTTACCAGTTATTTTCAACTAAATTCAGAAAATATTATACAAACTTAGTAATGGGAAGCAAATTTGTATTTTTATAAATACACATTTTACTGTAGGAACTTTCAAAACCTTAAGACGAAAAAAACGATCCGCAATTGGGACATTTACCTTAAATCATAATTTCGAGTTACTTTGATCATTACGCACCTGCTTAAATTAATCAAATTAAAATAAAAAAATTACAACGGAAAAAATTAAAACATACATACCACCTTAATCACTATTATTATAGACTTTCAGCTGAGAAGCGATAACTAAAACATACATGAAACGATTTTAACTATATATTTCTAAAATGGATATTACTCTAGTGAATTTTGAAATTTCATTAAATTTTTAATGTATTAAATTGTAGCAAGGTGCATTAAAACTTCTAGCTGTTCTATAGAAATAAATTATGATGCAAGAGTTGTTTTAAATTCTATAGACATGCATTAAAATTAGATTTAACGCAACATTTACTTTACAATTTAATAATAACCTGCAACGCATAGCTCCTATTGCAAGACTTGCTTTAAATATTGCAGTTACTTTTTCAACTGTGTGCAGCGTTTTTGAAATTAATGATATTAAAAGCGTTCGTTTTTTATGAAGTTAACGCGAACTCAGAATTGAGTTCACCAGATTTAAAGATATGTAAAGTGATAAAGATATTAATCAGACATAATGAATTACACTTAAATATAAAAATGGAATTTATATATTTAGTACCTATAACAACATTTTCAGAAAATTCATAGAGTTCGGAGAGTTCGTCGTAACCACAAATGTCACAGTTATTAATTTTATGTATTCAACTATGGTTGACTATGACGTTTTAGAATTAGAATTTGTTCTATTTAAAATGTGATACTCGTTGAAAAATACAATGTTGATAATCGGCCGATTACCGGCCGATCGGCAAAATATGCTGATACCGATTAATCGGCAAATTGGCCGATTACCGATTAGTCGGCGCAACCCTAACAATAACCTCAAATTCGGTGGTAAAATCTTCAGAAACCAAATTTGAAGACACAACAACGGAATTATTTATTTTACTTCGGTCTGAAAGACCTAAGTATTACATTCATGAGCTCAAAGTGAAATTCTTACCCCCACTTTTTTTGACATTTCTCGACGTTTTAGGACCTCCTGATTCTAAAAAAGCAAAAAAAAAAATGTATGTCTGTCTGCCTAAATCATTATGTGTGTCAAAAATAGCAAATTTTCATATTTTTGGCTTAAAAAACGTTACGAGTAGGATTACGAGTAGGAACATTAAATTTGGAGAAATCTTGATGGTCGGGATTGGTATGTGAGATCAAAAACTAGATTATTGCATTATAAGTTTGTCAAAAAAATGTTGTCAAGTGTGTCAAAAGAAAGATTTTTATTTATTTTTTTACCTAATTTTTTGGAAAAAAAAATAAAATTAATTGTTTGTTTAAAATGAAGTTTTATTATTATTATTGAGAATTATGGCCTTATGAGGTTGTCAAAAAAATGTTGTCAAGTGTGTCAAAAGATTTTTATTTAGTTTTTTACCCTTTTTTTTTGGAAAAAAATAAAATTGTTTTTTTGAAATGAAATTTTATTATTATTATTGAGAATTATGGATTATAAGTTTGTCAAAAAAATGTTGCCAAGTGTGTCAAAAGAAAGATTTTTATTTATTTTTTTACCTAATTTTTTGGAAAAAAAAATAAAATTAATTGTTTGTTTGAAATGAAGTTTTATTATTATTATTAAGAATTATGGCATTATGAGGTTGTCAAAAAAATGTTGTCAAGTGTGTCAAAAGATTTTTATTTAGTTTTTTACCCTTTTTTTGGAAAAAAATAAAATTGTTTCTTTGAAATGAAATTTTATTATTATTATTGAGAATTATGGATTATAAGTTTGTCAAAAAATGTTGTCAAGTGTGTCAAAAGAAAGGTTTTTATTTATTTTTTACCCATTTTTTTTAGAAAACAATAAAATTAATAGTTTGTATGACATGATATTTTATTATTATTATAGAGAATTATGGCATTATAAGTTTGTCAAAAAAAAATGTCAAGTGTGTCAAAAAATGATTTCATTTATTTTTTAGCCAATTTTTTGGAAAAAAAATGTAGCTGTTTTTATGACGTAAATGTAATCTAAAATGAAATTAGACATGGAAGTTTTTGAATTTGTTATAGTTTTTGAAATATTTTTGGAATTTTGAAAAAGTTTGTATTTTTGATTTTGTAATAATTTTTGCAATATTTTTAGAATATCGGCAAAAGTTTTAATTTTTGATTTTGTAAGAATTTTTGAAATATTTTTAGAATTTTGAAAAATTTTAAATTTTTGATACTATTATAATTTTTGGAATTTTGAAAAAATTTTCAATATTTGATTTTGTAATAATTTTTGCAATATTTTTAGAATTTTGGAAAAAGTTTGAATTTTTAAGAATTTTTGAAATGTTGGAATTTAGAAAAAATTTAAATATTTGATTTTATTCTAATTTTTGGAATATTTTTGGAATTTTGAAAAAGTTTGACTTTATTTAATTTTTACAATATTTTTGGAATTTTGATTATAATTTTCTGGCAACGTATTGATGTTTCGTGTTAGTTGTGTAGTAAATTTTTAAACTGAGTTAAAAAAATGCTTGTACTTTAACAAAGAGTTATGTTTGATATACATCGCTGCCCAAAACTAAAAACCATGTCCTCATAAAAGTTTTTTACCGAAAACTATATCAAAATCTTTAACCCAGACCGAAGTCTTGATATCTCAGAGCTGTGAGATTTCAGCCCCTCCATATTTTCTAGATTAATTTCTAGAATCTGTCCATTCATTTTATGTAGGTTTGTCAATATTTCCAATTGTGGTTTAATCTGTGACTTTATTGTTGAAGTTTTACGACAATAGGCTTACATCTTAGTTAGTCTCAGTTTTTTCTACTCGCAAGCACTATGCAATTGTCTTAGTGTGACTTGATACAGATGCCATTGGTCATGTGAAGATACCTCAGGTAAAGGTTAAAAAAATGGTGAGTATTTCATCATCTCGTTCATCATCTTCTTAGAGCGAATGTTGTTGTGAGACCTTGGTCTTTAGGTTTCTATGTGCTGTTGTGACACATGTTGAAATTCCTACCACAATACATTTTATTGAAAAAAAGAATTCGTTTTTTGAATTTGCTTAAAATTTTAAAAATTTCTTCAATTGATTTTTTAAAAAAAATCAAGTTGATTTAAATCTCTCATCTGATTTAAATCACTGATTTAAATCAAATCATTTAAATCAATGCAACCCTGATACTTATTGAAATATCATTTGGAACTCGAACTTTGATCTTGAAACAATCATTAGCTGTGTTTTGGTGGAATTGAAATTGACCAAATTTTTGTCACTCCAATTGGCAACTTTTCTAGGTTCTGGTTAACCTGCATGTCAGCGTCTCTCCGGGCTTACCCTTTGAAGATAGGGGAACGAATTATTTTTGCAATGTACTATCATCTGCAAAACTATTTATCGGATCAACAGTGGTTAATATAAATTAAAAATAGAGTGCGGAATAAAATTGAGCCTTGTTGTACACCAGCGTTAATTAATTTAGACTCAGAAGAAAAGGCATCAATGTATACCAAAATGTATAGATCGATGAGAAACTGTTGAATCAGCCTTACGACTGCGGGGTGAAAACCTTACGCAACGAGCTTGTTGATCGATTGACATGCAATATTCGATCAAATGCTTTTGATATGTCTAATGCCATAACGTACGTTTCACCACATTTTCTGTGAGTAACATGTGCTATTCCAACGATGGACTTCATAAAAATCATCGATCGGCTGTTGATATTTTGTTTCTAAAACCGTATTGGCTGTTAGATATTAAACCTCGGGCGCTAAACAAACCTCGCGAGCAAAACATGCACTTTCCTCCCTTGGTGTATAATCTACTATTACCACTCAGTTGTGCGTAAAACGTTGTACATACACTCAGACTGAAATGAAGATTACGCTTTTGGTAGCAATAAAAAATCTTCTTATGTAATCTTCTTATTTCAGTCATAGATATGTAAATAACTATTAAATTTTATTGATTTTAATAGAAATTTCGATAATTCGGTGTCGGCACTTATTTGTGTGTCTGTAGGGGGTTGAGTGAAGTATACTTTCTCGCGATTATAATGTCATGTTCTCATCTTTTTTCTGTATAGTGTTGTACATACATTACTCTTCGTTCATCTCTTCTAACTCATTTCATCATGCTCGTGATGATCTTATCCACTATTTCTCAGTTGTCGTTTAAGCTCAGCATAAATTGCTCGAGGCTATGTGGAGTGATTGATTCTCTTTCAACCTTCGGCATTCGACTAGCACGTGCTCTGCGTTCTCGGCCTTTCCCTCACAGTAAAAGCAGTTTGGGTCCGTAACGTGCTTATACTTGTATAAGTAGTCACGAAAACATCCATGGCCTGACAACATCTGTGTCAAGAATGTTTAAAAACTTTTATGTTTCACATCTGTGGGGTGTCCCGTGACAGCCTCCTTTTTTGAAATTTAATCATTATTAAGAGAGAACGTAACTACAATAGACAAAATAGACAAAAAAGTCGTGTTAGCAATTCTGTCAAATTCAATTTCTCTTTTCTCCTTTTTGATTTGTTTTTCAATGTTTATATTTACTAACAAAAACTTTGTTATTAAATTATTCTAAATTAAAATGTCAAAAAATATTAAATGTTTTCTTCATAATTGTGCTAATTTTTATAAAATGAATGATAATAATCAAAAGAGTAATGTTAATTTTGAGTTATTTCCAGAGATTATTTAAGTCAAATATTTTATAAAGGACAAGCAATATTTTCTAACGACATGAAGAAATATTTAAGTTATGTTGTTATTCTCAAAGTAAGTGCATTATAAAAATTTGCTACCAAACTTTTTTCATTATTAACAAATTTATTTGTCAATGATAAAATTTAAAAAAACTATGTTTGGTTAAAGCAAAACCTAAAATGTTAATTTTTTCTTATTTTTTCACAACCGCAGAAACTATTATTTTTTGTGGCAAGATTTTTATTCTCATACCCACCAGGTAAACTTGGAGGGAGTGGAACTTGACGAAGGAGAATGTGGTACATAACCACATCTCCCCTAGACTTGGCCTTAGAAAAAGTCTATAAACTGTCATGCCGCCCAGGATTTCTTGGGGGAGACATGCAATGCTGGTGGGGAAGGAGTCTGTGAAAATTTTTACGAATGGCTCCAAACTCGAAGACAAATAAATATTAACTTCTCCTTTCTTAACCTCGGACCACCGCTGTGTCCATCAGACCGAGGTGATCGCGATAAATAGAGCCTTGACCTGGTTGAAGCATATTGTAATAGAAATACAGATATCAATATCTATCTGGACAGTCAAGCATTAAATCCGCTAAATTCAGTAGCAACGATGTCACAAGTTACATTAGGGCTGCCGCTCATCTCTAAATGAAATGGTCAAGCAGTTTGCTATCCATATTATATGGTGAATGCCAGGTCACAGTAGTGTTAGGGACACCTGTATAGCCGTCGCACTTGTTAGACAAGGGAATGAACTGGGTAACAAGAAAAGGAAGATCTAGACTATACGTTTGCCTCTTTCAAAGAACTAACTTATGAATGGGCTACCTGCATAATCGATAACCGGTGGCCAAACACCTGTGCCTACAAAACAAGCTGTCAAATCTGGCCCAGATTAGGATTGCAGCGCTCCAAAGAACTAATATCCGTGGGTAGACTAGCCACTGGATCCTGGCAGAACACGCAAAAATACTTGGCGTTTTCCGCCAATGACTTCTGCGGAAGTTTTATGGATGAGAAAGTGCGTTCCAAGCTCACTTTGGAACTCACACTTTTAACACTCTCACCGACCTAAGTAATTGTAAAATCTGGCACTTAGCGTTTACTTGCACTGAAAAAAAAATTGAAGTTCATGACAACCTCATATCGAAGTTGGCAGTTTATTATTCATGCAAAGAAAAATTATTTGCAAACAATTTCACTGTGATTGGGACAACTACACCATAACATTTTCCTAACAACAGAATGAGGTTTATTTAAAATGTAAAGTGTTATATCCAATATAACAGTAGTTGAATAAAGATAATAACTATTTCCCTGAAAAAAATTTTCTTTGGCATTATATCATGAATTTTTCATTTTAAAGTTTAAGTATTTGAGATTAATTAAACTATATTTTATTTTCACATAAATATTTCGTGTGATTGTCTCAACTTCATCGATTTATAATTGTAGAGTTGTTGAAGCAATTTCGTAGTTTGATTCGCCATATGTAACCGCACGGTGAGGTTGAGACAATTGCATTTCGATTGGAAATAGGACATGTTTTTTTCAGTGTGACATTTACAAAAAACTTCACTATAGCTCTGTACTTTAGAGCTATAGTTACAATGTTAAGCACACTAATTCTCTGACATTGAACATCGTAGGTGTTACCGAAACCGTGTTTATAATAGAAATATCCAGATTCTTAAACTCTCTTCTCAGACCATAGGTTTTTATGATAGATGATCAACTATCGTCCAACATCGATAAAACTACCGCAAAGCAAGATTTTACTATACATTTACTGTACGACTTGTTGAAATGCTGAAATACTTTTCACGAAGACAAGCAAATCTATGACTTTTTGCAAAAACTCCTTCCCATAAAATGTTTTCATCTTTCAATATCTAGAAATCTGTTGAGCCCGATGGTCTTTTATCCATCATTCTTAAAAGCCATGCTAGAACCGATTATAACCAAAATCGAAGTATGCCCCGAATCATGGCAGCTAGCCAGTGTTCAACCCACATCGAAGAAAGGTACTTAGATTGACCCAAATAATTATATACTAATTGAAATAGATTATTTTTAATTAATTCTACGGCTGTGTAGATTGGGACATAAATCAGACCTAAACTACTAAATGGCTCCACTATATTGTAAACATTAAGGCAATTAAAATTTGCATAATCTGTTAAATTATTGATTTTGTTAACCTAACCCACATTTTCGCTGAATGATAATTAAAATATTATGCAAACACTAACACCTTACTGGTTTCTTTTTAAACAAAACTATTTAAAATTACATTAATTTCCTTCGATTTCTTGTCATCTTATTCTAAAACTATGTAAATAGGTTACTGACTCCAAATTTGTTTTTCTGTCTCCAACTTTCGAAATTGTCTTGGTTTTGTAGTTTTTCAATTAAGAAAATTAACGCAATTTTCGATACGAATGGCAATTTCGTATTATTACATGATTTGCATGTATTTCCGATTAAATACATTAATTAAGTTTTGATTGTTGTTTATTGCAAAATTCATTCAAGTAATGTAATGATTTTATATAAGATTTCCGTTTTCGTAAATAACTGAGTATAAGGTGCAACTTATGCAATTATTCTATAAACATCTTCTGATTCACATTAAAATTCTAGAAAATATCTAAAATATGTAAAAATTAAAACAAAACTTTCTCACTTTTTGATTATAACAAAAACAAAAGTTTTAAAGGTGAAAATCTTTTATAAAAAATTTAATTTTAAATAAATTCATGACAAAATAAAGTTTTATTTTTCCTTGTTGTTACATTTAACTTTTGAACTATTCGACAAGTATAAGTATACTTGAATAGGAAAATTTTAGAAATGGTATCAATTACGTGGTTATGAAATGACTGAAAAGAGACTGTTTTGCTTTTAAAATGATTTGTTTGGTGAATCTGTATTTGCTGGACACCGCAAGCCATGGCTTTAATCGTCAAATTTTGTCACATAAATGGCATATAGTTATGCTTGTATTGATCAAATGACACAGTTTATTTAAAACGTTATACATGTTATAATAGTTGAATTTATATCAATTTTCGGATGTGCGAATTTAATTTTTGTTTCCAATGAAAGCGTGTCAATTTAAAAAAAATTAGTTATTTTTAATAATCAATGAATATTTTAGCATCAATTTTATTTATTTATTTATTTATTAACAATATTATACATATGAAGCGAAAGCCTATAATAATGTACAGGAGAACTTAAGAATGATAATAAAAAAATATAAATCAATCGTATTAATTCCTTAAATTTCTTTAATAGTAAATAGTCAGCATAAGGCCCACTACTGGCAATTTCCTATACTAGATAACATTCAATCAACAATAAGAACTAGAGGCATATATTTTTAAGGCTTAGGAGCATAATTCAGTGAAATTAAGAATAATTCAGCAATAACGCCATGGCCCACAATATTGCACAGGGAACACGAGAAGCAAACAAGCCTTACCTTAAACCAATAGACAAAGCAGCCTGCATAGACAAGAATCAGTAAATTAGCCTCATGCAACGAGAAGAATGGATAAGATATAAGGAAGAGAAAGTTATATGACATAAATAGCGCAGGTAGGTTTGAAGAAAATAAAAATTAGAGTTAGAAAGAGCGAGAAGAGATTAAGAGCGGAGTGGAGAAGAAGGACAAAGGGAAGGAGTAGGGAAGTATCTTGGAGTCCCAATAGAAACCAGATAAATTCGATAGAAGGCAGACAAAAGGTCAACAACAGTGCACCATATCACAACATAAATAGCCCCAGTTAATTGGATTGTGTTCACTGTAGAGTTATACAGACGCTAGGGTCAGTGAGTTTAAGTGGTCAATCAGCTGCTTCCTAAAGAGAAAGGGCGATAAGCTGAAACTCTTTAAAGACTGCGGAAGTGAATTAAAAAGCTTGATGACTTTCACAGAGTAAGATTTTGTCCAAAGATCACAACTCACCTTCGGTACCACAAAGCTATGCTGCCGCCTAGAACTTCCTATCACAAACCATCCCAGTAGGTACGAAGGAGACTGAAACTTGACAAGGCGATAGAAATGACAAAGAAGCCGCCCCCTGGCATGATCTAAGATGGAAGTTCCAAGAAGGTCGTGGACGAAAGGGGATACATGATCCCTAGGCTTTGAGTTATATACAAATTTAGTAGCATATTTAAAGGCTCTCCGCAGTACCATAAAGGTATCATCCGTGGAACCCGAAACAATCTCAAGACCAAGGGGCAATATCAGTGACAATACTAGCTGCTTCCTTGGGGGAAAGTAACAATTCACACTACGAAGCCTCCTTAGAACACCAATAATTTTCCCAGCCAGTGAGTTAACGTGCGGCTTCCAATCCAACCTGTCATCAAAAACAACTCCCAGATTCTTTTCTTCAGATGAAAAGGATATAACATCATAGCCCAACTGAATACATGAGCTGTTAGCAGCTGCTCCAGGGTAGGGGTTGTAAAGCAATGCCTGCGACTTAGCAGGGTTCAACGAAAGCCGATTTTCAAGGGCCCACACCTGAATAGACTTAGATCACTATTAAGTTCTTCAATACAGTCATGTAAATTCAAACGGGGCTTAGCATGAAGAAGTTGTACATCATCAGCAAAAAGATGGACCATAGAAAAGCGACAGGACTTGGAAATATCGTTGATAAACATTGAAAACAACAAGGGCCCCAAAATGGAACGCTGCGGAACACCCTTAGCAATAGGAGCGCATCCGAGATCTTATCCAGAGAGCAAACAGATTGATAACGCCCTGTTAGGTAAGGTTGGACGTAAAGAGAAACTGAGTTTTGAGCTTAGCCACCAGAAGAGAATGATCCACAGAGTCAAAAGCCTTGCTGAAGTCAAGAAGATGAAGGATAGATACCATCTTCTTGTTAATGTTAAGTCTTATTTGATCAGAGACATCCAACAATCTCGATGTTGTACTATGTACGTAGTCGATGTTGTCGATGTTGTACTCACACCAGATTCGACTTAGCTATATGATCAGAGATTTGGACATAGATGAGCCGCTCAAAAACTTTGGACAGAACTTGCAAAATGCTGATAGGACGAAATTCAGTACCATTTTTTGGGGGAATCGGAAGAGGAGTTTGCCGAGCGCATTTAAAGAAGATGGACGTGGATAAAACTCTCCGTCGTGATAAATATATATATATTTTTTTTACTTTAATAATTTACCATATTTAAAGTGTCTTATTACTCAATAAAAGTTATCTAAAATGTGTTTCAAACCAAGTGCTTCAATAATATATAATATATGATATATAATAATATATAATAATGGTGGTATTTTAAAAATAATTTAATTTTTCTAATCAAAAGATTGAAAAAATCAGGAAAATAATTTTTTTTCTCTTGAAATTCTCGTAATTTATGGTTTTCAATTCGATACAACATTGTTGTGTCGTTGTTTATATTTATTACTTTTTTTTCATTTAAAATTAAAATGAAATTAAACCGTAGTGATTTTAGTCGATGAAAATTATTAACATTTTTAAAAAGGTTATAGAATTTATCTGATTTTTGTAGTGTTAAATTAAGAAACGATCTAATCAACAAGTCGTGGTATATAAGCCGTGTTCGATTTGACTGAAACAACTGAAGCAACTGAAAAATTAAATGCAATTGTTGTTGTTTTTTCAGTTGTTTCAGTCAAATCGAACGCACCTATAGTTGGGTATAATTCAAGGTTGGCAAATATCATGATATTTATATAAATATCAAAATATCCGATATATATCAGATATATATCAGATATATATCAAGTTCTGATATTTATTTTTTTAATAAGTTGTTTATCTTAAATATTATACAATATAAGGCCCTTTCCACACTTGCATGCAGTGCATCGAATCACTCCTTCGTTTATTACCTCTTTGCCTATAAACTAAATTCAAATATGGCAACTCCAATTTAGTTTATAGGCAATTTATCAAGCATATTCATCTATATCTTCGATTGCACAAGTCCAATTTGGCCAGGTTGCATCATCAATACCCATACACGGTTGTACAACTGGTTCAGAAATGATTCATTACTGACGACCAGTAAAGCAGTACTGGCAACCATAGCTGGACCATAAACATAATATTACTGGATGATAACTTCGAACAATAAATGAGTGCCGACAGAAAAAAGCCGACAATGGTCCATACAAGGCTATACAACTGGTCCAGTAATGGTCAATTGCCTGCGACCAGTAATTCAACAATGACCGGGTACTGGCAACCATGACTCATAGTACTGGCTACTATAACTCGGCCAGTGACATAATTTTACTTGTTGATAAATTCGGAAAAATAAATTGCTGCCATTCATTTACCAGAGAAAAAAACGGCAACGACCCATACAAGGTTGTACATCTGGCGTAGTAACAGAAAACTAATAATGTCCGATATTGGAACAATGAGCAAATACTGGCAACCGTGACAGGGCCATTAAAAATATTAAATAAAATATGTAAATTTAAATAAATTAAATACAAAATAATTAAAATAAAGCAAAGATGTCTAAACAAAAAAAAATTTTAAACTTATACCAACCTTAACATTATTTTTGTTTTTTTTTTATTGAAAGCTAGGCATATTTAGTGTTAATATAATTAATTATATATTAACGTCTCTGAATATCCGAAGATACCATGCCAACTAGGGATTAGAATCGATTGAGAATTAAGTTTCTTTGAGAAATTTATGAACGGCGACTTTGAACTTTTGCGGATTAAAGTTATCAGGGAAAACCCACAAAGGTAACGAATTCCAGAGATGAGAGACTCTGTTGAACAACTCGTGCTGGAAGGCTACAGTTCTACATCTAATTATTTGAACCGTAAAAGGATGGGCCGCTACAGATGCTCTGGTATGACGTGATAAGTTTGCAGACTTAGGTAAAATCGATTTGATTTCTTCAGAAACCCGTTCATCCATGATATATTTGTAGAAAATCGTCAAATCAGCAACATTTCTTCTATGCTGCAAGGAATCAAGGTCATTAGTAAGATTTGAGTTACCAATTAATTTAACTGCTCTCCGCTGTACAGAATCAAGATACTTCAAACTACATAAGTATGCTCCACCCCATATATGAGAACAATATTCCATGCAGGGACGTATAAAAGATTTGTAAATTCAAAAAAGCTGTTCACTATTGAAAAACTTACGACATCGTTCTAAAAACCCCAATTTTTGAACAGCGCTCTTCGCTAGGCTAAAAATATGGGAATACCATTTCATATTATTTTCAATCTCGACTCCTAGAAGTTTCACGGACTCTTTCTCCATCAGATCGTTTGAATCAAACTTCAATGGAAAAGGGTTAGGTGTTGACAATCTTGAAAAATGGCAAACTTGTGTTTTGGACGTATTGAATTCAACACTGTTAGCAATACCCCAATCAAAAATAGTTTTAAGATCAACGTTTAATGAATCTATCAAATTTGATCTACAGTTATTAAGCTCTAAAGGTGAATATAATCTAGGTGCAGCATGAGATGCATGAAGAGTGCTATAGTCAGCAAAACTATGGATAGGATTAATTGTTAAAATCAACAAGTCATTAATATAGATAAGAAAAAGAGTTGAGGATAAAGCGGAACCTTGAACTCCTACATTAGTCGAAAATACATCCGATGAAATACCGTCAACATTGACTCGAAATTTTCGCTCAGATATAAAATTTTGCATCCAAGAAATTAGTGGCTCATCTAAACCATAACATCTCGATTTGCATATAAGATTTTTGTGCCAAAGCTTGTCAAATGCTTTGGAAATATCAAGAGCAACACCGAAAGTCTCACCAAAGTTTTCAAGGGATTTGTTCCAAAGATGAGTAACAAACAAATGCAAATCTCCCGTTGCTCTTCCTTTTCGAAAGCCGTTTTGTCTTTCATTAAGTAATTTGGAAAATTCTAGGAAGCTCATTAAATTAAAATTTATATATTTCTCAAAAACTTTAGAAACTACTGACAAAGTTGAAATGGGCCTATAATTGGATGGGTCAGTTTTACTACCCTTTTTTGCAACTGGCTGTACACTAGCAATTTTCCATATTTCAGGAAAAATACCTTTCTTATAAGACAAATAAAATATTTTAGTGAGGATAGGTGTCAGCTCCCTAGCAAACGTTTTAAGCATAATTGGAGGAATATAATCAGGCCCAGATGCCTTGTTGGTATTAATTTGTAAAAGCATTTTTCTAATAATGTTTTTACGAAAAATTATTCGCTTCATTTTAAGCGATGCTTTAGGAATAGGTCTAGGTTGGAAATTGGGTTCGTCTAATGTAGAATTTATAGAAAAAAATGTCCTAGCAAATTAGCCTTTTCTTTTGGGTCAATAATAGGTATATCTCTATCAACAAAAGGAGGAAGAGAAGATTTACAAAAATTGCCTTGGATAGCCTTAGCGGCTTTAAGGAAGTTACGTGAACCATTTGGGTGTTCAGCAAATTTAGAAGCTTTTTTCAAATTAAATAGATTTTTCTCTTCATCTATTAGTTTCCTACATAAATTTCTCTTTTTTCGATACTCTCTAAGGTTTTCATCAGTTTTGTTTTGGATAAACTGTCGAAAAGCTTTTTTTTTAACTTTAATTGCTTTTTTGCATGTACTCGAAAACCAAAGATCAACCTTCGGAATGACCAATTTATTAGGAATAAATCTGCACATACCCTCAAGTATAATTTCAGAAAAATTAAGAGCAGCAGTGTTTGGGTCTTGGCCAATAAGACAACTATGTTTCCAAGGAAAGCGTTTAAAGAAGATTTTAAGTCCTTGCCAATCCGCCGCTTTGTAGTCCCAAACAAGACGGGGATTCGCTTTAAATTGTTTTGGAATTTATATATTTAATTTTGTGGAGATCAAATTATGATCTGACCCACCTAAAGGCTCTGATATTTTAAATTGTACTAAGTATGGATCATTTGTCAAAAACAAATCAAGTAAGTTGCTTCTTTCTCCAGGAATGTCAGGAACTCTGGTAGGCTGATCTATTATCTGAGTGAAATTATGATAAAGAGCAAACAGTTCATCCTGTTTACCTATCTCATCAGTAGAGGAACTGTGTATGAGCCATTGTTTAGTTTTTCAGCAGAGATACCATAATTAAACTAAATGCGAAATATTTCAAATTATATACATATTTCTAAAATGGATAATGCGAATAGATTTTGAACCAAATGAATGAGTGAATTTTAACCAAATGACAAAGATGGATCAATTCATTGTCCATCCTGGCGCGTAGCCAATTAATGTTAACAATTTACGTGCCATAGCTTGGCCATTTAAATTTTAAAGCAAAGTTTACTGATTAATTTTTACAAACCGTAGGTTGGCCGACTTATGATTCCAGTAATGGCCCAATAACAATAACCAAGTATTGTTTACCATTTATGGGTCAGTGCTTGACCATTCAAAGTTAACTTAATACTGGCTATTTTCTGTTAACCATAGATCGGCCGATGAATGGTTCTAGTACTGGCCCAATAACAAAAGTCAAATACTGTTAACCATTAATGGACGCTTGGCCGTATATCAAATTCTGGATAACCCTGCTTCGGTAGGCATTCCATTCCACCACAAACTGAGATTGAAATAAATATTTTGGAAATGGTGTAGATTCAGCTAAAATCGCCATTATAAATAGAAGGAAGTCTGAAAAAATTATAGTTAAATAACGAGCTCTAAATATAATATACTTTTCGTCTATTTGGTGGTTGTTTAAACGTTTACCTAAAAATCGATGGTCAAGCATAAATTAGCTAGGATGACGTGCATTTAAGAACATGTCCCTCTTTCGATAAAAAAGTCTCTTAACTTTTAAAGGCTCTTCTAGTTTAAGATCGACTTTCAGTTTATACCAAATTTCAACTACAACAGCAATAGTCGTTTTATCTTTTTGAGATCTGTCTAAAGTGACTGCAGTACTTAAGATAACAAAGCATATGTTTAGCATTCATTACAAATTACAATATTTATGTCATAAGTTTCGTTATGTCAGGATCTATGTCAGTTTTATGGTCTTGACCAAGCTGAGCTAGGTTACCCCGATTTGGTATTCGTTTTGCAGACAGTGCTGCTACTGTTAACAGTTTTTCTAACTTTAATTATTTCTCTTATATAGTTAATTATTTCTTTTTTTATAAATATCATGATATATATCAGGAAATAAATATCGTGATATATATCAATGATATATATCGGATATATATCATTGATATATATCATGCCAACCCTGGTATAATTATGTAAGAGGACACTCTTACATTAAAAAAAACAAATGTCAATTTTGTTGTAGTATTTCGAGAATATACATAAACATTTCTAATTGGAATTTCGTGTTTCTTGTTTTGATTAAAAAAAAATTTTGTTTGTTGATTTAGAGAAAATAAAAAAATATATCAAAATGCCATTACCAGGAATAAATGAATGTAAATGAAATGGAGTATTTTAGTTTAAATTTCATAATATAATTAATGAAAATGCAGATTTATTAGAAATAAAGATACAAATTTCGTCAACTTGAAAAGGTGTCATGGCGTGTGAAATATTATTCTTAAAAAACATTGATAACATTTTTGTTTCTTAAAAAAAAACTGATGGTTTGATATCTTAGGTTCGCTATTCGAAATAATTGAATTTTCATATATATACAGTGAACGGCAAAAAAAAGTAAACAAAGTCTAACAAATAACAAAACTCTTCTTAAAATATTTTCTTCTTTTATCATGCATCAAAATTTTGTCAATCATGATTAATCATGATAAAGCCAATCAAGAAATACTATTTATTTGCATTTAAACATGCAAATGGGTATTTCAATTTGTTTCTTTATGTTGTAAAGACCAAACACGGGTGGACAAAAAAAAGTAAACAAAATTGTTTTCTATTTTTCAAATAATTATAAATAATTTATAATAATTCTTTTAACTAAATTCTATATTTAATTGTTCATCTGAGGTAAGAATGATATATTAAATAAATTTTTCGTGATGATATATGTTGTTTTCTTGAATGGCAGCTAACATGGGTCAGAAATCGGTAGAAATTCGAAATCTAATTGTTCGAGACGTAGAGAGCGGTGACAAATACAGAGACATATCACTAAAATATAAAATATCTATTAGTGGTATACACAAAATTATAAAAAAATACAGAAGCCATGGTTATGTTACTCGCAAATCAGGAAGTGGTCGAAAAAAAATAACCACAGATAAAGATGATCGCAGTATTTATCGATTTATTCGATCTAATCCAGTCATAAGTGTGCGAAAACTTAAAGAAGAGCTTGATCTAAATATATCAGATCGAACTATCCGTCGTCGAATAACTGATAGAGGTATTAAGAGCTTTCTTAAAACGAAGAAACCGTTTCTCAGAAAACAAAATGTAAAGAAACGTTTGGAATTTGCCAAGAACTATGTGAATGAGCCTCTTTCGTTCTGGAAAAAAGTCATTTGGACTGACGAAAGCAAATTCGAGCTAAAAAACACAAAACGGCGACAACGTGTTTGGTGTAAAAATTCTGAAAGGCTACATTTTAAACATACACAAGGAACAGTAAAAGATGGTGGTGGTTCACTCAAGGTGTGGGGATGTTTTTCATGGAAATGTGTGGGTAGAATAGTCAGAATAGATGGGAAGATGACTGGAGAGTCTTATGTTAAAATACTTCAGGATAATTTTGGGCCTTCAGTTAAAAAAATGAGAATGACAAGATATGTTTTTAACAGGACAATGATCCTAAGCACACTTCAAGACCCGCTAAAGAATATTTCTTGAAGAAAAAAATGAATTTGCTCGATTGGCCGCCACAGTCACCAGATTTGAACCCGATTGAGCATCTTTGGACTGAATTGGACTCAAAAATTGCTCTTTGTTCTCGAACGAATCTTTCATCTTTTTGGAATGGCATAGAAGTAGCTTGGGATGAGATTAGAGAGGAATACTTAAAAGCTCTTGTTGAAAGTATGCCCAGAAGGTTGGAGGAAGTCATTCAAAACAAGGGAGGACACACAAAGTATTAATTTTAAATTTTTATTTATTTATAAAATTTTTGTTTACTTTTTTTTGTCAAAGGCTGATTTGAAACCATATATTGAATTAAAAAAATGATTTAAATTAACATAAATATTGTGATTTTATTACCAAATAAATACTTGTTAGGTTTTGACTCTGGTTTTTAGATTTTCAAATTAATCGAAACATTTAGAGATGATTGTGTAAGATTGTCAGGTTTGTTTACTTTTTTTTGCCGTCTACTGTATATATGAGATTAGCTGAGATTTGGCATTAATTTAATTTAGTTTTAATAAATTTAATGAAAATAGAACTTCGAATTAATTAACTTTCTTTGATTTACAGCTACAGAATATAATACAAAAGGTATATATAAACATTGAAACTAGTTTTTAATGTTTATATATAACTTTCTTAAAACATCTTTCGTATTTCTATCAATTTTATGTAATTTGGAATAAATGAAAGGAAGTCTAAAAATACGTCTAAAGTATTAAACATATCGTTCAAACAAATTTTATACATATATTCCATATTTGAATTATCAAAATATATATAACATATATATATGAATTATCAATATATGTATATATGTGTATGTATGTGTGTATGTATGCATGTATGTATGTATGTGTGTATGTATATGTATGTGTATGTGTGTATGTATGCATGTATGTATGTATGTGTGTATGTATATGTATGTGTATGTGTGTATGTGCATGTATATATATGTATGTATATATGTGTATATGTGTGTGTATATATATGTGTATGGATATGTATGTATGTATGTATGTGTGCGTGTGTATGTATGTATATGTGTGTATGTATATATGTATATATATGTATATATATGTATATATATATATATATATATATATATATATATATATATATATATATATATATATATATATATATATATATATATATATATATATATATATATATATATATATATATATATATATATATATATATATATATATATATATATATATATATATATATAGATATATATATATATATATATATATATATATATATATATATATATATATATATATATATATATATATATATATATATATATATATATATATATATATATATATATATTTATATATATATATATATATATATATATATATATATATATATATATATATATATATATATATATATGTATGTATATGTATGCATTTATGTATGTTTATATAACAATACCACATAAATTAGTATGTTGGACATAAGGTGAAAACTTCTTAATATGTATGTTTGCTGTTAATAAATATATGTAATATATATAGGTATATATGTATGTGCGTATATATGTGTATGTATGTGTGTATATGTATGTATGTGTATACATGTGTATGTATGTGTATGTATGTGTATGTATGAGTATGTATGTGTATGTATGTGTATGTATGTGTATGTGTATGTGTATGTGTATGTGTATGTGTATGTGTATGTGTATGTGTATGTGTATGTGTATGTGTATGTGTATGTGTATGTGTATGTGTATGTGTATGTGTATGTATATATGTATATGTATATGTATGTATACATGTGTGTATGTGTGTATATATGTGTATGTATGTATATATGTACATATGTATGTGTATGGATATATATATATATATATATATATATATATATATATATATATATATATATATATATATATATATATATATATATATATATATATATATATATATATATATATATATCTGTAGGTGGGAGGTAAACTACACCAAGTCCAATTTTTTCAAAATACGTTTTTTTATACTGTTAGCATCAGGATTTTAATCTCTACCGAGAGGTTAAAAGCACTGAGTCCTAACTAGTGTAGTTTTCGAGATAGAACAATTTTAAATAGTCCAAGTCCATAGTAAATAGTCCATTTTCAAACAGTTTTTTGGCTGTCCTGTAAAATTTTAAAAATGTGACTTGGTGTAGTTTACCTCCCACCTACAGATATTTATATATATATATATATATATATATATATATATATATATATATATATATATATATATATATATATATATATATATATATATATATATATATATATATATATATATATATATATATATATATATATATATATATATATATATATATATATATATATATATATATATATATATATATATATGTGTGTATATATATGTATGTATGTGTGTATATGTATGTATGTATGTATGTATGTATATGTATATGTATATGTATGTTTGCGTATATGTGTGTATGTGTGTATATATGTATGTATGTATGTGTACATGTATGTGTATATGTATGTATATATGTATATATATGTGAGTACATGTGTATATATGTGTGTATGTACGTGTATATATGTGTATGTATGTGCATGTGTATATATGTGTATATATATATGACAATGGTGAATGGTCGTCTTATCAACACTTGTTATAAGTGACAGTGTGAATTTTAAACTAAATTAATCTCTTAAATGATAAATATATAAGTATAACTAAATGTAGTGAAAACATTAATTGTAATAATCAGTTTTATATCTAATATAATAGTTTTAAAGTGTTGGTTTTAATAATTAAACTCTAAGGTAAGATTGCTTTCAAAAATGGAAAGATGTGGGCGACCAAGATGAAATCTTCCCTAAATGTAAAATTTATTAACTCTGATTTTTACTAGAAAACTAAATAAAGGTGTTATTGTGCTATTCGATTTTGTGTAAAATTTAAACCTACTTAGAGCTTTAACTAGCGAAATTTAGTTATTATTTCAAATTCAGTTTAAAATTTCATTTGTTGACATAATTTTATGTGATAGATTTATCTCTTTCTATTTATCCAAACATTATCCATAAAATCCAACAAGATTTTTGAACGATATCAACGAGCAGGGTTAATTGTTTTTGTTAAATTAATTCTTGTGTTTCAAGAAAAATTCAAAACATTCTTGCGTTAATTATATTATATAAAATAATGTTTTATAAAATTTAAATAAATACATTTCAAATAAAAACATCAAGTGAAAGATAATATTTTTATCCAATTCAATCCCAATACTTTTTTATATGAAATTTACTCAAAATTTTCAAAGGGGTTTTTTGTTTTTTATATATATGTACATAATATAAATGTTTTTAACCATAAATAACCATAAATAATTTTAACCATAAATATAATAACATGAATTCAGATTGGAGAGTGCAGAGGACTACAATTTAGTCATCATCCTATTATACTAATAAATTACATGAATAACAGGTTTCCGACTGGAGATTGCAGGCGAGTAATTTTAGATACGGGATTGCTGATTGGCGATTGCAGATTATATGTATAAGTGATTGTCTCCTAACAGTAGTAGCTAGATACGATTTGCTAGGTGTCTGTAACCGGGTCGTTCACTCCTAACTTACAATTACCTACCTATCCTTACCTATTGTTATATGTAAAACGACTGTAGGAAGTGGCCCGGCCGTAATCCGGGAGTCTCGCCTAGTGCTTGGTCCTACAGTCCAATCAATCAATCAATCAATCAATTTTTTGGGGGAACCGGAAGAACTTTGGCCAGCTTCCAGGCTGCTGGAAATCGACCCACCATAATCGAATAATTAACAATGTGGCAAACATGTGGAACTAGAGAGAAGAATATTAATTTTAAAAATTTAAGGGTAAGATTATCAAGCCCAGCAGCATTGGAGCCAATCATGGAAAAAGCAGGCTCTAGTTCCCAATTTGAGACTGGCTGAAACAAAAAAGAGCATTAAGACTCAGGGAGATTAATATCAGACCTGGCAAGAGAAGGAAATTGATTTGAGCCAACAAAGTACTTGTTAATCTGATTCAGTTCAGCTTCACTAAGAGACACAGAGTCATCTTGGGACTTAATCAGGCCAATATTCCTGATCTTTCTACAGGTATGTACAGAAGAAATCCTAGTTATACTGTGATCCATCAAGAAGATAAACAGAATATGCAAAATCCCGAGGGCGATAGAAGTTGCTTCCCGTCCACAAAACAGAAACAAATGGAACAAACCTGCCAAAGAGCGACAGTACAACTTTATTTAGATAGTCCAGCTTAAAGTCAATATCAGTGAAGGAATAAAGAGGACAAAAGTCCAATGCATTGAACTCAAGTAACAGCCCCTCCAAACTAATACGAGAATAATCTGCCACACTCTTGAGAGCAATATAGCTATTTTTGTTAATTGCAAGCGACACGATAATAATTAATAAGGGCATGGTGATACCTGGAACCCAGAACTGATTGCTTTCCTTAACAAGTGAGCTGTCACTGACCATGAAGAAGTCAATGCAAGAGCCTGACGATATGTTAGTCAAATTTGTGATTTCAGGGACACGAGCATAGTGTGTTGGACAGCTGTTAGTTACTAAAGCCATGTCAAGCCTCTCACAGAGACTATTGCAGATTACCAGAGAAGAAGGGGACAGCAGGTTAGTATTAAAGTCACCAACCACAGTAACCACCGGGTGTCTAGTACCAAATTCAGCAAGAACTTCCTCAACAGCATTAATGCCACCTAACGGCAGATATGGGACAACAATGATCATAAACAAACCACCCACAATAACCTGAACAAGGAGCATCTCAACTTCCGAGGTAAGATAGGAGTGGATAATTTTAGATTGAAAGTTACGACTGACATACAGGGCTACACCACCACCACGTCTAACCGGTCTATCCAGTGTGTGCACACAATAACCATAAATAGCAATGGCGGCATTGAATGCAAATTGCTTGAACCACGTTTCCGACACAGCAACCAGATTAAGGCATACAGCAACCAGACCAGATTAAGGCATACAGCAACCAGATTAAGACACAGCAACCAGATTACTATGCTTTACTATATATCTAATTTCTTCAAGTTTAGATGAGTTGAGCATATGACTCAAACTTTGAGTATTCAAATGGCCAATGTTGAACTGGTCATTAGGACGACTCATGGTGCTAGTAATAGTGCTATGTGCACCTGTTGACTGATCCGTGGATCTGGCATAAAAATAATAGGGTAAGAAAACCTGGGTAACCATTGGTTTAACAGAAATAATAATCATTAAGGATATCATTAAGTGCAGAATACCGACGGAATTAGTTAAAAAGAGAGAATAAAAAAAGAAGAGAGAGAAAAACACAAACCAAGAATTATCGACAAGGAAAAACAAGATAAGGTTACACCAATGTCAGTCAGCCAGACTACAGCAGCAGAATAGAAAACAAAACAAAAACAAGATCAGCACCTGGAGGCCATCATTCCGCGATGGGGATCTGGGACTGCAAGAACTGCAGGTCATAAGTTTCAAACGACACACTCAAAAGCTGATAACCAGCATTTTCTTCTTAATCACTCGTGCATACTTAGCAAGAGCAGCTAGCCTAAGTGGCAGATTATCATTCAGGTATATAGCGGATTGAACATTGATATCAGGAATGAAATCCCAAATCATTAACCTCTTACCCTTGAAGTATTTCGCCATAATGCCATCACGAATATAAGTATGAGACACAGTAGCAACAGCGGAGGACTTGCCCTTATTGAGCCATCTACAGCTAACAACCTGTGCTTTATCAAAATATGGTTCAGACAATTGAAATATCCTAACAACTGTGTCCAGAAGGTCAAGATTAGAATTAGGGAGGACAGAGATGATGATGTCATTCCTCCTTTGCAATCTAAGGAGTTTCAAATTGTATGCCTCAAGGGATGACATACGAGAAGCAAAAGAGGAGTCAGCAACCATTGCATTAAGCTGGTCATCCATCTTACGCTTGTGGTCAGTAAAGTCAGATTTGAGAGAAGAAATCTCAACTGTGCATTCAGCAACAGAGGATTTGGTAAGAGACCAGCCCAGCGTTTAGGTTTTGATGGTGTCAGCTAATTTTTGAACCTCAGATAGTAAATTTGCATGTTGTGTTTTAAGGTCAATGATCTCCTAGGCAAAACTATTATGAGCATTCTCACAATAAGAGTGGAGAGAATTTTGACTAGATATTTGAATTCTCATAAGTACAACTGGATCCCCACTAATTCCCTGACAGCTCACACAGAACCATTCTTTTGACTTATTACCCTGATACTCCCTAGCAAGACCTGCCGACAGTCCAGCAGTTCCCAGCAGAGTATAGATGATATGCCTCCAGTTCCAAGCCAATCCGATATTATCTAAAAAAATGAAGGAAGAAAAGGAATAGTGAATAAGTTGAAATGAGAGATTAACAGCTAGATGGTCGAAATATGACAATAAACAATATGATAAATATTATGATATCCTGAAATGTTGGCAAAGATCGGAGATGATCATCCATCAATTTAAAATCAATAATTACAGCAGTGGTGTTACGGTTACAATTCACTCAGAAAAGAAGTCTCTATAGATGAATTGCTTTCTTGTTTATACTTTATACCTCAGATCAGGTTAATTAACTCAGATTATGTAGCAGATTATCATCATCCATCGTTTTGGAGTTTACATAATTACAGCAACAGTATTTTTGGTTAAAATTTATTCAGTAAAGAAGTCTCTATAGATGAATTAGTTGCCTCAACTAGCTAATTGATGAACCAGGCGTTGTTGAACCCAAATTCAGTTGCAGTTTCATAAACACAGTAGGTGATAAATTAACTTGATGTATAACTCAGAACTATCTTCATATATTATCTTTGTGTATAGCTAGCTTTTTCTTGTTTATACTTAGTACCTCAGCTTACGTCTTACAAGATTAATTCATTCAGATTAATTGGCATTTTTAGTTTACTGGTGTTGATTGCAGACTTGGAGCTTATATCTATACATATAAATAACAAAAAAAAAATTAATAGATAAAAATTCAAGTAGCAATATAGCAATTTAATAATAATTTAACTCTGAAACATGAGCATTAGGGCAAAAAAAAAAAAGAAAAAGTCGCTATGAAACTACCAAAATTGAACACATTGATTTATAAGCTTAGCTAAGATTGAGAGTGCTACCGTTGGCTAAATACAGTTTATCCGCCATCACCCCTAAGATATCACCTGGGCTAGTTATATCTTACTGTTATTACCAGTGGTATGTGATATCTCACGTTAACTCATATGCCAATAGCAGGGTCTGGAGTACGCGGGCTTGTCACACCCGTAGATCAAAAATAAAAAATAAAATTATTAATATAAAAACTGATCCCTCCATGCGTAGAATGAATTCTTTCACTTTATAAAAAAGTAATTATAAAATTTATATTTAAATATCAATTATTTGTAATATAATTAAATTTTTTGATTAAAAATTGATAAAATTATTTTAATTATATCAAGTTTTTTCGTCAACTATCCCATTGTAGAGACATGCTAAACAAATTCTGCCTGTAAAATTTAAGACCAATCGCTTTATGGGAAATGCCTGGAAAATTGATTCCCCGATTCTAGCTTCCAGCTACTTAAAACATAAAAAAATAACTAATAGTTTAAAAATATCATTAAGCATGATTAAAAGCAAATCCAACAAAAAAATTAATTTTAAAACTAATTTAATGCATCAGTAATCTAAAATTCTTAATTATAATAAAAATTGAAATTTTAAATTGAAATTTTTTTCTATCTAAATTATGTTTGTGTGGTAAAATTAAGCAAAATATTTTTCTGCTTAAATTATGAAATTTTCTTCGATGCATAAACAAAGAGTTAAAGATATAACAATGATTGTTTGAAAACTACTTAGCTTCATAAACAATTACGAAATTTTGGAAGTCTCATCATGATTAAAAAATAATTGTATTTTAAAAAAATTCACGATATTCGATAATTTATAATTTTACGTTTAGCGTGACACACTGCTCGATTGCTTCCGTTTTATAAACCAACCACCGTATACATTTTATTATAATCGATTTGTTTTTATTATAAAAACAAAAAAAAACTGCAACTCATCGTTCGATTAGTTTCAACAGGGATCAACGTTCTTCTTAAAATTAAAATTCATTTTTAATAATCTTACTTACAATAAGATTAGAATTGTAATTTACAGACGGACATTTCTTTTAACAAACAATTTCTTATTAAATACGATTAGTGATGTAAATTAAATTAATAATCTTTTAATTCTTATTAAAAATTATTTAATAATTAGTTTAAAAATTCCAAGATTTAAAAGTTGCAGTTTATCATGACTCAACTAATTATAAGAAGATGTTTATCTCTTAATACAATAAATTTTATAAAAATTAATTATCACGAATACATATTTTAATTCGCATGTTTTAAGTTTTTAAATAAATTTACAAATTAACAAAACAAGAAGTTTATAAGTAGTTCCGTCAAGTATGAACTAAACGATAACATACGGTTGCAAAATACTTTTAAACTTTTTAAACAAAAACATTAAATAAAACTTTTTCGAATCCATTTCCTGATGTAGCAGTTCGTTTACAAAAAAAAAAATTAAAAAATCGAAGTAAAAATATAACTGTAAGTTTTACAAAAACTGTTAAATAAGTTTTTTTCTGTCGTTTTTGTTTTTTTATTTGATTTATTTTACGTGATTGTAGAAAGTCAATTGTCTTAATGTTGCCGTGCTTGGAATTTTTAGGAATAATCATATTCATTTCGTTGAGAGTAATAAAATAAAATTTCAATTAAATGAAATACAGATGGTACAGGAAAGATACACAGACGTTTGAAATCAAATTGGGTTGAGATTATTGGATTACTAAAGCAGAAAATCTGGGAAAAAATTGGTAGATTTCTGTGCCATAAATTTGTGTCAGATGGTATTGGCTGTTAGGGACAAATAAGGAAACAAATTCTTTATTGAAGTACTGGTAATGGTGACAAAAACGATTTTTGGGTATCTTAACGTTAAATAATTTAAATTCCGAAGACAAGCTATATGTGGAGATACATCCGATGCATTTCAAATGCATTGAAATGTATCGGATGAAAGCCGTACGGAGCAAAAATGTAAAATGTGTCAATTGACTCTCATAACGTCATTCCGCCAAAAAATAAAAATTCCGCCAACGTTACAATAATTATGAAAAAATATCTCTGTTGTTGTGTTCTTACTTAACTGAATTGTATTTCTCAATAATTTTATAAACTAATTCTGAATCGATTAAATTGCAAATGAGTTTGTTTTTTATTAAAAATTGCTGAATTATTCGCTGATGACAAATAGATATTATTTCTTTTTGCAGTAATTATATTAAAAACATTATGTACATATTGCTAAAGAAGTTCAAGGGTACTATAAGCAATAAATAAGATTGAAATTTGAATCACAATAATGAAAACAAGTTATTTTATTTATTCAGGAAATGTTAAATTATATTTAGAATGAAATGACAAAATAACTGTGTTTTGTTGTTAAAGTTGTTGGTGAAGATGGACATGATAATGTTAGATTATATAAGAATTTGTTGATTTTTGTAATTAAGTGAAGTCATTGAACGTACGCTTTGGGACATTCAAAATTATTTATGGAACTAATTACACTTCTGGAGCAAATCGTTATATAATTATTAAAAAACTTTTATAACGCAAATATAATTTTTGTTTTAATAATACATAGAATCATTAAATCATTATATTTATTACAACATTGTTAAAATTTAAATCGTTTCAAACGGTTGAATTTTTGCTTACAGCCAATTATTATATTTTTAGAATAAAGTAAAATTTATATTGGCAAAGATTTTAACGGTAAAGCCTTACTGAGTGTAATAATTTCAACTTTTAAATATAGAATTATAATCAAAAATACAGTGTCTAAGATTTGTCTGAAATTTTTAACACCATTTGGAATTAATATTTTAAATTGTCTTGTATTACTTTAGAAATAGGTTGCCTAGTGTTACAACGTTTTATAATGTAACCGATTCGGTGTTATTTTCATCCTTTTCCACGACTCATCATAATCTTTTGTTATCGATCTAATAATATTGAACTATTGTCAGTCCGTTGTCTAAAAGTTGCTCGTTTCCATCTCTAGCGTCGAGGAGCTTATAATAGTGGCTATAACCTTAAAAATGTATGTTCTTTTATCCTTGAGTAACAGTAATCCTACCTGAAGGGTTAAGCCTGATTTCTTTCGTTCAATATCGTAGATTCGTATTTGAAGTAGTTCAGAAGAATGTGCAATGCGCTTTCATCCAAATCACATGTTGTGTACTTGCCATTGTTCGTTAGTCCTACTCATTCTATGTACTCTTTCAATTTGACCTATCCAGCTATGAACGTTGCGACGCTAATGAAGAGATGGTATGCTTTCCTGTATCTGACACTACCCTGCGAGACCTCTTTTAGCGACGGCCTATTTAGAGTTTTGCCCTAAAATAAAAGTAGTCATTTTTAAAGAAATTCTCTAATGATTTGCTAATTTATTTCGGTTCCGGCCTTTAAATTTCAATAAACATAAAATATTTTTAACAAACAAACATCAAACATAGATTTTGTAATGATTCTATAGCTTCAGATCATGCGAAGTAACATATTCTATGGGCGCCTACAAACTGTTGTATAACATACTTAGCATTGACCTGCGCGTAACAATCACCTGAGTACCCGAGCAGAAATTTGTCAGGGCTCAGATAAGGTTCTGATCAGGTTTGCCCTAGCCCGGATCAGGCATTGGTAGGGCAGCCTGATTGGGCCCTGATCATGAGTGTAACGCTTTTTCAGTATCAGGTACTAAATGAAATTACCGGATTAGACCCTGATTGGGATAATCGGCTCAGTCCATGATTGAGATAATCGGATCAGGCCCTGATTGGGATATCCGGACCAGACCCTGATATATATTTATGCATTATATGCATAAATTAATTGAAATAAAAAAATTAAAATAGAAAAAATTACCTAATTAGCCTTAATCACTATTATTATACTCTTTCAGCCGAGAAGCGATAACTAAAACATACATGAAACGATGAATTATATATTTCTCAAATGGATATTACTCTAGTGAATTTTAACTAATTGAAACTTCCAGCTAGGGGTCCAATTCAAAAAACCAAATCAGGGCCTGATATATTCAAATAAGGTTAGCCCTAAAAGGGTATTGCAGATCAGGCCCGGAACAGGACCATATCAGATTGCCCTAATAAGGCTTACCCTTTCTTGACTGACCAGGACTTGATCACTGACTATATTCAGGCTTTCCCTAACTAATTTCTGTTCGGGTAGTATTTCAATATCGATTCCACCATAGTGCGTAATTCACGCTATATAAATAATTTAATTTGTATTCTTAGGCTCTGTGCAAAACATCAAAATAATGACAGATGCAAATTATCAACAGCAAAATTTTGTCTTTAGAATTTTTTATTCACCATACCGAAACGTCAGAATTCGGTATAGCTGTTTAGGGCGGATTGTATGAACGTGAATAGAAAATATATCCTCGGCTATAACGATTTAACCAAAAATGTATTCGAGGATTTCCTTCTATTCTATGTTCTATCCGCTATTTTTCTTGTATAGAACAGTGGATAAAAGAATTTGTTTTTTTTTCTTGACATATGCGCATAGCAGGATAACTTTGTTTTGAATTTGTGATTTTTTTTTAAATTTAAATATGTGCGTTTCTAAAATTTGTTTTTTGATATAAATTAATGTAAAATAAATAATTTCTTTAATATAATTTTAATGTAATTAATTTAAGTTTTCAAATAATTTTCTTAATTTATAATTAAATTTATTCAATAGAAAAGTAAAAGAAAAAGTATTGCCACTTACAAAAATAGTGTATAAAAAATCAATAAAAACAAAAATAAAAAAAATTCTATCGGATGAAGATATAACTTTATTTTCGGTTTTTTTTCTATCCATCGTTGTTCACACAATCAGCCTTTAGTAACATCGACTAAAGGAAATTATTTTCAAAAGTGATTTTTTTGTTGAATTTTGTTGTTGTTGAAAAATAAAATTTTAGATATGGAGCAAAAAGAATACATTGCTTCGACCAGTGTACTATTTAAATCGACAATATGCCATTCACTAAAAATAGTAATTTAGTAATTCCATCTAACCTCAGTTTATATTCTAACCATCTAACCTCAGTTTATCTCTAATATGACGAATCCATTTAATTAATTAAACTTTTTTATTAATTTGGACTTTATTGTGCTGAATTAAGTATAAAAGTAGCATTGGCAAATATTTTTTATTGATTTTGTTGATTGTATAAAATTATAATTTTTGCTAATATCAAACGTTTTCGTTTCGTACAACAAAATTAAAAAGTTTTTCACCTTATGTAAAAATTGTTTTTTCACCAATTTCATTTTTATCACTAATTTCATTTTTATTTTGTTCTGTCAAATACTTGCCGATTCGCACAGAGCCTTAATGGTAAATTGATAAAACAAATTCCAACAAATATAAATTGTTCTTGACTTGACCTCACAAAATTGCCAAACAATTAGCGCTACTTACATTTGCTACGGTGTCCGCATTCGTTGCATAAAATTTTAAATAAAATAAAATCGGAGATTTAAATAAAATCAAAACTAATACAATACTGTTGCGCTGTTCTGAACTATAATTTCCAGCTTTACAGTATTAGTCCATGCAACGAATGCTCAAAAAAAGGGATAGAGGGAAATGCTTGGAACACAAGTTTTAACTTCGTAACTTTGTTTGAACTAGTTAGGAGGTGAACATATCAAAAGTCCCCGCCGTAACCCTTATGCCGAAGGTGAGGGGGGTTTGAAAGTTTCATTTTTCGGTTTTGCGCTTAAATCTTGAAAACTATGCGTCCTACCGACATGACCACTCCATAAAAAATGAAAGCTGATTAAATTTGCTACAAATTTAACGCAGAGAAGTCTTTTGATATCTTGTATAGTTTTCGAGATATCCGCTCTTGAAAGTTTGTAATGTTGGAAAAACATTTTTGCTTTACATTTGTGCTCTTTTTGAGCGGATAACTCTTCAACGATGCACCGAAAAACTAAACGCTGGCCATAGGGTTGTATAGCATTAAATTCTTTTCAATATCATATGTTACTTTACTATTTTATCTATTTTCAGTGTTTAGCGTGAAATCAGAAGCTTTGCGACAACTGTCAACTAATGACTCTATCAATTTCTCATCATTCTCGGTCAACGTATTGGTCGAAATATGCACCATTATGTACACATATTCAGTACTGGACGACTAAATTGCACATATACTCATTTTAGAATATATAATTGTAGGCCCGCTGACCAGGTTCCTCACACTTAATTAAAGAAGATCTAGATCATTTTAATGGAAAAATATTTTGCTGTGACCATTTTTGTGCAATTACGAGTCTATAAGATGTCTAATGTCTATAAGACATTGTGATAGTTTTACAAAACACAATTGAATGAAAACGAAGTTTATTGACATAGAAAAGTAAATTAACATAAAACTTTACAACAGTAGGTACCATTCAGTCAATTTCTTTATCTCTTGGGGAGGAAAGGAACTTGATCCTCGTCTTTGTTTTCATCTTCTTTTTCTGTCATCTTCTCCGTCGGACCCCTGTAGGGAAACGATCAGAGGATCTTCCTGTTCTTCTTCATCTACGGATTCAACTTGAAGGACCCCACTTAGGCAGTTCTCCTGACAATTGTAGCATGCTAGGGAACTTTTGAGGCTTGTTTTTTGCAGCCACACTTCGCGCTGGCACAGTCTTTCGTGCATCGGCAGAAAATCATTCATATTTTTCATTTATTTTTTAAAATGATAACCGCATACCTGCTATGTTTTAAATTTAGAAAGTTAAATAATGCAAGTGTTTGCCACACCACTACAATCCTATAAATAAAATGTATAGTATTTTTGTCAAGACTCTCCCATACGTGTAAAACAATTAAAGCTGTGGAAAAGACTGATTTGTTGTATATACAGGTTATATCACTTGAGAATTCGAGTTTATGTACTCCGTTCATTTTAGAAAAAAATTTATTCAGTTCACCTTTTAACTCGATTAATATATAACTGAAGACTAAGAATTAATAGTCCTCCTTCTCAGTTTTCCGTACTGTGGTAAAATTGTTGCACTTACAACATGAGAACTACTAACGGAAGAGCTCCAAACACTGTTTATCTAGAAGCACAGTGATCAATAACGGTCCGGTTCTTTTGGCTCGCCTGTTTTTAATACACTTTGCCATGGTTGGTATTTGGCACAACGATAGCATCTACGGTGGGTTCATATGTGATGACTACCAAAGGACTCCATATCGAGATGAAGTCTTCTAGCTTGTGTCTTCTGCTATCGGTAAGTCGATCGTGCACTGAAGTCACTGAGGATGAATATAGAACCTTTTAACTTGTTTAACCTATTCAAATGATCTACGATAGGATAGGGGAAACGTTCCACCAGGATATATAATCCCTTTACAAGATCAATGTGATCAATAAAGATAAATTATACGAAGTGTGATTTTTGGAAGTTTTAGTCTGGCAGTTAAAAACATCAGCTGTTCATATTGCCCTGTTTTGCGTTCAAATACATTCAAACTTACAAAACACAGGATTGTTCACTTACGCAAATTAGCGAATGGATTGGCTATTACTCACCGAATGTTGTATTGGCATCTAAGACAACTCCATCATCAAGTTTCAGCACCCGGACAACGCTACTCAAGATTCAACGCCACTAGCAGTACATGCATCATCGCCACATAACCCCCGCTACCAAAACTGGGTTTTTTTTTATGAAGGTCTCTGATAACTAAAACGACTAAAGGTTATATTCTGAACCTAGTGATTCAAGAGAGCGAACGTCTTCAGAATCAAGAGTTTCTGTAAGACATGGCTCCAACCACCAACATATGACGCAGTCTTTCAGTCGTTGCTTACTAAAATTCGTCCTCGCGCACCCACCCGACTAGAAATTAGATCAGTATAGGGTCCGATCCGGATCAGGATTGCCTGAAGACTGATCAGGGATGAATCAGGCCTCCTGATCCGGACATGATGAAAAATCGTCACGCCGTACAGGATCCGTACAGGATCCGTTTAAATGATCCATGCCGGATACATTTCAAAGATCCATTCCGGATCCATTTCAAAGATCCATTCCGGATCCATTTCAAAGATCTATTCCGGATCTATCTTAAAGATCCATGCCGGATCCATTCAACAGTTTCATGTCCGGTCTGCTCAAGAGATCCATACCAGATCCGTTCAAAGGTTTAGAATTAATTTTGTTCTTAAATAGTAATTTGACATTAAATAAATGAAAAAAATATTACCATTTTTCCTTAATTTTGTTCATAATTTCAAGTACACTTCAAATGCTTATAAATTTAAACACTCAGAAAAAAAGATAGCTTATTTAACGTAAAGTATATGTAAATTTAACTGAAAATGGCGTACGAATTGAGCTAGCGGAGGCATAAGTAAACTAAACAAAATTGACTAAGTAAAATCTACTTAAAAGCATGTAAAACATTTTGCGCTGTTATGCTACTATTATGCTACCATCTTGTCCAACCAAAAAAATGAAAAAAATTTAGTTTTTTGCAATTATTAATCGTTTTTTTATCAATTCAGGGTGAGAGAATTTTATACACGGCAATGGATTAACAGCGGTTAAGAAGGGCCCTGTAAAGATAAAATGATATTTATTATTAATATTTATTTTGGACTTAACCCGCATTCGATCCCCAGACATCTGTGTACAAGGCAGCAGCATTAACCATTCGTCTATCTAAATAATTATTTACATCAATTTATTTATGAATATTATGTTGATGCTTAAGTTTAGGACGTTCGAGGGTTCGATTCACAGACTGACCACTATTTATTTTTATTACATTTTTATTATTTTTTTAAAATAACATAAAAATGATTCCTTTTTATTCATAAAAATTCAATTTCACAGCATTTCAATTTAACGATACTGTAGTTATTTTAAAATTATATAGACCTAAACATTTCAAATTTATTCCGACAATAATAATAATGGAACTAAGGTAACACAGAAATAACAATTATATATATGTCAAATTCTTTTTGCCAAAACATTGTTCTGACATTTTTTGCTCTCAGATCAATTTATTATTTGACATTACGTGTTAAAAAGTGAGTTTTCACCCTAAAAAGATTTTTTTGAATCTAGATTTTTAGCTATAGAGCAGAGCATAAAATACAATAAAAAAAAGAAATACATATATCTCTCAAAATTAGTAAACAAACAAAACGCCACGCCAAAACGTAAGAACATGTGCTGCATAAATTGACAGCTATACATATGTAAATTTTACTATTAATTTAAGTAAAATTTACGTTTTATATGACTTTAATACTCGAAGTCAAACGTAATTTTCAAACTATGAAAACGTAAATTTAAAGATGTCTTAGTAAAAAGTACGTATCATATAAGCAATTTCCAGCATACTTAAGTTAATCTCTTCGGGTAAATAGTGGATTATATATACGCGTGTGTATAAGTATGTTTAACACTATTTGCCATGTAAATTTAGCATTTTTCGACGGTTATGTTTTACAAAATTGTTAAGTAAATGTAACGACGATTAGGTAGCTTTGTTTTCATCTTTCAAAACTAACTTTCGTATATAAGCTAAAATTACAGCAATCATATGTTGATTTTACTGTTTCAGTAGTAAATTTATTTTCAAAAATTTTACAATTCCAATTTTGCTTTATAACGTGGCACAGGATAATATTACTTAAATTATCAATACTTTGCACTAGTAAATTTTAGAAAAACGTACGTTATGTTTACAATTTTGGAGTTACTATAGCGCATAAGTAACAAACGTATCGTTTTTTTTTTTGAGTGCAGTAAGTTTGTCAATTATTTCTTATTTTTATTTTATTTAGTCCAAGTTTTGGCATTATTGATGATTTTTCCAATGGTATCATAAAACTCTTTGTCACATAGGCTCTTATGAAGGTATGGATCCAAGTTTGGATTCGAAAACTAACTTCACCCATACCTGCTTTAGATCACTTGTCATATTTCAAATAGAATAATTTTTGATCAACAAAATAAGTATTTCACCAATTACTGCTAACAAAAAACATTTGGAAATTCTTGAGTAAAGAGGAGATGCAAGATAAAAATTTAAATTATATTTAAGGTTAATAAGCAAGATCCCTCACAACTGTAAGTTTGACAATGCTGTTTTCGATTCTACAATAAATTTGTACTTATAAGTACAAAATATTAAACAATTAAATAGATTCAGTATACAGTTAATTATTACAGTTAAGTATATTATAATTAACTTTTTAAAAAGTTATTAAAAATTCGTGAAGAATGAGAAAATTTTTTGCACAAAAAAATTTTAAGTCAAGTAAATGTACTGTTATGACGTCGATAATATAATCAAAATAATGATTCAGTTATACCAAATAACGAATTTATTGTTTAATGAGCAATATTATATACATAATGGATCAGGTAAAAAACTAAATTTGTATTATTATCCAACTTAGGACATCGGATAAGATGAGTTTTTTCGATCAGAAACTGATCGTATGACTGGATCACCGGATAAAGTACTGCACGCTGATCAGTAACTGATCAGATAGCCGGATCAAGGGAAACGGTACTGTACGCTGATCCGGAACTGATCAGATAGCCGGATTAAGGGAAACGGTACTGTACGCTGATCCGGAACTGATCAGATGGCCGGATCAAGAGAAACGGTACTGCAAGTTGATCAGTAACTGATCAGATAGCCGGATCAAAGGAAACGGTACTGTATGCTGATCCGGAACTGATCAGATAGCCGGATCAAGGGAAACGGTACTGTACGCTGATCAGGAACTGATCAGATGGCCGGATCAAGGGAAACGGTACTGTACGCTGATCAGGAACTGATCAGATAGCCGTATTACGAAAAATCTGATCCGGATCTGATCATAATCCGGGTTCCCTGAACTAATTTCCAGTCGGGCATAAGACATCAACCTAACTAGTTACCATCTTTGCTATTCAAAGGGCCTTGAAGTACGGGAAATTAGCACACACGTACAGCACAAAAACCATATCTCCAGTAAATTGATAACAAGGCAACCACCCAACTTCCTATTCGACCGCAAATTAAAAATTCCAATAAAAATAGTAATCAAAACAACTTTCATGCAGTTTTTTTTAAAACTTACTTTTAATATAATTTCTTTATGTAAGTATTATATACCTAAAACCTGGTTGTATGCTGACATAAAATTCCTGAATAAAAAACAAAACATTGCCTCAAGACAATCTGAATCAAAATATTGTTTTTTGCTGAAATTCATTTCCAAACAAAAAAGTTTCTCTTATGTCGTTCGTTCATTACATTTTAACTTAAGTATGAATTTTAATGGTGAAAAAACAGACGCATACACACTATTTGTTTTTAAATTAATTTTTTTTTTTGCCAAACTCAACATAATATAAATATGTACTACAGTAATGAAATATAAACCAAACAACAACCATAACTGACTCAGTATAAAATGCTATATGTAATCTTTACAGTGTTCCACTTTGGGTCAAGTTCACTATCTATCATAGCTGTTTAAGTTAATATAATACGATAACTTGTTTATGATAGCATTTTGGAAGAAATTTAATTTTTGTTCACCATAAAAACAGTCATTTGGTTTCATTTTTATGTTTGCTTTATAAAAAATTACAAGCGAATAACAACTTACTGATTGAATGTGCTACAAAATGTGTATATCTATTCTTTTATTGATGGCAAATAATAAATTGTTAAGAATTTTATATTGAAGATAATAGAAAGTTACGTGTTCAGTAAAAGAAAAAGTTTGTGATTTTTGTCATTAATAAACACAAATTCATTTTCGATTTGATTTTTTCCCATGATAGAAACTGAAAAGAGATGAGTTGGTCAAAATTTTAAAAATTAACAATTTTATCAAATCAAATAGTCGAGATGGGTACTATAAAACTTTTATGAGGACATTGTTTTTAGTTTTGGGCAGTGATGTATATCAAACATAAAACTCTTTGTTAAAGTACCAGCATTTTTTTATCTCTGTTTAGAAATTTATTACAAAACAAAAACGAAATATTAATACGTTGCTCGAAAATTATAACAGATCATAAATTAATATAACTTAGTGAAAAGATGATACACAAGAAAATATTACAAAATCGAAAATTAATATTTCTTTCAAAATTCTAAAAATTAAAATAAAATCAAAAATTTAAACTTTTTTTTTAAAGATCTAAAAACATTCTAAAAATTATTAAATTAAAAGATTGAAACTTTTTTCAAAATATTGCAAAAATTATAACCAAATCAAAAATTGAAAATTTGTATTCTTAAAATATTGCAAAAATTATAACAAAATCAAAAAATACAACTTTTTTTTCAAAATTCCAAAAATTATAATAAAATCAAACATTTAAAATTTTTGCCAAAATTCTACAAATATTCCGAAAATTCTTACAAAATCAAATATTGAAACTGTTTCCAAAATTCTAAAATTATTGCAAAAATTATAACAAAATCAAAAATTCAAACTTTTTTCAAAATGCCAAAAATATTCAAAAAATTATAATAAAATCAAAAATTGAAACTTTTTCAAAACTCTCAAAATATTCCGAAAATTTTTACAAAATCAAAAATTGAAAAATTTATCAAAATTCTAAAAATATCGCAAAAATTATAACAAAATCAAAAATACAAACTATTTTTAAAATTCCAAAAATATTTCAAAAATTATAACAAAATCAAAAATTTCCATGTCCAATATCATACTCGAATACACTTCATGTCATACAAATAATTAATTTCATTTTTCTCCAAAAAATTTTGTAAAAACACTTGACAATATTTTTTTGATAAACTTATGATGCAATAATCTAGTTTTTGGTCTCACATGCCAATCCCGACCATCAAGATTTCTTCAAATTCAATGTTCATATTCGTAATCACTTAAAATGAACGTTTTTAAGCAAAAAATATGCAAATTTCCTTCTTTTGACACGCGTGGCGATTTTTTTGACACACTTCCGGTACTTTTATCGAACACATCGTCCTTTCGGCTCTTCCCATTGGGAATACCTATTTTTAGAAACAAAATTTTTTGAAATCGCTCCGGCGGTTTTCTAGATCTCTGACAGCCATACATTCTTTTTTTGGTTTTTTAGAATCAGTAGGTCCTAAAACGTCGAGAAATGCTAAAAAATTGGTGGTAAGAATTTCACTTTTGGCTCGAGAATGGTATACTTAAGTCTTTTAGACCGTGGTAATAAAATGAACCATAGAATTCGATTTGGATATCAAGTGTTTTCTGGAGGTTGGTAGTACTTATTCAGAAAGTAAATAAAAAATATAAAAATCAGCAAACTTATTTATTTAATTTTTTATTATCGTTAAAATTTGATAGTTCTGCGTGTTAATATACTTACATTACTTATACTTATTATGCATTATTATTAATAAATACTAAAGCTAAATTGTCAAAACTGCAAAATTTTGACAACTTTTAGAAATAAAAAATGATGGGTAGCGAATTACGTGTTGAGTATGCGAACTAAAATACAATTTTGACTTTTCAAAACCAAATATTTTGTCAGATTTGGATTTGGATACATGAAATTGTTAGTATAATTTGGCAAATAAAATACGCCTATCCTCATCTTGGTGGCCTAATTGATATCGTGTTTATCAATCAAAGTACGAAACACGGTTAGAGCAGCTTTTCATCAACAAAACTGAAAAGTTTATTCAGAGAAATAATATGCTTGCGAATTGAAAAAAATTGAAATTCTTCAAATTTTACTTTAATGAAATATAATTCTAAAACCCAAAGAATCGTTTAATATTCGCAACAGTATATTTTTTAGAACAAGGAATATATTTTATCCACGACTACTAAAGAATATATGCTTTCCGTGCGTATGTCTTCCATTGTAATTGTATTCATTCCACAACTAGTGAATTTGATTACAATTCTTTAACAGCTTTATAGTTTATTAAATATTCCCCTAACAAATTAAACAACAAACTTGTTTTGTTTTTCGCTATCTTTGATGTTTTTATTTCAATATGGCGATACAAATTTTTGCATGAAAACTGGAAATTAAACGAAATATTTTACAGTCGTGGATAAAATAGCATCTTGTATTCGCTTAGGATGATGGCAATTCTTCACTCGGATAATTCCCTCCACTCGCTACGCTTTTTTCGGGAAACTTCATCCTCGTGAAGAATTGCCTTCATTCTAAGCTCATACAAGAATCTACTATTATTTGCTTCTTTTGTGTATATTAGTTAATTTATGCTATTATGTTATATCTCGTTATGAAATCTAGACAATTATTTTTAGTGTCGTATTATTTTGTAAGCGTAAATTGTTATTCGAAAAAATAAAAGTTGCCACTTTGGTCTTCAGTTATTTTCAATCCCAAATTTATACTCGGATGTGATTTCTCACTGTCAAACCACAAGAATTGCGAGAACCAACAAAAATTAACGAATTCATTTAACCATGAATTCCAAGAATTCATGGTTAAATGTTACCAGCACATTTGACATATTACGATTACCTTACGCCAAAACCTTTTAAGTATGATACTTTATCCTTGTATTATTCTTGCACTGTTGTTTTTTCTTTTGTGCGTAAAGAAAAAAGTTTTAGGAGGGGAAATAAGTTTTAACAAATAAATTTTAACTAATAAATTTTTTTAATAAATAAATGTTTGTAGGGGGAGCGTGTCCGAAACCTAAGAACCCTTGTATCATATAATTAGTTCAATTTTTAATATTAATTAAATAAATCTCAAATATTCTGTTGCTGAAGCTTGACGTAAAAAAATACCTCGCTTTATATGAATGTTCACATGCAATCACCCAACTAGTATTATAGCAGACTGCCTAATCAGACCCAGACTAGAAATGTAACACCTCAAACTACTCACGTCGGATTGGGACCGGGTCAGTTCAAATAGAACATTTACTACCACGGTAGGGATGGAGACAATGCTGTTCGAGTTGGCATTGAAAAAAAAAATTGATAGAAAAAATAAAAAAATAATAGCATTTTATTGAGTTAGTGTTTAATGACGTATTTTATTTTTCGAGCAAAAGTTTACAATGCGAGCGAGCATTGCAAATTTACGAGAGAATTAAAATTCATTAAACACGATACCAATACAACGTTTTATCCTTTCGACAGAGTAGCATGTATTAATTTAAATTGAATTATTTTAAAATTCTTTGATAAATAAAACAAGTAAAACGAATAAAAAACAATAAATTTAATTTTATTTGTTTGTAACGTTAAATCCAAACAATTAAAAATTAATTTTAGGGCGTTGTATAGCCAATTGTGTTAAAACATTAGGTTTTGCATATCCTAGGGTCGACGGTTAGAGTCCAGTCAAGTTCAACGAATTTTTTTAGATTAGGATTACAGAGTCGGTTTAGTTGTTAAGTATTGGTGGTTAGTACATAAGCTATAGTATATACTTACGCTGATATGGGCTAAACGACCTAAACCAGTTGATTAAGTAAAACGACAATAAATAAATTTTATTCAATTTCGATACCTATTTATTTGTTTGGTATTTTAAAAATGAAATGACCTACAACAAAAAACATCAAATTTTATACTAATGAGAAATGAAAAAACAATCACTAAAAAAAACAAATTTTTTCCAATGGAAATTTAATTCAATTTCATCATAGTAGTAATATTCGAGAGAGGGACATGCGCATTAGTATGAGTTTATTGTTTTTTATATAATCCTATTAAAAATGTTTTTGTTTATTTTTTTGTAAAATATAATCAAATTATTTATAAAATACAACCGAAAATAATACTTTATTGCTGATATGTTTGATGAACTAGTTTATTCTCGAGCATAAGATTACAGTGCAGATGCGAGTAATTCGCTTTGAGTTGCATAAGTTGGGATAAGGGAAGGCACTTTTCTTTCTTCGTTTCATTTAAAGTTTCTGATTTTTTTCTCTTGGTTTCTGTCATTTTTTGGACAGTGTTTTTTTATGTAAGTATCAATCCTATTTCGGTTCCATTCTCCACTGCATCAGTATGAAGGTAATAAATGTTTCAATACAAAACAATATTGACAAAACAATAACATTTAAACAATAGACTCATACGGATATCATGATAATCTTTTTGCTTTTTTATTATTTCTATAGCTTTGAAAGTAAAATACCCAATTCTTCGAATTAATGATTTATTGTAGCGATTATAAATTTCAGGGAAATTTTTGCATCATCCGCTTGGATATACAATTTCTTACATAATCTGAACGGTTTTTTGTATTATAAAAATGTTGGTGAAATTTATAACCAAACTCGAACTTAAATGCAAATTATGGCGTTTGGTAAAACAATCGTTTAAATTGCTTTTTTAACGGTAAATCTACATAACCGGCGAATGTAAATATGTATTTACCTAAAATATGTATAAGAAATGAATTTCTTATTCATGATAATAATGGAAACAGTTAAATATCGATTGTTTATTTCTTATAATTTATTTTCATTTCATTATTATTCTTTTGATGTCTTTTGTATATATTTTTTCTTTTATGAAATATTTCTTATAAGATCCGAAAATTACAAAGCAATTTTGTGTGAAAAGATATTAAAAGATAATTGAAAATAAGAAATTTCTTGTTATTTTTATCTTTTGTATTTGTAGTTCGCGAATTTTAAAGTTCGATAAAAGAAAAATAATAAAGTGTGACAAACGTAATAGGTTATTGTAATAATTTCGTGATTAATTATGGAATAGGTTTTGGGAAATGGTGAAATAATTTTATGAGAAATTAATATAATTGTTTGAACGGTTGAAGTTTATTTTAGTTCTTTAATTGAAAATTGGTTACTTCCTTTTGGTCTAAATATGAAAGATAATTTTATTTTTTTAAATTCGATCAAATTTTTGCTTTGATTTCCTGAGCTTTAAAAAGTTTAAAATATGTGTGTCTTTTCCGGTTCATCTTTCTTGACACATTTTTCATAATTTGTTGTAAATTTGAATATAAATGTTAAAGTTGTTTTCACTAATTAGTAAACATTTATGAGAAACCTTAGTTATCAACATAAATCAGTACAAAATATGTATTAAGGTGAATACGGAAACATAAAACAAACTACGATGATTGGAAATTATTCTATCATCCGGGATGTGCATATACTTTTTGATTGTGAGAATGACATTTTGTGAGGATATGATGATTCTCCAAGGATGTGAAAATATTAAAATTCCAACAAAATGCAAATTAAAAATAAAATGAAAACTAAGCGACAAGTGATAAATCAATTCAAACCTAATTATCATTATTCATTGCGAAATGCAAGTCACACTTGTCATTTTAAAACCTTTGTTGGATTTGAAAGTATGAGCATCATCATATTTTGAAAAAAATATTTACAAATTTACCATTCCATAAGTGGAATTATTATCACCGAATCATAAATAGTTAGCAATGGTGAAAATAATATTTGATTAAATTGGAACAATATATCCGAAATTTGACAGTTTTTGAGGAATTTGCCGTTTTAAAAAATTTTAATTCTAGATCTGATGCTTCTGACTTTTAAAATGCTGGTTATTGGTTCCTTTCGGTTATACTTTGTGTTGTCCTTGATATGAAAACAATGAAAACATTGCAGGTCAAAGTTCAAGAAGTTCAAAAACAGAAACCACCCATTTTATTGCAAATGAAAAGTAGTCGACTGATCAAAATCCAATATTTGTAGTTTTATAAATGTTTATTATGTGAATACTATGTATTCAATTCAACATAAAATATGTTTTAATAAAATTAAGTAATTAATAACTACTAAGTAATAAATAGGAAAATAAGTAATAAATAAGAAGTGTGTAGTTTGTTTTGAACTTTAATTAAAAATTACAGAATATTTTAAGATAAAAACTGCAGAATGCATATTAGGGTGGCCCTTAAAAACCGATTATTTTTTTTGTACGGTACCCCTAAATCGGTTCTAATGTTCCTAAAAATAAGTTGTGCAAAATTTGAGACCATTCCGTAAATTTTAACCCGTGGCCACGGACCTATAAAGTTGAGTTAGACAGTATATATATGGGGGCATTCCACGTGAATGTATGACACGTTTTTTTTTTTGAAGTAAAACTTCTTTAGGCGCGTTTTAAGAACTTTGCAACGGAATTACAAAAAACGAATATAATATTCGGCAAATATACGATACAATTCAATTATGACACACATATAAATGTCGGAAGTAGTCATTTGAACAGATATATAACCATATATTCATCTCTATCATACTACAGTCTGATTTTGAATTTTAAACATATACATGCACACAATTCCAAAAAAACTTAAGTAGAAATTTAAACACAATAAAATAAAAAAGAAATTAGAAGTAAAAAAGGCAAACGAATATTATGTTCGGCAAGTATGCGACAATTCGATTATGTGTATTGTATTTTTTATACGCTTATTCAGCAGTGTTGCCGTTTCAGTACTTAAGTACTAGATCTAGTACTTTCCGTACTACCGAAATACTTTAGTACAACTTTTTCTAGTGCAGTACTTTTTTGTAATTTGTGCTTGTAAAATTTATATTTAACATTCATGCTTGAAAAATAAAAAACTAAAAAATATAACTAAGTTTTTTTTAAATAGAAATGTCTATATTTAAGTATTTAATATTTATTTATCCTTTCTTAATTATTTATGACGTAAATTTATAGCATAAATATTTAATCTTGCTTAGATATTTTAAAAAGGGGAATCCCGATGTGCCAGAATAACCCAGTTGTTCACAATATAGGTTTTTTTTAGTATTTTGGTTTGAATTTGGATCTTTTTTGTAAAAGTTACATAGGTAGTTTAAATTTCTATGATTTTTCAATTTTTTAAATCTGTGATTTTTTTCGAAGTAATTATTTAAAATTTTGTGATTTTTGTAATTTTTTTATGGATTCACTATTTATTATTATTTTGATGTTAAGTTTTTGAATTTTAGGAGAAAATATATCATTGATGATTTAAAATATCGTTTTTCATTTTATTTAGTACTTTTTTTAAAAAAAAGTACTTTTTTATTGGAAGTAAAAATACTTTTCCAAATTTCCAAGCGGCAACACTGTTATTCAGTATCGTATTAAATGTTAAATGAGTTGGACGTGTCGATCTTAGATTTAAATATCTAATAATATAATATTCGTAATATTTTATTGAGTTTCGTAATTTTGTAAATTTATATTTTGAATTGTTTTAGTTTTTTGAAGTAAAACTTCTTTAGGGCTGGTTATAGTAGTCATTGTGGTCATGGTGGCCATGGTGGTCATGGTGGTCATGGTGGTAATAGTGGTCATGGTGGTCATAGTGGTAATGGTGATCACAGTGTTCACAGTGGTTATGACGGTCATGGTGTTTAGAGTTTGCATCCCGGGCTTTCCCGGGCGGGAAAAAATATTTGTGTTGATTAAATTTGTTTTGTTAAATAGAAAAATGAGTGGTGTAATCTTTGCACGCGGTTGTAATAAATTTCTTTGGCTACTGTGGCAGGTATTAATAAAAAGATGAAACACAAAATAAATATGTCATATTGCAATTTAAAGTTGCATTTCTTGATAATATAATTTGCAGCATGTGTAATAAAAAGTAATATTTACATAATGTATTACAAAGTCAATTCAATTATTAACATAATTGAAATATGAAATTAGAGGTTTATGACAAATTTGCTAAATTTTTTGAAAAATGCTCCAATTGTTGTACCAATTGTTAAATTAAGTGGACATGTATTCATCGTGAAATTTAATTTGTAATACGTTGTAAGACTTTGAAAAACATGTAAATATGGCTTTTTATTACACATTGTTGCAAATTATATTATCAAGAATATTAGAAAGAAACTCTAAATTGCAATATGATATCGTCGCTTTAATAATGAAACAACGTATTCGCAAAAGTGTAGTTTCGAGATAATTGGGTTTAAAGATTTTTCGATTTTCTGATTTTCATAAACTCGGCAGCACTATTGAATGAATAAAGATATTGGAAAAAAAATGTCTACCAATTAATCTTGACTAATTTCCCCACAGCATATTAAAATTTCACATTGGTACCTGCTGGCTTTTCTACCTAAAAAGAGGTGAAAAGTCAATTAGGTACCTTATACGTTATTTCATATTTCATATACGTTATTTCATTTTGTATGGAAGTACGATTAAGCCTAAAACTAATTATTTAGAACTAACGCATAATATTTTTACAATTTTTTATTTATATGAACCAGAATATCATGTAGTAATGAATGATGCGTATACAATATTTTAGATTTACCATTTCGTGTGGCGATCGTAATGTATGTAAAGTATACGACATTGATTTTAAACAAGTTATTATTCTGTAGGAATTGAAATATCGTACATGCATTTACGCTGTTTTAATATTTAACCAAATTCAAATTTGCATGTACGTTAATTAACAATATATTAATTTTCACCCCCAGTTATAAAAAAATTGAAAAATGTTAAAATGCCACTTTATAGACATCCTTATGGGGAATGCAGCGCACCCATTATATAATAACAACGTATATATGGTATACGTTATTTCATTATTAAAGCGACGATATATCTATTTTATTTTATATTTAATATTTTTCGTAATACCTGCTGAAGTGGCCAAAGAAGTTTTGCTTCAACAGCGTGTAAAGATTACGCACTTCATTTTTTTTTTAATTTAGTTTAAAATATGCACTTTCAAATAATTTTCATCTCGTGATGAAAGTTGTATCATTGTGAGCGCTGGAGAGCGCTGAAAGGTAAAAACCACCCCAAAACCAGTTTTCGCGATATATCTTGAGCTGCAAAAGAAAATTAAAGTTCAAAGAATGTTTTTTAAGAAATTCATGGTCACTAAATCCAAATTCAGTGTCAAATTATTAAAATTTAAAATGGCGGCACCAATATTGCGGCTAATATTTTTTTAAATTGAAGATTTTTGAAAATCAAAAAATTTATTCGTAATCTACGTAAAATTTTAAGTCAGAATTGTTTGTTCAAAATTTTCCTACATGGAGTTATTTCCGAGAAAAAAAATCATAAAACTACGTGAAAACCTTGTTTTTTATATTCAGCGCCCTCTAGCGCTCACATCGATACAACTTCCTTCACGCGATAAAAATTATTTGAAAGTGTATATTTTGAACTAAATAAAAAAAAATTAAAAGAAAAACGTGTCATACATTCCGAAAAAATGATTTTAAACTTTGCAACCTCAAAATAAGGTAAAAAACTACTCTCAAAAATTTTTATAATATTTTTATCTTATTCTACGGAAAAAATGCTAACGAACTAATGTTTTTTTAAAAAATTTTTATACGCATTAAACTGCCTACAAAATGGAGATGTTTGTCGTTCAAGAAAAACGGTCACGGCGGTCACAAAGGGGTTGGGGTTGGCCAAAAATCTAAAAAAATTACAAAATCGTTTTCTAATGGAGTACTATCAATCCCCAACACTTCCACAATTGTGGATACACCAACAGAAAAGTTGTAGCGAAAAGTCTAGCCTTTTTTTGAAAAATGACTTTCTAACTCAACTTTAGAGGCCCGGGGGCTCGGGTTAAAATTTACGGAATGGTCTCAAATTCTGCACAACTTATTTTTAGGGACATTAGAACCGATTTAGGGGGTATTGTAAACAAAATAATCGGTTTTTAAGGGCCACCCTAATGCATATATCAAATTGCAGAATATTCAAAATTAGAAGTGGACATTTCACAGTCACTGTTATCAAATTAAGCTTCATGAGTCTTTAAATTGCCACAATGTTACCTTTGCGCGAGCAAAATTCTTGATTTTATTTATTTCGTGATTTAAATTACAAGGGTGTCCTCATATGACGTTTATTATTATAGGGTTGTTGGTTTATTATTTTTGTTTTTCACATCTCATTCAGTCTCATACGAAGACCACAAACTCTTATCAACCATCAAGGACGACCAACTCGAATTAGTTTCAAATAGTTCCTTCAATCAATTTTTGCTGAATCTTTACCTAACAAAGCATATGTAAAGCTAAAAGCAATCCTGACTTAATGGCAGCAATAAACTAATGACCCTATAATTATAAAAGTCATTTGAGGCCGGGCTTGTACTTTAAATCATGGCGAGAAATAAAATCAAACATCTTGTCTTCATTAATGCTAATTGGCCAGACAAGCGACCATATGCTAAAGTCATGATCAACGGTGACAATAAACGACCTTGTTAGATAGCAACCATTAGTTTTGTGGGGGCTAGTTCGCAATTATGCAGGATACTTTTGGGAAATTTCATTATTTTCTCTCTTTTTTTAAACACGGCTAGATGGTTAGCGTCAGAGGATTTTCGGATATACCAACGCAAAAAACGAATTTAATGGACGCAAGCACCAAATAAAGTTATACATTGTCCCGCACTTGGAGCAGACACTTTACCTTGGTATCGATTTTTGGAACTAATTTGGCCTTACTCCAAGTGTAGTTGCTGTATCTAAAAAAAACAATGCAGACCTACATGTACACAATTGCACCTTGTTGGTGAACATGGCTCCTTACTTATACAACTTCAAATAAAAACTTTTCAGCAATTCTGGTGGTGCCAACCCTTTGTTTCATGCCAGTTAAATGAATACCAAAGAGTGTGGATCATTATTTGCCCATCAATAATCATCTGGATTCAAAGGTAGAGAGAACGAATTTGCTGCAGCGTTCCAAGTGCAAACTTGCAACTGGCATCGTTTTATATGGAGGTCAAATGCCTCTGTTGTCGGCGGGAGGTTCTCAATATTAGGAGGAATTTTCTTAGATAACCACACTTTGTATCGAACATTCGACTTGTTTGAACTTTCGACTTGTAGCTATAGCAATATGCAACGAAGCTTGTGCACTGTGCTATACAATGTTTCATTGAAAAGTCTATAACATAACTTAAATGCTTAACTTCAATAACAGATCTAAGAGTTTGTACAGCTTTATACTTTCCAATTTCAAAAAATTGTGAAGTGGTATTACAACCAGTGAGACAATTTACTGCTAACATTGAGCTTGCTAAGGTTCCTAGGTTGTGAACTTTTGCTGCTTATCTGAGAGTTTGACCTTGTCAATAAAATAAACTTCTAGGGTACCAGACCAGGAGAACAAAAATGTCGGTCTCATCAGAAAAAATCTTGATATATTGTTCGTTGCGCAATTTGACGGACAAATTGCTTGCTGTACAATTATAACGTTTGCTTCTTCATGGCGAGTTTCCAAGTTTGAGCGAGAAATTCTAACGCCAGCAGTTTATAGTTCAGTTGGAATTGTATCAGTATCATGTAATGACCAACTTGTGTGAAAAAACTCACTATATTGTAATAGTTGCTTCCAAATCATGTTTGCTAGTATAGTATTTTATTGTACGAATGGGTTAATATACTGTTGCGACTTTACTTAGGAGAGGTATGTCTGCTCTTAGTTGCAGGTAAGTATTTTTAACTCCTCGTTTTGATCACGTTGTACTCTTTAGACTGTACTCGACGTACCTATAAAATACACGGAATGTGACCTCTTTTGCAACATGCTTCATGATCACCACAATTACATTATCAATATAAGTTTGTATGGTACCAACCGTTGGTCAATGAACATGCCACAAATGAGCAGAAGTATTTGAAAACAATGAATTTAAAAATTTCCCCCTCGAGAAGAGCTGCACTCGTAATTGAGTCATTAATTGTGATTTCTGGGCGGTGAGATTTATGCCCCCAAATTCATCAAATAGTGCTGACAGGACTGGTGACAATTCATAACTTAACAAAGTAGCAGGCTGCATGTTGCAACATTAGTTGTAATCAGTTGTAGGGCACGTGCGTAGATAGCCTCTGTGTAAAAGACACTCGTTTGATGTACCAACATATTTTTCTTATCATATGACAAAGGGACATCTTCATTTCTCAAAGGAAAATAAAATCCTTTTCAGCAGTGATTCCTCAAATTTTTGTCGTTGTCAAATCTTCTTCATCACATTCAATTCACGCTGCACTTTCCTCTTTGTGTAACATATACACTTTCTTTGATTCTTCGCTATCTACCATATCTTGTACATCTTTAGATAACTGACAACAAGCATGCAATAATTTTTGTTTCAATGCCATTCCATATCCCAGAACTATGTTCATATGCCATTCCATATCCCGGAACTATGGCGGGCCAGATGCTCATCATTTAGAGATGCTCAAGTGCAAAAAAATTTAATAAGTACAACATAAAAAACATTTATTAAACTTCTAATATTTTATTTTGCTAAACCGTCTCCTATATAAAAGTGGTTGTTTCTGTTTTCTTAACCCCGTGAACTTTGACCTTCGATATTTAAACTAGCCCAAGGATGCCACTCTGGCACCCCGCATATTATGATTCACCAAATGCTACTAGAATCAGTCATAAAATTTTTGATGTACCATATTTTAAGATCACATGGCTTGGCGACCGGACTATATTTATTGGCTGTTCTTTGTGGATATTTTGTAATTTTTGGCAGATTTAACTGCCTTGATATTAGATCGCGCAATGGTGGTAGTAAGTTACAACAGCAACAGAAATTTTTGTTATAACTGCTGACTTGCTGCTATTGTTGTTGTTATTATTTAAAACAGATTCATATCTCTGTTGATTTCAAATACATTATCTTCAAGAATTATGACTATCATGGCCTGAAGTTTGTTTTATTTTTGAAGTTACAATTTAATGATACATTTAAGCCCGTTATGATAATATTTTCCTTTTAGAGCAAGAGCCCGCGACGGCCAGACCTTCGTTATTTTATAAAAGCTGAAAGTTTTTCTGCGCATACCCCCTACTCAGGTAAGGATGATTAGCGACATATGAAGTTTGGATCATGGTGGCTTTGGCAGGGGCAGGTAACAAAGGGGCCTCCAAAGTTTCGTGAAAGTATAAAAAGTAATTTTTTATATTTTCTTCGGGATAGTATTAGAAGTCACGTCACCCGTTGCCAGACACTTACTATCGTGGTAACCCCCTGCCAGACACCCTTAAACTTTAACAAATTGATAAAGTTTAAGGGTGTCTGGCAGGGGGTTACCACGATAGTAAGTGTCTGGTAATGGGTGACGTGACTTCTAATACTATCCCGAAGAATATATAAAAAAATTAGCTTTTATACTTTCACGAAACTTTGGAGTCCCCTATGTTACCTGCTCCCTGCCAAAGCCACCATGATCCAAACTTCATATGTCGCTAATCGTTCCTACCTGAGTAGGGGGTATGAGCAGAGAAACTTTCAGCTTTTATAAAATAACGAAGGTCTGGCCGTCGCGGGCTCTTAGTCTATTTTATTGGTTTCAAAATTTCAATTTCGAAATTTTTATCGTATAGTATAATCTCACTACATATTTATGCTTGGTACATTCAATTGATTTAATTTATTTAATAATTTTTTTATGTTATTGTTTATTTATTTCATTATTAATATTTTTCTCTGATTTATATTACTTCGGTTTTGAAAAAACCTAAGTATTACTACATTCATGAGCCTAAAGTGAAATTCTTACTCCCATTTTTTTTGCATTTCTCGGCGTTTTTGGACCTACTCATTCTAAAAAAGCAACAAAAAAAATTTATGTCTGTCTACTGGTTGTCACACCCGACGAAATCTAGAAATCTGTTTCTGAAAATAGGTATACTCAATGGTATAAAAATAGGTATACTCAATCATCCGAGACGATGATGTATTCTATAGCTGTCCCGGAAGTGTGTGAAACAAAGAAATTTGCATATTTTTTGCTTAAAAAAATCATTTTAAGGAACTTTGGGAACTTTGAATTTGGTGAAATCTTGATGGTCGGGATTGGTATGGGAGACTAAAATCTAGATTATTGCATTATAAGTTTATCAAAAAAATGCTGTCAAGTTTGTCAAAAGAATTATTTTCATTTTTTTCACACAATTTTTTGGGAAAAAATGAAATTAATTATTTGTATGACATGAAATTTTATTATTATTATTGAGAATTATGGAATCATAAGTTTGTCAAAAAAATGTTGTCAAGTGGGTCAAAAGAATGATTTTCATTTATTTTTTTTTGGAAAAAAATAAAATTAATTATTTGTATGAAATGTTAAATGTAATTGAACATGAAATTATTATTATTGAGAATTTTATTGCATTATAAGTTTGTCAAAAAAATATCGTCAAGTGTGTCATTTTCTCGAAACGTTAAATGGAGAGGTTATTGAGTAGTTACTGATTGTATCATCTTTTCACTAAATTTCATTAATTTACGATCTGTTATAATTTTGCGGCGACGTATTGATGTGATAGTTTTTGAATAAATTTCTAAATAGAGATAAAAAAAATACATGTACTTAAACAAAGAGTTTTCGGTTTGATATACATCGCTGCCCAAAACTAAAAACAATGTCCTCATAAAAGTTTTATGCCGAAAACTATATCAAAATCCATAACCAAAACCGAAGTCTTGATATCTCAGAGCTTGAGATTTCAGCCCCTCCATATTTTATGTTTTTGTTTCTTCAGGTTGGCAAGCTAGTAGTACGTTTCTATGCAAATTGTCTTAAATACATTATTAAAACTACATATGTACTACAGTTAATTCTTTCTGAAAGACCTAATTCTTACCCCCACTTTTTTGGCATTTCTCGACGTTTTAGGACCTACTGATTCTAAAAAAGCAAAACAAAATGTTTGTCTGTCTGCCGGCCGGCCGGTCGTCACAACCGACGAAATCTAGAAAACGGCTGAAGGATTTGAAACATTTTGAATTCTAAAAACAGGTACACTCAATTGGAAGAGCCAAAAGGACGATGTGATCGATAACTCTATAGAAAGTGTGTCAAAAAAATCGTCAAGTGAGTCAAAACAAAGAAATATGCATATTTTTTGCTTTAAAAATGTTCATTTTAAGTGATAATGAGTAGGAAAAAAGAATGTGGAGAAATCTGGATGGTCGGGATTGGTATGTGAGATCAAAAACTAGATTATTGCATTATAAGTTTGTCAAAAAATGTTGTCAAGTGTGTCAAAAGAAAGATTTTTATTTATTTTTTTACACAATTTTGTGGAAAAAAATAAAATTAATTATTTGTTTGACATAAAATTTTATTATTATTATTGAGAATTATGGCATTATAAGTTTGTCAAAAAATGTTGTCAAGTGTGTCAAAAGAAAGATTTTTATTTATTTTTTTACCAAATTTTTTGGAAAAATAAAATTAATTATTTGTACGACATGAAAATTTATTATTATTATTGAGAGTTATAAGTTTGTCAAAAAAATAATGTCAAGTGTGTCAAAAGAATGATTTTTATTTATTATTTTAGAAAAAAATAAAATTAGTTATTTGTATGAAATGAAATGTATAATGAACATAAAATTATTATTATTGAGAATTTTATTGCATTATAAGTTTGTCAAAAAACTATTGTCAAGTGTGTCAAAAAAATGATTTCATTTATTTTTTTAGATAATTTTTTGGCAATAAAAAATTTAGCTGTTTGTTTACGTAAACATAATTGAACATGAAAATTTTTGAATATGTATAGTTTTTAAAATATTTTTGGAATTTTGAAAAAGTTTAAATTTTTGATTTTTTAAGAATTTTTGGAAAATTTTTAGAATTTTGAAAAATTTTAAATTTTTGATTTTATTATAATTTTGGAAAAAGTTTCAATTTTTGATATTGTTATAATTTTTGCAATATTTTTAGAGTTTTGGAAATAGTTTGAATTTTTGAATCGTAAGAATTTTTGGAATATTATTAGAATTTAGAAAAAGTTTAAATATTTGATTTTATTCTATTTTTTGGAATATTTTTAGAATTTAAAATTTTTAGAATGTAAAAGTTACAATTTTTGATATTGTTATAATTTTTGAAAAAAGTTTTAATCTTGGATTTTGTAATAATTTTTGAAATATTTTTTGAATTTTGTTTGAAAAAAGTTTGAATTTTTGATTTTATTTAGTTTTTACAATATTTTTGGAATATTGAAAGAAATATAAATTTGTGATTTTGAAATATTTTCTCGAAATGCTAAATGGAGAGGTTTTTGAGTAGTTTGCTGGATGTATAATCTTTTCACTAAATTATGTTAATTCATGATCTGTTATAATTTTCCGTCAACGTATTGATGTTTCGTGTTAGTTTTGTATTATATTTCTAAACAGAGATAAAAAAATACTTGTACTTTAACAAAAAGTTGTGTTTGATATACATCGCTGCCTAAAACTAAAAACCATGTCCTCATAAAAGTTTTTTGCCGAAAACTATATCAAAATCCTTAACCCAGACCGAAGTCTTGATATCTCAGAGCTTGAGATTTCAGCCCCTCCATATTTTTGTTATTGCTTATCTTTACAAGCACCAACAAACAATGTCAACAACCACGAAAACCAAACTAAGTTGTAATATTGACCGATAATCGATATCATTATTGCGGTATTTTTCAATGCAATTATTATTTATAATGTTTTTAAAGTAGGGTCATTCTATTTTAAAGTCAACCTTCAAGCTAAATTTTTTTTCTTCACAAAACTGTAACTGTGACCTATCATTTTATTTTTCATATATTGTACTATAAGATATGGCAACAACTGTGAAAATCACAATCTAGTTATTTTGTTTAGAATGTAATTAAGCGCATGGCTATGAAAAAGGCTTAATATACGAGATAAAATATATCTAAAAAGAATTTAGCATAGCACAAATATAATAAACTGAAATGTTTTAGACTTTTTATTTTCTGAAAGCTCAAGTTTGGAGTGTTTGAATTGGACTGCTTTGCTTTCCAAATAAATGAGGTAGGCATTCTAAATACATGAATTCTTTTGTGTTACGTTAGACACGTTACGTTAGTCACACATCATTTTAATCAAAAGCGTCAATTTATGAAAAACTAACATATTTTTTAAAAAGTTATTGGCTTTTTTAAAAAAAACATTAATTGCCTTGAAGAAACTTATCAATAAATTTTATGTACATTTTCAACATCTAGAGAATTTCGGTTCATAATTTAGGTGTTAATTTAATGGTATAAAAAATGTTACGTTAGTCACATTTAAATTTTTATTTAAAAAATACCTAAAAATTTTAATTTAAATAAAAAAGCTTTTTGATTTAGATAAATAAACTTGATTTACATTTTAAAAAGTCAACTTGTGCTTAAAATAATCTTTACTATTTTAGTTATAAAGAAACAAAGTTGGGAATTTTGGTATAGTTGTTACGTTAGTCACTTTGGAATGACCCAGTATGGATAACTAAACTAAATTGACGTTTTCCAATGACCCCATACGGGCTACTTGGTGTTCCTTGGAATCAATCTTCGGTTGTTGTAATGTTATTATTTTTAACTATCTAAATTTAATAATTTTTATTCTTTTGATTCAATCAAACTGAAACAGCACTTTCGTTTCTAACGTCTACAATAAATCTATGATTTTTCTTAGTAAAAACATCTCACTTTTCACAAATCATTAAAATAAACTAAAACTTAAAATTTGAAATGAAAACAATAAAAAATTTAATTACAAAAATAATAATAATAACATAAATAATACTACAAAGTTAACATATTTCTTGATCTCAATTTCTTAAAGTAAATAATTTAATTATTACTTATATCCACTCATATAAATACGTGAGATACTAACGTATATTTTCGGAAAAATTTCTTTTAAATTTTCTTGGGATGAGAAGAATCTCACTTTTAATGAGACTTACCAGAAATGGAATATTGTTGTTGTTTTCGTAAATTTAATTTAAAACAAATAAATTTTATTTTATTTTTCTTATAATGGTTAAGCTTTCCCTCAATTTAATGGATTGTTAAGAATTTTGTTGTTTGTTTGATTGATTTTGTTTTAATGTTTACCTTTTTTGTTTTTTTTTTCTAAATCAAGGGAAAGTAAATTCATTGATACAATTTTTATTTTCGTTTTATTAATTTGAAATTGATATCGTAACATCAAATTAGGAAAAATGAAAATAAAATATGAAAATTATCAGTAAACAAGGGAAAGTAATGATAATTGTGATGTGACTATGTTGTGTAGAAAAATTAGGGGATACTACAGTAACCAAGGAAGTTTAATGAACCTGTTTTTATTTTTAAGGGATATACACAAAAAAAACGAGTCTTGCGAAAAAAATTTTAGAAACTTGTTTTTAGTTCTGTTAATTTACTGAAAAACTGTTGTTTTTGGGGTAACGAAGGGATACGGTAAGGTTGAGCACGAGTCCTAATAAGTCCTTTGCATTTAATAACATAAAATTGTTTTTTTTGACTTGCTACGATTACTTTACAATACGCTGAAATATCAAATCTGAAAACGGTGTAGACTATGAAGAGGTATGCGGTTCTTCAGATCCCAATTCCGCTTAAATTTTGAAATAGTTTTTGCGTGTTTTTTACTTTTTTGAATGACTATATTCTACTAACTATACTCATTTGATTAAATAATAATATAATTCCTGTTAATTATGTAAAACGTTTAAATACTTACTGACACTTAAGGTAACAAAATAATTATATGCACTCATTAATCGTACACGTTTTGACAGATAATATGGAATTAAAAACTTGCAAAGTGGACAAATTGGATTATCTATATGTTATTGTACCAAACCATACTAATTGTTTTCTATTGTATTGTTATAAATAAATTGTTTTGTGTTGTAATTTGTGGTATTTTAACTTTTTTTTGGTTTTAAGATCAAATAATTTCAAGTGAATTGTGTGAATGAAAATGTTTCAGCACACAAGGTGTATAGGAATTATGCCTAGTAGATCTAAAGCCGGTTTCAGTGTTAATCTTGTGCATTTTTGATTGATGCTTTGATAACAACAATGTTAAGATCATTTGTTTATCATCGAATCAATCAAATTTTTATCATCTAATCAATAAAAAATTCAATGAAAACCCGTCAAGAGGTTAAATTTTTTTTAACGAAATAAATGATGCCTTATAGTTATTTGATTCCTTACGAAATAAATGATGCCTTATTTGATGCAATTATAGTTATTTGATGATATGAGAAACACCATCAGGTTGCCAAAACATTTATTTTAGCACATACTTTTTTTATTAAAAGTATTTTATGTATATCCTTAATAATTTACTTAAATATTTTTGCAAGCGACGTAAGTTGTAATACAATCTATAACTTAAATGTTTTGAATTTCCATACGTAGAAATTTTATGATACTAAAAAACTTTATGTAAACGTTCAACATAATAATATTTCGTTTATGTACCAAGAAAGGCTTTTGCATTCTATATAGCTATGCCAGTATGTGACCTCAACAGTTTGCCTGTTTGCACTATCCGACTGACAAGAGTAAAAATATATGCTTGATGCAATGATGCACCTGAATCCCGATTTTCTCCGGCTACTGTTGGTAACTATATTTATAAAAAACAACAAGATCAACAGTTCGACGATGTTGTAAGAAGGCAAAATTTGATGTTAAATTTCCATTACCCACAGTTCGTGTAGCACAGTTTTCAACAAAGTCCAAAGATGAATACAGATACAGCGTCCAAACTTGACGACAATACTCAATTGATATGGGGTCATATATTTTTTAGATTTATTGAGGAGCTCGATTTTTCTAGTTGCACTTTTTGCCATCGTCATTATATGAAAATGTATCAATAAACTATGCTTTTAGCTTCGCCTATTTACTGGTCACCCATACTTATTGAAATATCGTTGGAAAACTCAAATTTTACGAGAATACATCATAGACATTATTTCTGTGTGCCTCACCAACTCTTTGAGCTAAATCAGTGACTTTTCATTTCACACCCAAGTTGCGCTATTGACCACCAGGCGGCGGACGAAAAGTCTCCTCGTCAGCTTGTTTTTCAATTTAGTTGTCAATTCATTGAAACGTATATTTAAAAACAGTTATTTAAAAATAGAAAATAATTCAAATTTAAACAAAAGAAAATATTCGGTATGATGTAAATATTTTAAAAAAACAAGCTCCCAAATACAATTTCATTATCATCCTCCATTAGGACAATGTTTACAAATTTTGACATTTAAAAAAAATCTAATTTAAATATGAGGTCAGGCACAGGTTGTACGTGTACGTTTGATACGAGTGACATCTATGAATAGCATATGTGCACTAGCTATTAATTTAGAAAAGTCAGTGATTTAGCAAAAAATACCAGTGTAAGGCACATAGCATATGAATTACATTTTACATTTGAAATACATCATAGACATCATAAAAAAACATTTTCACGTTAAATTTTATATTTTATATATTTTTCTCATTCTAACCTTTTGCTATTATTATACCAATAAATGTTAAAATTTGATTTTGTTAGGGAAATATTTAAAGAACTATGGAATATTTCACGATTGGTAATATTCTACAACAGTTTAGAGAATGTATAACATTACAATGAAAGACAAGACACACACATGGAATGCATATATTCTATAGCAGTCGTGGATAACACCTGAATAGAACAGGGTTAAGATCGTTAAAGAACAAATAGATATGTTCAGCCAAAGAGAACGAAAACGAGAATAAAGAATACTTGCACGAGTACTAAAGCAAAATGTTTATGAAAAAAACACATGCAAACAATTGCACCAGAAAAGGAACATATACGCAAATGGGACCTTTAACACATTATATCATATATGTTAATGAATAAAAGTCGGAGGAATAGGAATATTTTACTCAAAGCAGTCAAATTTTTATTTTATTAGTTTTAAAAAACATTTAGTATCGAAACATAGTACTTGGTACTAAAATGAAGTAGAGTACATAGTTTCATCTCCACTGATGTAGTTTAAAATAAACGTTGAACTATATGGCCATTTTACATTGAAATTAACTAATCTTCGAATTAAAAGCAATTCTAGATGGAACCATAAATTGTTATAAACATTGATATGCAATTGACACATCTGGTTCCGTATATATTGCAAGTTGGATTGTCTTGAGTGTTGTGAAGCAGAATTTTTTGATACCTGTTTTGTCTCTTTTGAGCCACAAACCCAAATCTCGGATGGGTTTGTGTTATTCATATATTAGCAAAATGCGCAATTCTTGTTAAGTCGAGCATGGTTCGGTTTAGTTATGGCGTTTTGAAGTGGAAGTGTAGACTAAAACCAATTTTTCCCTCAAAATTTGGAACGCATGTTGCAATTTTTTTCCGAGTTGGGTTATTTGGAAAAAAAAAAAACAAAAACGACAAGAAATTAATTAAATATTTCAAAATTGTTTAAATGCTGATGATGACTCGGATTCTTCATGAAATTTGTAAAATTTGTAATTTTTTGTGAGGAGCTTCATATGAAGATTAGAACAAACGGCCATGTAAAATTTGATGGAAACCGTTTAATGTGGAACAATTTATTAATTTGAGAGAGCGTTGTACAACTCGTTGGTGCAACTCGTTGGTGCAACTCGTTATATGAGGAATACAGTTGGGATTGTAGTTCGAAGTAAGGAAACTACTGGAATGGCACAAGTTTGGCTATTTTATTCTTTTGCGGTTGTTTCATCCCAAGCAGGGTTTGTCGGATTCTGAAATACGGCCAATTGTACCGGCTTGTTAATGGTGAATAGTATTTGGCTATTGTTATTGGGTCAGTACTAGAACCATTCATTGGCCGATCTATGGTTTACAGAATAAAACCAATATATAGTTGCCTTTGAATGGCCAAGCACTGGCTAAATAATGGAAAACACTACTTGGCTCTTGTTATTGGGCCACTACTGGAACCATAAATCAGCCTATCTTTGTCATTTGGTTAAGTTTCGTTAGAGCAAAATCCATTTTGGAAATATATATTTGAAAATTTTCCACATACAGTTTAGTTATCGCTTCTCGACTGAAAGAATATGATAATATTGATTCGGTTTTAGGTTGGTGGTATAAGTTTAAAATTTTTTTTAGACATTTTTATTTTATTTTAAATTATTAAATTATTTTGTATTAAATTTATTTAAATTTGCCTATGATAATAATTTATAGTTTTTTTAATGGCCCAGTAATGGCGCCCAGTACTAATCGGTTATTGTTGCGATACTGGTCATAATTATTGGTTCGTTACTGGGCCAACAGTACAACTTTGTATGGACCATTGTTGTTTTTTTCTGGCCCATGAATGGCAGTCAATTATTGTCCGAAGTTATCATCCAGTAAAATTATGTTAATGGTCCAGTCATGGTTGCTAGTACTTGGCAATTGCTGCGTTACTGGTTACCATTAATGGATTATTACTAGACCAGTTGTACAACCTTGTATGGGATTGAAAATATCTTTAGTGGCATCAAATCTATTTCATTGACATCAAGTTTGTATTTTTCACTTACAATGTCTTACTAATAACTAATAATTATGAGGACGATGTGACAGAAATATTTAGTTTGCACCAATCAGGTTGTAGTGCAAACTATCTGACTAGCGTTATATAAAGGCTCAGATCTGAACCGGATGCGGCTTTCCCTACTACTGATAGGGACCGTATCAGGCACACTGAACAGGTCCTGATCAGTAATGTAACGCCTCAAAATATCCAAACCGGATCAGGCAGCCCTACTAGAAACGGACCAGGACCAGATCATTTAAAATAGGGAATTTTCCTTAACATACATTAAAAAAATTAGAAAATTTACTACTTCATACGTTAGACAAAAATGTTTATAAAAATATTCTAACTTTACTTTCTGTATTCATAACGCGGAGAAGCGATAACTAAAGTATATGTGAAATTGGTCAAACTATGTATATCTAAAATGGATAATACTCTAGTAAATTTTAACCATATGATATTTACTAAAATGAAATAGGGCTCAGATCAGGACAAATAGGGCATACCTTAATTGGAAAATCAGATATGATTCTGATCCTCCCCTGGTCCGGCATTTACTACTAGGGATGAGATAGATTTTCTGAATCCGGGCTGGATCAGGACAAATACGGCACGCCCTAGTAATGAAATCAAGTATGATTTCTAATAGAGGCCGGATGCAAATGCCCTATTAGGATTTAGATTATTACACCCTGATCCGGCCCGGATCATATTAGGGTATACCTGAAGAAATTGCTGGTCGGGCAAGTGACTGATTTTTTTAGTGTAACAAAATTTTGTACGCAAAATTATTATATGCTTAAGCGTAAAGTATTTTATATAGATTTTGTTATTGGATTTGAAATTTATCTACAACTTGACAAACACCACTTCGTCATATATCATGTATAATTAAAGACTTGTCTTTATCATCAGTAACTGACAACTAATTGTAAAACAAGGTTTTTAGTATATACATGTTTAACCCCGAGAAAAGTCATAAATCAAACCCTAACCCATTAAACGAAAATAATTTGTTTGATTTTAATTAATCAAAAGATCACTTGACATTACACCATTAATTCACGGCAAGTGCACGTAGAAAACAACAACAACTAACAATCATCTTTTATTTATCTTAATAAACAAATATTTTACTTTTCATTTAAATTCCGTGTTGAAGGTGACGTTTCATAACAAGTTAACTAGTTTTTACTTTTTCTGACAATTTAAATCATAATGTAACAAAGTTTAAGAAAATTTTACAAAAGATTCGTGACTTTAAGATTTCGATTTTTTTTTTTTACAACAACATAATTTTCTACGCACTTGATGTAATCCGCTATTGTGTTATAGTTTAGATGTAAAATAATTTATATTTTATTGAAGTAAAAAATTCCCAGAATTTACAACAGAGAAACATTGTAAACATATTTCACTTCTACTAGCAACAATAATTAATTAAATTATTTAAATGTTTTTTTATTTTTGAATAAATTTCATAAAATTTTCCGTTCCGTCCTCCTTTTGGAAGACAGTATTTACGTACCAATTGATTACATAACTTGGGGTGCAGCACTTTAGTTTAATTTGCAGACTCACGCAGCAGTTATCAATTAAAAGAACATTAAAATTATTTGCTGACTCTAGAGTATAGGTATGGGCATAGTAATTTTGATTGATTTCGGAAATAACAAAATAACTTTCAATATTGACCACATTTTTGATTAGCAAACATTAATTTTCTAGATTTAACTGATACCACAAAAAAGTTTGTTATCAATATTTGATTCTTCTAAACATAATAATTAATATATTCAATATTCAGGAAACATAAATTTCTTAATTTAGAATTTTTTAGAATAAAAAAGATTTCTGTAACCATAAACATGTTTTCGTTTCGGATTGTTCTACTTTTATTATTATATTATTTTTTTTAATTAAGAAAGAAATTTAAATATTAACTGAAAAAAATTATGTAACATTTATTTTGATATTTATAAAGAATTAATATCTATATGTTTTCCCTATTCCAAACTGGTCTTACAATATCTTTAAAAGATGATTAACCTCTTTCAAGCATGTTTATCTTTAGTTTGAGAATTTTTCCTAGTTTGTTTCAATAATATTTTAATTACATTTTTATTATAATGTTGCAATAAAGTTAATTGAAAACAATAAATATGAGGTTCGGTTTATTTGTCATAGTTCTTACGACTACTGAAGGATGGTAACGTATGTGGTTTATGTATATCTAAAATATTGTAGAGTTTTGAACCATGGAAAACCCATCTTGTGGTTATTTCTCTAGAATATTTATCTGTTGGAAGTCATTTTTCGATTGATTTCCCTTGTGGAAACTTTTTACTCGTAGCTTATTTTCCACCATTCGGTTACTGTTATCGGCTTGTTTTCTGCCTCAAATCCATTCTCCAGTTTCCCTGTGTACCAAACTCATGCTTGATTATATTCAACGAATCATTTGATCAATTATGAATGCACAATTTTATTTTAAGTTTGTCTATAAACAATTTATAGAACGGATAGGAATCCACCGAGTGATTTGCACATTTGCAAATACTAACAATTCGGATAAACCGCCCTTATACAGCGTTACAAACTACATAGCTACGTTCTTATCAACCACCCATGGTCAGCTTAAAAAACAAACTCAAATAATTAAAATGAAACTTGATTTCTTATTTCTTTTGTCTTATGCGGAAGTGACTAAAATTTTATCATAAATTAATTAAAATAAGAAAAATAAAATAATCTTGTTATTAATATTTAGATAAATAAAACAGAATTATATGTTAGTACTGTTAGGCTAATTGTAAAAGGTATTCGGTTACATTGATTTAAGATGTTATGAGTTTTAAAATTTTATATAAATCGTGATTGTTGAATTATACATGATTAAATTTCGTTTCGTCATTTTATGTTTTAGAAAGAGATTTATGGTTAGTGGTAGGCTGGAGATATTTTTTCACACGCTTTTGTATTAAAAAAAAAATTGGTAAATCTACCATCAACCTGTTAAAAATTGAATAACATTAACAGAATTTGATTTGTTAGAACTAGAAGTGTTTCCATCCATTTGTTGGAAATTTTAATCGGAAAATATCTCTAATCCTTCTTACAATTTATGTCTACCAATTTTTTAAAATAGTAAAATTTGACCTATATTAATTGTCTATAACTAAGAAGTTTTTGTTTATAATCAATAAACAATATTTATTTGATGAAGCGTTAAGGTTTAGATACAATAAAAATAAAGTTTCGGGTCAATTTATTTCTTGGAAATAAATTATTATTTGATTTAATTTATCCACACAGAAATTAATTTGCTTACCTAAACCGTTTGTTTAACTATATAACTGGATTAATTTATTAGCCGGATTCATTACACAAACGTTTAATAAATTGGCTACATTTTTTGTAGTGGTGGTTTGGGATTAATTTTTAACCTAATTTATTAATGTTATGATGGTCTTTAGCTCCGTTTCCTAATGTAAATTTATAGCCTTTATGAAATACATATATTACAATTTATCGATACTTTCTTACAGGTTGTGTGTTTTGCTGAACGACTGTTTGGCGTTCCGATGTTTGCGGGTACGTGGTGATAAGCTAATCATTTGTAAGTTAATTTATAATAAATTTTTTAGTTATTTTTCTAATTTTTCGTTAAATGTTTTATACTGTTTTAGAATACATATTTCTGTTGATTTGTAACAGCTGATAAGGTTTTTATTGTACAGTTGTCGTATTAAAAAATATGAGCTATCATTACCATTTCGTATAAGCAATAAACAAAGTGTGCGTGTTATTTAATGTGTGCGTGTAATTTAAGTTTTAACATATTGTTATTTAATATTAATCTATAATTTTTAGTTAGTAAATCGCTTTAGATTACGGTTTTGTTAGGATTAGACAATTTATAAAAGCTTAGAAAAAAGCATACAATTTATCCCCGCTAACACAATCGGCGTACTCCACGAGCTTCTACTCTCTTTCATTATTCCGTATAGTTCCACGTAAAATTATTTGTACATGCTCGTGTAAGTTTTTTTTGAATAAAATACACAAATACTTGATAATCTGAAGTTCAAGCTCAAGAGCTTGTTCTTATGTTAAAACATTATATTTCGGTGGATTTATTTCAAGCTGATGCAACTAGATAGCTATCCCAAAATACAAGCCCAAATATGTTTCATCCTGCAAACAATATAACAACCAAACATAGTTGAGCTATATATGTGTTATTCAGATTTTGACGTAATCTATAAAAAAGTAGTTGTGGCTTTTGTCCAAGTATGCTCATTGCAACTCCGCTATCTATGAGATTAATTACTTTTCTACTAAATAAAACTTACTCAAAGTGGGTACGAAAATCATTGCAATTTAAAATTATTGCGGTAACCAAGACCCTTGGAATGTTGTAGTGAAACAGTAGGCGTGTAAGGGGTTATAACTCAAACCATATCCTTAGCTATTTCCAACATTGCTGATTCAACTTATCATTCAGGCTCCTGAATTAATTCGGGCACGGGTTCTGTAAATTTGTCATTTTTTCTCAGTAGAAGGAATGTACTGAGCCGTTGATGTGTCCACCGATTTGTCGAAGCTGTAATGAAAATTTAAATTTAAATTTAGCTAATAAACGATCGTACGGTTTTTCGCTGTTAAAAACGCGAACTCTAGCCCCAACAAAAGATCTCTAAGTACAAAGATATAATTTAATTTATATGACCATGATGGTCTAAAACAATTAAAGAAATTAAAGAATTTAAAAAAAATTGAGTATAAACATACATTTATCTTACTTTAGTTGCATGCAGTTTGATGTATTGATAACAATTCATTTTTCCATTTATTTTACACCTCTCGCCTTACTTCAGTTAAGTACGAACATAATCTGCGGTTTCTTGCAGTGCTTTACCTTGTCAAAAAAAAGCACTAATATATGATATGCATTCGATCCTCTGGAATCATGCTGATTTTCTTTTTGGTATTTGTCAAAACGTGCTTGTAACATGCAATGACATATTTGTGGAATAAATACATTTATTTTTTTTCTTATATTTCCCTTTTTTTCTCATTCGCTTTTTTTTGCAGGCATTTTAACCAACATAAAGGACACGAAACCTTATTAAACTTATTTTTATTTACAAATTTTTATTTACTTCAATCAAGGTACCATATATATGAAATTTTTGTAAACTCAACACAACCTTTATTACCAATAATTTATAAAAACAACAACGTAATTTTTCTTGTTATAATTTTTTTCTTTTTAAACTTTATTTCACAATAATAAAAAAACTGCTTTCTACACATACAGGTGGAAAGACACAACATATATTTTCCTTTTTTTTTTGTTCTATATTATAATTTTTTTTTTATTCTATTTCGTTTGAACATTATTCTCTTAATTTGAAATTGTAACTCACAAAAACAATCGAATAATTTTAATAATTAAGTTTTAAGTACTAGTATAATAATTTGGTTTTAATTTCAGGTTACAACTCACCAAGTTCATAAATATTTTTAGTATTTATAGTATTACAAATAAAGCAAAAAGAGAATAATTGTTTGTTGATCGCAATGAACTCTCCCGTTTTCGTTTTATTTAGCAAAGAAATAAAATATAACAATTAAATTCGAAATGTTTTAGAGAGAATACAAACATATAAAAAAACTATTATGCCTTTGATGTTTTTTTTCAGGAAGTCCAAAGATTATGTATACTGATTGTTTGGTGATAAACAGTGTTAATGAAAAAATGTAATGTAGCCGTATAATACATTAAAATGGAAATGTTTGGTGGTTGAACAGGAATTTAGTTTCTACTATTAGTTTATTGTTCTAGAGTTGGTGTAGCTTTCTTATAAAATGCTACCTGTTAAATATCGCGTAATTTGGCGGGCATAACAGGACTCTGACGACCCCATATCGTCACACACACAACAATATAACTCCAATTATTACATTTAACAAATATTAGAAAAAGGTTTCACTAACGCCATACTTTGTCCTAGATCCAACTCTTCATGGCCACGTAATTTAATCTAGCAAATCATCCTGTGTAAATAAATTGTTGACCCATAAATGTTCCAATAATGGTTGACAAGGTCGACCAATAAACGGTCGACCAATTCTAATAAATTGTTGACAATGTTGACCAATAAGTTGTTAATAATTTTTCCAATAAATTGCTGACAATGGTGACCAATAAATTGTTGACAATTTTGACCAATAAGTTTTCAATAAACTGCTGACAATGTTATAAATTGTTTGATGATGTTGACTTATAAATTGTTATACCAAATTGTTGACAATGTTGACCAATAAGTTTTCCTATAAATTGTTGACAATGTTGACCGATAAATTTTCCAATAAATTACTGACAATATGGACAAAAAAATTGTTATAATAAATGATTGGCAATGCTGACCAATGAATTGTTCCAATAAATTGTTGACAAAATGGACCTCCTTGTCCAGATTTAAACTTTTTAAAACACTTAACAGCCCAAAATTAACAAGACACTTAGAAATCAACAAAAAAATGATGCAGATGTTTCAGTTTGATGTTTTTATTAACTTATAACGTTAAGAAATACAATTTTGAAAAGAATGTTAAACTTCGAGAAAGTATATCAATTAAGTATATCGAGAAAGTATATCAATTACAGTTTCAAATAACCTAATGAATTACTTCTACGGGCGTGACAGCCCCGCGTACTCCAGTCCCTGCTATTGGCATACGAGTTGACGTCAGATATCACATACCACTGGCACTGGCAGTGAGATGTCACTAGCCAAGGTGGCATCTTAGGGGTGGTGGCGGATGAACTGCATTCATTCAACAGTACCACCCACAATCTTAGCTGTGGAGTATTTCCTGATGGTGAGACGCTATTGATTCCTCGAGGAAACAAGCCTTCATATAACTATGTGTGGGCTCTAATCATCAAGAAAGGCGGTGCGTCATAGGATCAAGGAATATGCCACCGGTTGGGTTATTGGTAACTACATTTTTGTTTTGTTTCAGCAAATTTTTGTAAAAAATATGCTATTTACTTTTTATTGTACTTTTATTTTCTTTATTCTATCATAAAGTATTGATCTATGTCATATTTTGTCAGTGATAGGATTTATTGTTTAGTTATCCATTCTTTAACAAAAAATATAAAAAACAAAAAAAGAAAGAATTACGTCCATCAACACCTTTGAACGTATGTTGTTGTGGGACCTTGGTCTTAAAAGTTTTTTATGTGTTGTTGTGACACATACTGTAATCCCTACTACACAACACATTTTATTAAAAAAAAATACAAACAGATCAAAATTTAAATTTTACAAACATAGTTTAAATCAAAATTCCTCTTTTAAATTAGACCAATGATAAACAACAAATTACTTATGATAAACATGGCGACACCATCCAATTACCAACAGAATAACTGGAAAAACACTTTCTCTAAAAATGGTGGTCTTTGTTAAATAAAAGCAAATATGTTATATTTAATAGAATCTATAAATCTTACCTACAAAATTAAACTGATAATTTACTATATATTTTTTTCTACTATATCGATATCCTAATCAATTCGAACTAATTAAATGGTACTTAATATTTGATTCGATATCAGTAAAAGTTTGATAATAAATTTGACTATTAACAATATAAACATATATAATTTTTTTTTCTTCCTTTAAACTTTGATGTAATTAATAAATTTAAGCTAACTATAGGTGTGAGAAAATAAAAAATTTAAAATGAATTTTTTAATGTTTCTCATATTAGTATATTTACGGAACTGCCCCAAAATAACAAATGTCCAAGGATATATATAAAAAAAAATCACGAATCCTCTCCATCAAAAAGAAATATCATTGCAAACAGGGTGGGAAAAAAATATGAATAAAAACGATAAGTTGTATTGAACGCATTGATTCATGTATAAGAAAGTTGTTTACACAAATAAATTTTTACGGGATAAACAGCTTCGTAACAAATCAGAGAAGTTTTACAAATTGGGTACGTGACAGCATGGTGCAACTGATATACCCAATACTATTTCTCAGAAGCACCTGTAAGACCCTGTTAATTAAAGACCTCTAAATTGAATATGATTTATTGGGTAAATAATTTTTAATAAGGTTAATTTGTTATTAGACGATGTCAAGCATAGTGCAGGAGTGGATGAACAATTCGAAAGAGAAAATAAGAGAGAAAAAGTTGTTTAGAATTGCAATGAAACATTTTTTTCACTTCCTCTCAAGCTTTCAAAAATGTAATACATGTAAATGCTTTGTAGCCGTCGATATATGTTTTACTTTAACCTTTTTAAGTCATTTAAATACAATGTGTACAACATGTGCATATAACTTTTGGATATAAATACAAAAATATTTGATGTATGAGTTTTATAACTAGGATCTTCTGATACGTTATGAATCTTTGCTAGACTAATATTTTTTGTAAAGTCATTAAGACAAATGAAGATAGCGGTCGTATTTTTAAGTTGTAAATTGAAAATATATGTGTGTGATTGCATTTGTAAATGATGTATCCATTTTTTTTAATGATCCAATAAAAAGCATCAGAAATAAAAAAAATGCATAAAAATGATATTTATTTTCTTTAATTTTCTTAATATCATAAAAAAAATTTAAATATCAGTAAGCCGATATGCAACAAGGCAAACAAAAATTATTAAAAATATATAATAATTTTTTCAAATGACTAGAATTAATTATTAAAAATGCCCGTTTGTTTTTTAAGGTTTGTTTTTATTACTTTCACAAAAAAATCTCTTCCAAACATAATTTTAGACGAAAATAACATAAAATTCATCAATTTACTTCTAGGAGAGATCACTTTTCCAGTCCCTGCTATAGACATATGAGTTAACGTGAAATATGAGTTAACATGAAAACACAATGTTTCTTCATCTAAAGTTCAATACATATGAGTTAACGTGAAAATAATATGGAACAATGATATATCACTGGCAATAGCAGTGAAATATCATTAGTCACGGTAATAAATTATGGGTGCTGGAGAATGAACGGTAAATTAACGACAGTACCCTTAAGTTTTGCTGTGGCATATTCCTTTATGCACGTTTTTGATTGCTTGTAGAAACGTCTTCATATAAATCCATATCTTACCTTTGGTCATTGAAGAAGAGTCATTGAAGAAGAGTGCATCACGTGACCAAGGAATGTGTCACTACCTAGCTAGATCGTTGGAAACTCCATTTTAGTTTGGTACGATTTATGCACGGTATGGTGCACATCATGTGCATGACATGTACTATGCACAACTTTGAGCACGAGAATTTTGTAACATGCACAATTAATGCACTTTTCAAGTTTGTTTTTTCAAAATTGTTTACGGGATGGATAATACTGAGCAACCATTTGCTCCTGCCATTCTTGATTTGAACCATTCTGACCAAAAATAAACATAGAGGTTAGTTCAGATATCTAGAAGAAATTTATTGGCTTTCCTTAATCTGCATGGGTTTATAAGGGCTTAGCAGGTGAAGCTTGTATCTCAATTTGTACTAGGTCTACCTAGTCATATTTTCAACCGTACCAGATGATAAACGCTAAAACTGGACGATCTAACTCGCGGCTTATCGTTTAATAGTGAAACAAAGTTAAGGAATTAAATGAGCTATAAGACTTTACCTATTATAGAAATCAAATATTTATGACCAAATACTATTTTAACTAATTATTGATAGACTGGTTGATCAGCTGCCAGAATAAACCTACTGCAACCAGTGAATTTAGAAAGTTTAAATTCTATTAACAAGAGACGTTGAGAAGTCTGTTTTGGTAGAAGAATTTTAACAAAGTTCCTTTGATCAACCGCGGTGAACCGATCATGATAAATTAGAAATTTTTTTATCACAAGTAAATTAACTAAACAAGTAAATCAACTAAAGTAGTTTTTCATTCCACACTTATGGTAACTGAGATGTTGTCGCAGACTACACGCACTTGAAAATATATCCAAACAGACCAAAAACATTAAACAATACTTATCGTTAACTCCAAGTCTTCTCAAAACTAACAAGAAGTCTAGTTCAAGACAGCTAGGATGTAGGAAAAAAAATAAGCGATAAATGAAATTGCTCACAACAATATTTACCGTTCGATGGAATATCTAACGAAACAGATCTTGGAAACTCGCAGCCAATTGACACCAAGTCTAGAGAGTCTACCAATAAATAGCGTCCTCATCCATTATTAATGCAGATTACATTTTTCTTCGCTTTGATTTGTTGTTCGGTGGATAATTGTTTTCGGATGGCAGAAAAAAATTTTCCACCAAATATTATCTATTATTTTTACAAAGGTTTTAAACAACAGCTACGTAACTGTTTAGTAACTCAGCACGAGCACGACTTTTACTAGAATTTCTTGAACGAAACAAGAAATTGAATTAACACACTACGCCTTTTGAACTACAGAATTAAAACAAATTTAAATAATCAGATTTATAAGGAATGTAATTAAAATAATTGTATACGGAACGTGATATAGTTGTAAAGTGTAAACAAATTGTGGAATAAAATTTTAATTTTGCTGAATACAAATATTATGTCAGAATTTGCATGGTGTTTATATTGGAATTAAAAAATACTTGAAATTTCTGTTATACTTCTGTAAATTTTGTAGTTTTAGTAATTGGCAAAATAAAATCAATTATTTCCCCTTTAAATGCAGTAATCGAATCACTTTAAAATTGAAGAATTACGATTATTGTGTTGAGATATGTCACGTAAAAATGGCAACATACATTGGTAACAATCTTTTAGTATCACAATAAATCAAACTCTTAAAATCACAGTAAATCAAACCATAATAATATGAAAACTGTACAAATAACCAGTGAAATTGAAAATGTTTTTCGTTGTCTTTTCTTGTATGGTTTGTTACATTTGTCGACTTTTATTGTTTTTTTATTATTTTATTTTTATTTCCATATTTCTTCATAAAAATAATTTCAAACTGTTTCCGGTTATGCTGGCAGTGCTCAATTTATTAAACAAAAAATCTAAACTATAATTATGGTCTGGTTATTTGTATTTATACTAATTTAATAACACTTTACGAGATTTAATCATTATAACAAATATGACGACATAGTAATTATAAGTTGTTAACTTTGTTAACTCTCAATTGTGCACAATTACAATACAAATATCAACTTTTTGACGCATCCACTTATTTCTTAAAATTATTTCAAATTGAGATCAAATCATAAAAAATTGATAGTTTTGCTTTTTTTTTATTTATTTAATTTAATTATTATTACTTTCAAAACTTGATTAGCAAAACGATTTTGCTCTATCATTTGTTTGACTTTTTTGTAAAATTTGTTTGAGGTTTTTGGGACAATAGTTTTTATTATTTCTAAACTATATCTAGTTCAAAAAAAAAAAACCTGCATCATTTGCGGCTATTCTTTGATTATGTTACATAACATCATCTATGTTACCCATAATTACTTTTAAATTGAATAATAATTTTCCAAACCAATAAACCACAAATCGTACACTTCATTACAATAACATAACTTCTAAGTCATAAGGCAATTATTCAAAGTAATTCAATAAAATAAACTTTCACTTTTTCACCAGAAATCAACATAAATCAAATTTATGTTTAAAAATTTTAAAATACGTTTTTCTTTGAAAAGTTTTAGATGACATATTCATTCATTAATTTAGCGTAAATGACGAATTTTCTTTAAAATTTTTGTTATTGTTTGTTTGTTAAAAAAGTGGAACGAAATCAAAATTCCTATGCTAAGTCTAATAATTTTATTAGAGTGGATAGATAAGTGGATCACAACAGTTACAGATTCTCAAAAATCAAGCTAGTTACTTGTTAATCGTCTTTCATCAATATGTTGGGCAGTTAGTGATAGAAATTTTATCATTTACCAAAATAATTCAATTAAAATTCATAGCTAAGTATATACTCAAGGGATTAGTTTCGTTCAATTAATACTTTTAAAAAAATTTACACTTAAATAGTGAGAAAGTTGACACGAATAATCACAACACCGAGGCTATGAGATAATTTTTGAATCAAATATTGTTCATTGCAAAAAATAAATAACTTTTGCTTGTCTTTTACTACCAAGAATAAAATTTTAATGATTAGCGTTAAAGAATAAGAAAATATTTTGAATATAAAATAATAAATGAATTTGGAGGAATGTAAAACTCATCCTCCTTGATGGGTCTTCTCGTTTTCGAGAATTTTTTTCCATTCTATCCTAAATCGTTAATTTTGAACACTTCAATAATTTTTAAGCTTTTATATTTCATGAATTTTATTTTCCAATCAGTCGATAGATCATTAAATTACTGATATAAAAACAGGTTTTACTGAATTATTGATAACTTTTATCAATTCATATATTGAATCACCAAAATCAATTAAAGAATCCATAAAATTCATCTCTTTCTTATTATCATGGGAACCGAAAATGATTTTAATCTGAACTTTAAATTATCAAACAGATTAAAGTTTTATTTAAATTATTTTCTTTATTTAATAGACCAATTTAAGTTTTTGTTTTAATCAAACTGACGATGAGCTATAAACCACAGTTATGTGATATATTGATACACTCAGGTTTGTTTATCAAACGCATTTATCTACTAATTATGTTAAAAAATATAAAGAGAAATTTAAATTCCCCGATATACATTAATAATTAAAAAAATTAATTAATTTAATTCAAGTAATATAAAAAACTTTGTTTTTTTCCAGATAAACAAAAATTTTTGGTCGGATCAAATCTGTAAGTAGCTCTGAATAAATTATTATTGTTTGGTTAAAATTAAGTTTTTTGTCGTCTTATTACATCAACTAAATTTATTTAAACAAATCTGATTCCTGATTCCAATTTACACTCTTAAGCGCTGCAATGATAAATATTGAACGCCATGCTATATGTTAAAAAATTTATTGCCTTTAAAATAGTAACTTTGCGCAGATTTCTACCAATATAATAATTTTAATTTTTTGATTATCCCCATGTCCAGTGGCTGGATGAGTGATGTTGTGTTTGCTGGTAGGAGTTCAAGTTGAATGTTTCTCAAAAATACAAATGAGGGTGCACTGCACAATTATCTATAGCAGCAAAAGAATCTTTTTTGAATTTCGCTGTAGTTCTCCTTCCTAACTCTTCAACCATTCCTGAACAATAATGGTGGTCGTCCAAGCAGTATTTTTAGCGTGATGCCTAACAGGTAGTCTCCTCAATACAATACTTTGGAAACAACTAGCACTTTTCCCAATTACCGCAGCAACTTTCAACTGCGAAATGCTATCCATGACCTTTTTTAAACCTGACAATGGCAATGACAATGGATTTATAAAATAAGGAGCCATCTGGTGTGGTACGGTATGACCTGTTTCATCAGAATTATAAATATCATCAGGACTAAACGTGGCGAGTGGTTTCTTATTTTGTCCAGTATGCCTATTTTATTCTTTAACCTTAAATCTTTCCTCGCCATTTTTACTGCTAAAAGTGTACCCCGAAAATGGAATAGAGACCAAATTAAACGACGTAAGTTTAGTTTTAATTCTCGCTTTAACAAAATTTCTCCCAAATAAAGGGTGGGTCAATTAACCGGATTCCACTGTAATACATTTTGCTGGTCGTTCAATAAAATTTAAATCGCAGAGATAAATGTCTATTAGAAATGTCAAGCATACTGTAAAAAATTCATAAAAAATAACCTGATATCAAAAATCAAAGTACCAACAAATATCGTACTTTCGTACGAATATCTTACAAAAGGATTGCCTATGTTTTCTCGAAAAAAGTTTGTAACTGGTTAGTGAGAGTCACTCCTAGATATTTTGTGTTCTGTTGGCTCACTTTTAATAAAAAAGATCAACAAGGTTTTACTAAGATAATATTTCAATCCCACTGATATACTCTACCTAAATAGGTCTCCTAAAAGTTTTCTCTGATTATGATTATGAATGTATCAAATTTCCTATGATAATTTTTTAGTCAAAAATCATTCATCACTAGACTCAATATGAGGAGGTGAGTTATAAAACCAGCTTTTGGTCATCTTCATGTACTACCTCGGCTGATATTGTTTTTTGAGTGCATCGTCTACTCTGGTTCTCACAAAACAAAATTGTTATGCTACAATAAGTATTTTTTACACTAGGCTGTTAGTGTAAAAAGTACTGACCACGCTATAAAGCTTTTTTAACGTAAATAAAGACACAGACAGCATTGTTCCGGTTGTCTGGTGCCTCTCTTAGTACTCTCGTCCTCAATACGGGCGTTGTAGATCTTTCCCACATTTCCGTGTCATTATTCTTGGAACCTTGGGAATACAAAGAGGCAAATTAGTTTTGAAAGTTTACATGAGGTACAGCAAAAGTCACTTCTGCCTCATAGCAGGCAGATTGGGTGTGTAATGACCACTCCTTTGGATTTGCGTTTTTTTTTTGTGCTAGATTTTTATCATTTATAAATGTCCCATTCGGTTCCTAGACTAGAGCCTCATGGAACCTTGCCACCACAAGCGATTGAGAGAAATTAGGGTCAATTCAGTAAAATCTTCTTTTACTTGTATGAAATTTTATCTTACTGTTATAAAATTTAATTGAAACTTTTTTCAAAATTCCCAAAATTATAATAAAATCAAAAATTTAAAATTTTTCAAAATTCTAAAAATATTCCAAAAATTCTTACAAAATCAAAAATAGAAACTTTTTTCAAAATTCCAAAACTATTTCAAAAACTATAACAAATTCAAAAATTTCCATGTGACATTTACGTCATACATACAGCTAAATTTTTTTTTCCAAAAAATTGGGTAAAAAAATAAGTTAAAACCTTTCTTTCTTTCGGCCGGCAGACATACATTTTTTTTGCTTCTTTCTAAAACGTCGAGAAATGCCAAAAAAGTAGGGGTAAGAATTTCACTTTTGGCTCATGAATGCAATACTTAGGTTTTTTCAAAACCGAAGTAATTATATATCTAATATAACACTTTTAAGTTTCTGACAGTTAACCTTCGATACGAAATGTGACAACAAGAACGTACTCGAGTACAATCATAAATAAAAGCACAGGGTCATTCCATGTCAAACCAAACCATGTCAAACAATCCGACTATTTTAGATTTTTATGAAACTCACAGAAATTGTTCCCCATAAAAATACAAGTTTAAAAAGATTTTCAAAATGTTTTTATCTCTTTGCGTTTTTGTGTAATTAATTTTCAAAATTTTGGCATATCGTCATTTTGGGGCTCACCTGTTTAGTTAAACCACCTGTATATCACCTGTATAGTGTACAACCTAGAGAGCTGCTAGACCCCTCATTTTATTATAAAGAGAATTGTAATAGGTTTAATTTGATTTGCTCCTCGCCTATGTTAAAATCTTCAAAAAATGTTTTGGAAAAAAAATCAAAGATATTGTTTTTTTTAAATTTTGAAAAAATCACATATTTTTTAACAAACTATAGTAAAGAAATTTTGAAAATTTGAGAGTGGGATTAATATGGAATCAGAAGTTATAGTAAAACATAAGAGATTATGTTCAACTAAAACTGAAACATTACTCTCGATTTAATATTTTTACATGTAGATAGTATTAAGTATAGTAGAAGCTCTCTAGATTGTACACAACTTGAGATATTTGACTATGAAGGCGGGCCCCAAAATGACAATGTTCCAAAATTTTTAAAAATTAATAACACAAAACCGCAAAGAGATCAAAAAATTTTGAAAATCGTTTTTACTTATATATTCGCATGGAGAACAATTTCAGTGAGTTTCATATAACTCTAAAATGATCAGGTTAAAAATTAAAGTTTTTTGGTTGGTTTGAAATGGAATGCCCCAAAATAAAATTGATATAAGTTAAAAAGAAAGTCCGAGCGGCAGGATGTCCTTTAGAGATAGGTAGATTTCGAGATCAGACAGTTTTGTGTACGTGTACAAGTAGAATCTGATGTATCAGAGTAGTTTAAACAAAACAAATCAATTACAAACAGATATCGAACAAATTTTAAATAGAAAATTAGCTATAGTAGAATTTTTTACCAGCGAATACGAAAATTAGTCGTTGTGCGCATATTCATATGCGCATGTGCGAATATTCAGTGTCTCAGATTAAAATATTAAAAAAACTGTTGGGGTCCCATTAAAATGGACAAAAAAAACGCATAAAAAATAAATAAATTACTATTGAAATTCAACCAATTATAATAGAAAACCAAAAACTAGTAAAAATATTAATGATTTTGTAGGAAGTATAACAAAATTTTGATAATTAATATTGTAACGTTTCTTCGCCGAGTTACAATTATTTAGTTCGATTACTAAATCAGGAAATTAAAACACAATGGATTTTCTAAACGTTATAATTTTATTCGTTCAAGATTTTATTATAAAAATATTTCTTCTACTACTATTCCCCTTCTTCCCGTTCTTGTAAATAATCTTTATTTCTACTTATAACACTGTTAATTTTTAACTCGCCTATATCACTGCTAAATTTTATACTTTTTCTATCGCTGACAATTTTATACTAATCTTATTCTCTAAGTTCAATACCTCTTATATATACTACATGAAATTGCCTCGATATCACTACAATATTCTAGATAGAATATAAACCCTTTTTTTATCAACATAAACATAATAACACGATCTTCAAATCTTGACACATAGGTGTGAAATCTACTTTTTAATTTGTTTATTTATACCTATTCTCTAATAGTTTTCTTTCTCATAAGATAAAAAAACTTCCTATTACGCGTTTACTTTGGTTACGTTGTTATCTTTTATTGATTTATTTATTTTTATATTTTTTTGGTGGAACTATTTTACGTCACAATATAATTATAATAAAAATAAGGACGCCTTTGTAAACAAATGGTACGAACTAGGAGTAGAAATTTAACTAATGTAATTGTTTTCAAAACAAATTTATCCCAAAATAAATAACACATCTCTGTTTTATTTTTTGTGTCATTTTTTATCTCTTGCTGCGTGCTATCTGTCAAAAATTCATTGATAAAAAAATTCTACTATACATATAAGCTAAACTACATCTATGCAATTTTGCCACAAACAAATATCAAATCTACCACAAAACATATATGTGAAAATAGTTTATTTCTAAGAAAAATAGTATATTTTCCTACAAGAGATGAAAACATTGTTTTTTTCGTGAGTAAACATTTGTTCACGAAACGCGCTAGCGTCGAGTGAGACATGTTTACGAACGAAAAACGTTTTTATCTCGCGTAGGAAATGCAATTTTTTCTATGATACTAATATATAATCGATATTTACTATAAATTAGAAAGTTATAAATCGACAACAAAACATTCAAAATTCATATTCTATTTTTTCATGGCTACGTTGTTTAAAATACTTTGTAAAATTATATGAAAAACCATAGCAACTATAATTTGTTATTTTTTTACACTAGTGAGTTTACTTTTCGCATAGAAAAAAATTTAATTTCTTCTATTCAAATCTTTTTATTTTTTTTTTCATTGATTGTTATAAGGTTTTTGCAAATTGTTGTTGTTGGGGATTGTTGCAAACTTTTTTGTTGAAGCCGACAAGTCAAAAACCTTTAGCTGCAGAGGTTTATATATAAAAGAAACGGATTAAAATGTTTCCATAGATTCTAAAGTTATGAAGTTTTTAAAAATATTAGTATCCAAACGGCCGTTATAACGGATGTAAAAAACAGACTTTTTTCTAGTATAAAGCCCCTAGTTTCTTAACCATGTGTCGGATTTTGCTGATTTACAAACTTGTCCAAGATATCAATAAACACACATGTACAGAAATTTTTTAATATTTTTAGAAATATATGTATTTTTCGATTTTCCGTCGCTTATCATAAATAGTCGTTTGGCACCAAAATTTTTCAATAAGTAGATTTTTATATGAAATCCTCCTAAAAAACTTCCTACCAATCCACATTTGTAAAACGAAAACACTTTGAACTACATAATCAGTTATTCACCACATGATTCAGGCCATTCATGTGAAAATCAATCAAAAATCTAATCGTTTCTACATATTTACCTATTTAAAATGATTGATAACTGTAATAATTGAGATTATGCAAATATGTTTTATTATCTCTTGAATTATTTACTTGTATCTAAAATTAATTCATATTTATTGTAGAATTTAATTAAGATTTCTACGAAATGTGTGAACTTTTAATATAAATCAATTATGGTGAGAACAAACAAAAAAATTCAATTAAAATTTAAATAAGTTTCATAAATCGATGCTGATTATTACTAGAACAAGTTGTTTTTTGTTGTTGTTGAATTTTGATTGTTTTATCCATAATAGAAACGTCCTTGATTATAATTCTTGTATAATACACATGAAAGAAATAAAAAATAGATCAGATATACCTTAATGTAACTTTAGATATTTGGAACAGATTTAAACACTTATTTATGGTGTTAATTTATAACGTTTTGCAACGTCACGTTACATATTTGTATTATATTAACGAAACAAAAGGGCGGTAACGATTTGGATTTCTCTGATTTATTATGGTACCTGTTGTAAACATTACTTGTTTTAATTGAATTTGTTCTATTTTTCAACCATCTTTGGTGGTCATTTTGCAAATGTAATCATGTATTTAAATATTTTTTATCTAAACTCAAAACAAAATTTATTTTTTAGAGTGGGTTCTGTATCGACCCAAAAAATTGTGTAACCTTAATAAGTTATCGTCGTTCAACTTGAAATCGTAAAATTATGCAAAATCATAAAAAAACGAAAGTTAGACCTGTCAACATTAGAAACCATAATTATTTAAACCACCACAATCATAATAAAAATTGCATCTGACACCAATATGATGATATCAAGAACAACGAACCAAAGTATTAAACTTATAAGTGATACTAATTTAATTCGATTTCAAATATTAACATAATCTATGATTAATTCTTTTATTTTAAACTTTATTTTTGGAAATTGATCAATAATAATATAAACATTTCTAAAATTGAAACAAATCCAATTAGCATAAGCATTACCATATAAATGTTTAACACAAAAAAAATTATAATGAATTCAAATCTTTCCACGACTTTTGATATACACAAAAACAAACTCCTACTGACTCATTTAGTTTTTGTAAGATATCTAATAAATTTTAATTTTAATTAACAATAAAAAATTTAATGAAATATAAATTAAAATTACTAACATAATATTTTATAAATATATCACTTTATTATCTACCAAGCAATTCAGCCTACAGTAATTACATTTCCCTGTTGATTATTACAATCGTAAAGTTACAAGAAACACCAAACGAAAGTGCTTTCTACATTAATCATTTTCTTTTGATTTTTATGTTTTACAACAACAAAAATTTTCGATTTGTTATCTGTCAAGACATTGTTTTCCTCTGTAGCTTAAATTTAATTTGTTGAAGAAAATAAAATTTGATTTTGAATAGTAACGTTGTGGGACGTTTCAACGTATAGAATAATCAGATTGACAGACAAATAAGATTTACAAGCAAAACTATCTTGAATGTCTATTGGAAGTTTTCTAATTTAATATTATAAAGGAAAACCGGCAAAGAGGTCGTAAAGAATAACTAGGCTAGCTGTACCCTTTGTATGTACGATTTTTTATAGAATGTCTACATTTTTGCTTGTTGAAATTGTTTGTGGGTTGTTTTGTTTAAAGAAATGTATTATGTTAAACTCGTTTATTTTTTTTTAATTAAAATATGTGAGAATGATATAATAGAATTATTTTTTCAAAATGAAACGATGATGTATCCCAACAATTGTTCAAGATCATCGTCATGTGGTTGAAGCGGCTTACACTCACTAATGGTAGATTGGGATAAAAGGATGAATCGAGTTAAAAAATCGTGATTACGAGAGTAATTTAAATTTGTTGAATTATTTCCAGTGATTATTTAACTCAAATATTTTACAAAGCACGCAATATTTTCAAACGTCATGAAGAAATATTTAAGCTGTACATGTAATTATTCTCAAAGTATGTATGTTATGACAATTTCCTGACAGTCTTTTTGATAATCAACAAATTTATTTTTCATTGATTAAATTTCAAAAAAATATGGTTGGTTAATGATTAAAAAAAACTTCAAAATGTCAATATTCTGTTAGGTTTGTAAACTAATTTGCAGGAAGGGAGAAACTATTATTATTTTGTGGTACACTGAAAAAAAATTGAAGTAATGACAACCTCATCTCGAAGTTGACAGTTGATTATTCATGCAAAGGAAAATTATTTGCAAACAATTTCACTGTGATTGGGACAACTACACGATAACATTTTCCTAACAACAGAATGAGGTTTATTTAAAATATAAATTGTTATATGCAATTTAACAGTAGTTGAATAAAGATAATAACTATTTACAAGAAAAAAATTTTCTTTGGCCTTATATCATGAATTTTTCATTTTAAAGTTTAAGTATTTGAGATTAATTGAACTATATTTTATTTTCACATAAATATTTCGTGTGATTGTCTCAACTTCATCGATTTATAAATGTAGAGTTGTTGAAGCAATTTCGTAGTTTGATTCGCCATATGTGACCGCACGGTGAGGTTGAGACAATTGCATTTCGATTGGAAATAGGACATGTTTTTTTCAGTGTATGTTTTTTTTTTGTTGATATAGAAAACAAGTAATTATGAATCAATTAAAAATGTTACGCCAGACTATGGGAATATAATTCGGTTTCTCAGAGAGTAAAACAAACAAAAGAATACGATTCGAAAGATTCGCATACACGCGAAAAATTGATTATGGTGATCGGTTGAGTCAAGCTTTAAGTATTTTCAAAGTCCTCTGTTTCATTTTCGGTAGTTCTCTAACCTCTCCAGGTTTGCATTTTCCTCAGGCATTTTTTTAAGGTTTTCTGACTCATAGATAATCAGTTTGAAAGGTTATTGTGTTTTTGTCAACCAATTTCCTTCCTTGTGTGGACTTAAAAACTGCATAGCCAATAAGATTTATTAAATGACACAGTCAATATTCTATATCTCCTCCAGCCAGTCGAGAGCGAATATACTCATAACTGGCGTGAACCAATATAACACAGAGGTAAAATTTAATTTGCATACAGCTTCTTGTTTGGCCTTACTTCAGCTTAGAATCTTGAATATTCAAATCACAAGAGTAGGTAGGCTCACGTAATGGTGGGCTAGTAAGGCTTTTCAAGAAAACACTTCTTGCTATGATCGACGTTTTCGCCTGGAACTTATCACTCGCCTATTCACCTAATTTAAATTAGATTTGCTTATTACACTTTTTTAAAATTTTTTTAATTGACAGTAGTCGCCATTGGTAGTTGGGACCTCCAATAAATTCTTTACAGTCAAGTCGTTCTTGAAAGAAACTTCAAAAAAACGGATCAAAATTTTCGAATATTGTGTTCCAAAACCTTTTGCTGTAGGAGCCAAATCTGGAACATCTGCACCGCAACTTGTATATACAGTTAGGGTCTAATAAATCCTTCAAACTGATCTTCAGCGAAATTGAAATGCTCGTGGACCCTGAAGTTTGTGTTTGGATCCTGTGTGGTTAGAGAGGGTCTAGGATGTAGTCTACATAAATCTTCGGTTTTCTAGGCGGCAGTTCCCGTTCGGATTTTGTTCTGATTTTATCATCAGTTTGTCAGGCAACTTGAACAGTAAATGTTTGTGATGTTTTAATTTCTTATCTGAAACTTAGAGAAATTCGCTGTACCAAATGTCAATTCACTTTAACGAGATATATTAACTTATATACCACAATAGTTATACGCACCGAATGTCATTTAAACCCAAAAATTTCTCTAATATAAATTTAATTATTGTCTTAAGCTATTTGATCAACACATTAGACAAACATACATTAAATGAGATTATTATGCCTTACCTATCTTTAAAGTTACTTAAGGTTTCACTTTCAATCAACCTCAAAATCAAACCTTTTATTTCTTATTAGTTTCATCATTAACAAACAATTTTTTTTTTTAATTTTTTACAAACAAAGTCTGTGTACAAGTTCGACATAAAAAAAATTTATACAAACGCATATAACCATCATCAACATCATTATCATCAATTCCAAAGACCGAATGACCTGAAAACTTTTAATATAGTAAGAAATAAGAAAAATTAATAAACAAATGAATTTACTCATAAGACGAGACATAAATTTTAAAATGATAAAAATATTAGAAAAGATGAATTCCAAGATAAGTTATGTGAGTTATCTTTGAATTTTCTAATTTTAATTTAATTTTATTAGGTGTAATTGGAAATATGAATGATGATGTTGATTTGTAATTATAGTGGAAATGATGATAAGATTTGTAATAAGGAGGGCAAAGATAATGTCATATATTATTTTTAATGGTCAATGTATAACCTCAAAGTCTGGTCGTGTTTCTTTTCTTTTGATCCGATTTTTGTCGGGCTTGAAGTTTTACTCAATGTCAGAATTAGTTCTGATGTTATACTGAACCATTTCAATTTTAGCAATACGTAAATATGATTTAAATTCTCTGAATGAAAAAGAAAATCAAATCATTAGTCTGGTAATTAGTGTGGCGGAGGATAAGAACTGAGGCGCGTTAATTGTTATATTAATCTATAAGAAAATTAAATGAATGTCAAGTAGAATAACTCAGTTCATATAAAGAACAAAATTCAGAAAAATCCGAACGGATAGGTTTAATATAAATAAAGAGTAGCGGTTTGATTATCGCATCATTTGCCTTCACTAAGCGCCAGAGTCAAATTTAACATTTATAATATTCCCAAAACACTACCAAATGAACAGTAGAAGCTATACTTGAGATAATCAGATGACTAGGTTTCTTCTCGTAAAATACGAGGCATATAAGAACACGATCCGTAGTATGCCATTTAACAGGACCATGCTACCAGTTATTTCAGTCCAGTTGCGTCATGTTAGGACTGAGGGTAGCTCAAAATTAGTAGAGTATCGATAGTACAACGTGGTTTTCGCATTATATTCATTATCCCGTAAACCACTAATCCTTTAGACCTATAATTTGAGGTGCGTACAAAACTAGTCTATCCTCACAAGATGACGGGTTACAAAATAAATAAAGTTCACTTGCTTTACAGGGCTACCATGTGAGGCCTTTGAGAAAATACGTTTTTTTATACATTCAAGTAGGGTAGCATATGAAAGGGCTCCACTTCAGTATTCCTTAAAAATATACTTTGAAATTTTACAAGTCACCATTTTTTGTAAAATTTTGAATAATGACATTTCTTTCTGTTTTATTTCCTCAAATAACTCCGACCCTACTTGATCGAAAATCTTAAAATATATTTGGAATGATAGAAAATTTAATAGGTTTTGAATCAAAAATATAGAAAAGTGTCAAATACTCATAATTATATTTATTAAGGGGGTGGAAATGAGAAGGGAAAGAACATAATTAAAAACCCGGTCAAGTGAGCTGTCATTTGAAAAAGCACTTGATTTTAGAAACATTGGGGCATACCATTTCAAACCAATCAAAAAACTTTAATTTTCAACCTGACCAGTTTAGATTTTTATGACACTTACAGAAATTATTCGCCATGAATATACAAGTAAAAAACGATTTTCCAAAATTTTTTATCTCTTTTTGTTTTTGTGTAATTAATTTTCAAAATTTTGGAATATCGTCATTTTGGGGCTTATCTGTATAGTTTTAATTTCAAATATCTCAAGTTGTGTACAACCTAGAGAGCTGATAGGCGCCTCATTTTAAAGAGAATTGTACAAGGTGCATGGTACAATAATATGCTACATGCCTATGTTGGCTTAAACCCGTTTTTTTTTAAATCTCTAAAAACTTTTTTTGAAAAAAATCAAAGATATTGTTTTTTTGAAATTTTGAAAAAATCATATATTTTTTGATATACTATAGTAAAGAAATCCTGAAAGTTTCAGAGTGGAACCAATATGGGATCAGAAGTTATAGTAAAATATAAGAAGTTATGTTCAGCTAAAACTGGAACATTACTCTTGATTTAATATTTTTACATGTAAATTAGGGATTGCAATCCTAGGATTTTTTGCTTCACGGCTTCACGGGATCGGTGAAGCAAAAAATCCCGGGATTGCATTCCCTAATGTAAATAACAATAGTATCAAATTTAAAAAGGTTTGTAAATTAAAAAGCTACTTTAGTAAGGAGTTTAAATATATTTATTTTGAAATTAAACTCACGTAATTTTTTTTAATTTAACTTATTCGCCTTCGGATTCATTACGTCTTAATCGATGCATTTTGCTTGTGGTAGTTATTGGATCAACTTTAGTCAACACTTCCTTTTTATGAATAGCTAGTATATCTAGCAATAAAGGGTAAGTATTTGAAATATGACGAAGGTCCATGTGGTGTCAAAATTTTCTTCTGTTGCGAGTACACAACCTAACCACGACTTATCGGAATATTGGCATGTAACAAAGCCAACAATCTTAATAATGTCCAAATCTTCACCAGTGTCCTCAGATGAAACTATTTTTAAACTTGATTCTACTGAAAATGAGTGGTTTTTGACCAAGATCCAAGATTCATTTTGTGGAATGTAACAGTGAAACTTTAGTGTGCCTTTGATTGTTTTTCCAGTTTTGAGTCTGTTCTTCAAGATTCTTTGTTCTGCTTCGTGCTCTACGTTAGTAGTATAAATAAACTTTATGTTGACTATATTATCATTGGCCCAGTTATACAATCGGCGAGGAGTCATTATTTGTTCGTTATACACCATCCGTGAACTGGTTAATGCGGCTAATCTTTTTACTGTGCCTCCTACACCGTCACACGCATTTTACCATGTGATGATGCAAAGCAATTCCATTCCACCTTTATGCCAAAATCTTTCTCATGATTACATAAATTTTTAAAATTTGATCTATTTTTGTACTGTGATGCTGCTCCATCTGAAAAATATATGAGTTTTTCGATTTTGGTGAGCAGTTTTCTGTTAAGAAAATCAATCATTCGCCGTTGAAATAAATGGACAGCAACTGCATCACGCACATGCATACAGCAAATGCATCATGCAAACTAACGGTACTTGATTCGAAATTTTGTGTATGTTTTGAGTAATGAATCGATTACATTGATCGAGTTTACAAATTACTGGTAAGCAAACTTACTAGCTGCTAATAAACTCGCATAGGGAAATCTTTAGGCATTTTTGAATATACAGTCACTTTGCAAAACCAAGTTAATTTCTTACAGACTCTCTTTGTGTTTCGTAAGTGCGCATTGGTTAGCCCCGCCATTTTGAAAAAAATGAAAAACAAAGGTTGTTATGTATTGTACTCTAGTTGTGCTGGTTGTGCTACTCAGAAAGAATTGCATATAAGCAATGAATAAAGGTTGGCAGACTAAACCGATTTTTCGAGCAGAAGTTAGCCACGCCACTTATAAAAAAATAAAAAACAAAGGTTGTACTGTATTGTGCCTGAGTTGTGCTGGTTGTGCTACTCAGACAAAAATTTCGTATTCCTAACAGAAAAATTTTATAACGCTAACATCATTTCTTCAAATAGAAGTTAACCCCGCCATTTTGAAAAAAAAAAAACTAAATTGAGTGCTGTATTGTGTTAAAGTTGTGCGAGTTGTGCTACTTCAAAACAAATTCGTACCCACCGACGGAAAAATGTACAATTTTTTTTTAATATCATATATTTTTGTGATTCCTTTATTTTATATATACAAAACAGGCAAGATTCATTTATGCTATCGGACACCAGTACCCTATTTCACCAAACTTACAAATTTGTAATTTCATACAAATTTTTACAAAATTTGTAAAAATTTGCAAGAAATTACAAATTTGTAAGTTTGGTGAAATAGGGTACAGGTGTCACTTACATTATTAGTACTTATAAATTAATGATTACACTGGTTCCTACAAGAATAAATGATGCTAGTGTAAAAATATTTTTTATTTAATCTATCTCTAAGCAGCCAGCTCAAACAAAATTCCATACCACTACATATACAAAATTTTTGTTTTTCATTTTTTCCTAAACGACGGGGCTAACTTCTAATCAAAAAATTGTTCTTGCGTACCAAATTTTTGCATTGGTAGTATGGAATTTTTTTTGAGTAGCACAACTAGCACAACAATAGAACAATACACCACAGCCTTTGTTTTTGTTTTTTTGCCAAATGGCGGAGCTAACTTCTGCTTAGCCTTCTGCTCGAATATGGAATTTTTCTTGAGTAGCACATCCATCACAACTATGGTACAATCAGTGGCATCATTTCACCAAAATCTTTTGCGAGAATTTAAATGACATAAAAAGATTTTTTTCGTAAAACATAACATGTACATTTTTATACACACATATATTTAAAAGCATTTAAATGCATGGTCTTAGAAATGAAACTAAAATGCTTTTGAGCTACCTTGGTTACTATGCTAGATCTTTAACTTCTATTGTTGTTTCATCGAAGCGAATGCCGCAAAATTCTGCAAAATCCCTTCGTTTGTTAAAAATAATTTTAAAATTAGTATCATCTCTGCATTGTTTAAGCATCAAGAAAGTAGTTTGGCATTACCGCCAGCCAGCGAGTTTCACTGTATCCAATAAGTTGGTTATGTTCGACATTATTTTTGCTGCAGAACTCCTTCAATGTCTCCAGAAAAGACAGTAAAATATCCAAATTTTTTTAACCCTGCCATTTAAATCAGCAGCACTTCTTATTGCATTATTTAGAATATGGACTGCGAATCCAATACCCAATACATTCTGGTTCAAATTCGAGCTTAGCTTGCTTTTAAATTTTCACTTCTTGACGTGACACCACTAAAATTGGTATTCGAGTTATCAGCGCAAATTGCAACTAACTTTTTGTCAATGTTAAATAACAACAAGAAAACAAAATAACAACAAAACTTGTTCAAGCTACTGGAGCTGACGACTTATAGCAACGCTTTTTTACGTTTATCTGTATCTATATGTCTTTTAATATCATAATTATATTTTGATTTTTTTATAAAAGGATAGTCCAATTCAATATCGTATGAGAATTTACGTAAACGTTTTCTATCCATCTTGATTTGCAGGAGAACTTTTTAAAAATAATTTTAAAAATTAACCTTTTATAGTAGCTTAAAACTTTTGTTACACAAGTAAAGACTGCAAAACAATTGAAACAATTTATTTTAATTTTACTAAATAATTAATATCTTTTCTGTATTCTGTAAGTATAAGAGGTATACTGTATACCTCTCGTTCTATCTTTTGCAAATATATACCATTTATTAAGTTTTTATGCTCTCTACTTTGTTTGTTCTTTATTGAGAAAAAAAAATTATAAATTAGAAAATAATAATTTTACTTTTGAGCTACCTAGTTAAAGTGTGTTTTAAACAGAGCTTGAAACGCTACTTATATCACTCCTTTACTTTGTTCTTTCAGAGTGCGTAGCTTAAAAAAAATATAACATTCCCACATTCCCATTCCCAGTGAAAATAATAAAATATCATTCTTGCTACTAAATTGAAATAAATATTTTCTTTCAAATACTCAAAACTTTTATTTTTGCTTCAAATTTGATGCTTTCCAACGTAAAATGCTGTGAATGATTCTTTTAATTATTCATGTATTGTTAGAAAAATGAATATAAAGGATGACGTAGAGGGACTATTCATAAATCGAATAAAAGAACAGGAAAATGTAATCTACTCCAAAGGAGTAAAATCATTTTTTTTTACATTTTAATTTTTGAATATTATTTCAAAGGATTAAAATGAGTGCTCGAATAAAGTAAAACTCTGGTTTGAAAATTTAAATGTTATGAATTTATACGGAAAACTGCGACTTTTTAAGTAAAATATTTTGTATTTTATTTTTCGTTGAGATAGATCTGTTAGACATCAAAAGATATTCGCAAAACAAAATGTAAATTATTGAAGTGAAAAAAACTGAGTTTAGTATTTCTAAGAAAATTATAGTTAAAACACTATTTAGTAAAAAAAATATTGCACTAGTTTGTTCTCTCAATATAGATAAATCAACATATACATAACATTATAGAAATTGCAAGAAAAAACAGTGAAGCCATTGCTTTGACTAAGATATTGCGCAAACTGTACGTAGGTATATATAAGGCTTATTTGATTATTTCGATAATGCGGTGGAAATATTTGTTTCGTGGGACGCTTCGTGGGACAAATTTCTCCGTGGGACAACGCAATCAAATGTTGGACATTTCCACGCAGCGTGGGACGTCTGGTCAGTTTACTACCCATAAACGTGCGTAAATTTTTCATTTGATTCAAAATTGTACAATTATTGCGAGCTTCTTTTAAATCTATAAGAAAAACCTACCACAAAAAAATAATAGTTTCTCCCTCCCTGTGACTGTATAAAAAATGAACAAAGATTGACGTTTAAGATACGTTTTGGATTTTATTATAACCAACCAAACATATAATTTTTGCTATTTTATGAATTAAAAATTATAGTCCATATAGCGAAAAGAATTTGTCAGCAAGTTTGCATAACATACTTTGAAAATATTTACATAACTTAAATATTTGTTCGTGTCTTTAGAAAATATTGCTTGTCCATTATAAAACATTTATTATTATAAAATCACTGGAAATAACACAAAAAATTTAAATTACTCCCGTAATTATTTTCATTCATTTTATAAATTTAGCACAACTATCAAGAAAACCGATATGTTATAGGATTTTACAATTAGAAATGTTTTTAATATATTATTTTTAAAAAGTCTTGTAAAGTTTGTACAATATGATATAGATAAAAAACAGGGCCAAACAGTCAGGGTTCTCCAAATAAGTGGGATATAATTAGGTGGTGTTCTCCTGCATGTACTTACTTTTAAGTTTATATAAACTACCAATGACTAATAACAATTGAAATTTGAATGTTAAATACTGCACTATGAACTCTCGAGGAACCCTATACTAATGAAATATTTTGTTTCCTCTTGCTTAGACACGAATATCTTATAAACAAAACACTATCGTACGATAGAATTTTGTCAAAATACGCACCCACGGCGTTTTTGGAAGAACGAGTTCTGTTTATAAAACTGATTTCATCAGAAGATTAGATGCAATACGACCGCCTTTCGTATCGGCGGCGCTCTAGTCTATACAAAGAACGATAACGGTTTGAATATTATAGTGAACCGTACTTTAGTCGGGTCAAAATAATATGTAACGTAATAATTATATTATCAGATATATTTCAATTAATAGTATGCGATAAAATTGGTATATTAGCTAAGTAAATCTTCTAAAAATTAGACGAATTTACAAAATAACAGTGCATTGAAATTTTTATAGTGTATAATTTTTATATAGTGTAAACGATTGGATGGTTTTATTGAATCGATGTATTGAAAGTATCAGATCCTTGGGGGGGGCAATGCCCCCCCCCCCCCCCCAGCCCTACCCAATTGACGCCTCTGGGTACAATACAGCACAACATCCTTTTTTTATGTTTTGTTAAATTTTTCCGTTGGTGGGTACGAATTTGTTTTGGAGTGGCACAACTCGCACAACTTTAACACAATACAGCACTCAATTTAGTTTTTTTTCCAAAATGGCGGGGCTAACTTCTATTTGAAGAAATGATGTTAGCGTTATAAAATTTTTCTGTTAGGAATACGAAATTTTTGTCTGAGTAGCACAACCAGCACAACTCAGGCACAATACAGTACAACCTTTGTTTTTTATTTTTTTATAAGTGGCGGGACTAACCTTCTGCTCCAAAAATCGGTTTAGTCTGCTAACTTTTATTCATTGCTTATATATGCAATTCTTTCTGAGTAGCACAACCAGCACAACTAGAGTACAATACATAACAACCTTTGTTTTTCATTTTTTTCAAAATGGCGGGTCTAACTTTTGCTTAATCTTCTGCTCAATCTTCTGCTCGAATGCTTTCTGCTCGAAAATATCCTTCTGCTTGAAAAATCGTTTTAGCGTGCCAACTTTTATTCATTGTTGATATGGGATTCTTTTTGAGTGGCACTTCCAGCACAACTGTAGCACAATACAGCACAAACTTTCTTCTTTGATTTTTACAAAATGGCGGGGCTAACTTTCATTCTAAAAATGATTTTTGCGTGGTTTAAATTATTGGTGATACGATATTTTTTCAGTAGCACAACCAGCACAACTATAACACAATACAGCACTTTTTTATTTTTGATTTCTTCCAAAATGGCGGGGCTAACTTCTTTTCGAAAAAAATGATGCTAACTTTGTAAAAAAATTCTGTTAGGGTTATAAAATTTTTGTCTAAGTAGCACAACCAGCACAACTCGAGTACAATACAGCACAACCTTTGCTTTTCATTTTTTTCAAAATGGCGGAGCTAACTTCTGCTCGAAAAGTCATTTTAGCGTGCCAACTTTTTTTCATTGATAATATGGAACTATTTCTGAGTAGCACAACCAGCACAACCCTAGCACAATACAGCACAACCTTTGCTTTTAATTTTTTTCGAAATGGCGGGGCTAACTTCAACTCGAAAAATCGTTTTAGCGTATTTAAATTATTCTGTTGGTGGTACAAATTTGTTCTTGAATAGCACAACTAGCACAACTCTAACACCGTACAGCAGACCCTTTGTTTTTCTTTTTTTCCAAAATGGCGAGGCTAACTTTTACTCGAAAAAATGATTTTAGTGTTATAAAATTTTTCCACTAGGGATATGAAATTTTTTTCTAAATAGCACAACCAGCACAACTCGAGGACAATACAGAACAACCTTTGTTTTTCTGATTTTTCAAAATGGCGGGGCTAACTTCTGCTCGAAAAATTATTTCAGCGTGCCAACTTTTTTCCTTTGGTGATGTGGCATTCTTTCTGAGTAGCACATCCAGCACAACTGTAGCACAATACAGCTCAATCTTTGTTTGTAATTTTCTTAAAAATTATGGGGCTAAGTTAGGTGACATAACTAATACTAGCTTTTAATTCAACTTTTTAACTATAACATCAGAAATTTTCAGCTTTCTAACCCTAGAAGCAATTAACATTATACTAACCATAATGCAAGCCACTAAAACGCTATATAAAACAAATCCCAAAAATATACCAATTAAATAAATTTTCTTTTGTTTAGGTAGATTTCATATAACTTTTTTTGTTTTTATATTTTTTTTCGCAAAAAGTTAAAAAATTTGTTTTGAATGTTTGTTGTTGTTGTTTTGAAGATTTATTACACTAGTTTACAAGAAAAATCTCCCGAAATAAAACTCAACTTTTCTTATAGATTTAGACTAGGGTTTCTCATTTCCCGTAGAAATTCAAATCCCGGGAATCCGGGACAAAAAATGTTAAATTCCCGGGATCCCGGGAAATCCCGGGAAACGCTAAAAAGCTAGATTTTTCTAATTGGGTGATAGAAAAATGAGTAAAATTAAAACAACACCAAAAATGCGCTATTGATTTTTAAATTTCCATTATTTTTAATGAGAAAAACTTCAAAAATTAAATATAAAATAATACATAAAAACAAAACAAAAATAAATTCATAATACTAATTTTACCAATGGCGCCATCATTCAATTTTGTCCAAACTTTCGTAACGAAACATCCTGCCACAGAAAAAGCTCTTTCCGATTCAATTGATGTCGGTGTGATAGTCATTAGTGCATTGTATAATCTAAATTATTTGTACTCTGCTTAGTTGCTTCAAAAATTACCAATTCTTTTGTGATGTTTTTAACGTCATATGATACATGTTCTGTGATACAAACAAATCAAAATCACAATAACAACGGTACTTCTCAGCACCATAAGACAAAAAATATTGGACCCTCAGTCCGTATTTTACAATTGAACATTGAAAGCATTAGCAAGTCAAAAGCTGAACACTTAGAAAGAGTATTAAAGTTATTATTTCGATATCAACGTTGTAATTCCGACAGGAACCACATGCAACAGATGAAGTGCAACTTACCTCTAGAGGAAAAATTGTTGGTTATAAACTAATTAGTGCTATTTACTATCAAACATATGGATCTGGCACGTATATTAAGTAGGAAATCATGAGCTGCACCCATTTACTTATACCAGACGGAGAACGATATACATCTTATTATTGCTGATATACAGCGTGGCCAGCTGATATTCTACCATTATTTCACCACCCAGCAATATAGGTTGGTGACTTTAATAACCATCACAATCAGTGGTGCTACTCAAATAACAATCCCAATGGTATACAACTAACTAACGGGACCAATCGACAACTTGTTCCTGGTATATGATACGAAAGACATGAAAACCTAATTAGATCTGCTAGATGGCAAAGTTATTACAATCCCGACCTCTGTGTTTCCAAAAAAAACGAACAACGTAACCCAATTCCAATATCTAGGGCTGTCTTACAAAGTTTTCCACGCTCTCAACATCAACCAGTAATTTTTGAGGTAGGTTTCCAAATCCTACACGTAAACTCTACTCCTCCACTTAGATGCAATTTTAACAAAACTGACTGGACTAAATATGGGTCGGAGTTGGATGCAGTGATTCACTAGATCCAACACATTCCTAAAAATTACGGTAGGTTCGTAGGAGCCATCATTTTAACTGCAAAGAAGTGCATCCCAACAGACTTCCGGTGAAGAATTATACTTTGGTGCAACAAAAATAAATAAATAAATAAATAAATAAATAAATAAATAAAGAATACATTCCTGGTTGGAGTAGAGAGAGCGATACATTTATTATTTGAGGAGCACCTTAGTAGTGGTGAAGCAGACGTTGTTGATGACATAATATACTCACTGGACACCGCGAGGAAACAAAAGTGGATTAACGCAGCTGAAAACATTGATTTTTCCCATTCTAGTAAGGCAGCTTCGAGTCTTCTTCGGAAGCTGGATGGCTTTAACTCAGACGACATTGCAAATCATATTGTAAACATGTCTCGTTCCTCTATTAATCGCTTTCACAAGAGAACCATTAAACATAAATTAAGAGAAATGAAGCGCAAGTTTTAGGTAGATTTCTCAGAAAAATCTACCTATTTTATGTTTTATTGGTTTTAATTTGTTGTGTTTATGTGTGTCAAAAAAAACCATGACACCATATGTGTCAAAAAAGCATTTTCCTAATTTTGAACGAAATTAATTACTACAGAGGGAAAAGAAATAAAACCTACTCGATTTTCGAGTGAGAAAATTTTTAATATCTTTGAAAAAAGTAAAAACAAATGTTAATAAAAATTAGCGGGATACCCGGGATCCCGGAATGAAATCCCGGGAAAACGGGATAAAAATTTACCCCCGGGATCCCGGGAAAACGGGATCCCGGGATCCCGTTTGAGAAACCCTAATTTAGACCTCCTGAACACGAATATCATATTCATTTTTTTTTGTTAGCTCTTGTTTTTCACGAAAAACCAATTTTTTTAGTGATCAAAAATGTTGTTTGGGTTTTTGGGTCTCATATTTTAGAAAACAAAAAAATTCAAAATATTATTGAAACAAATGCATAGTAAATATGCTAACAAACATTTTGAGCTATATTTTGTAAAAATCTATTAAGGATTCTGGAAGTTACTGTTGAAAAAAGTTGAAAAAATACGAAAAATTCATGTTTTTTTAAAAATTTTCCATTTTCAACGCCATAAATTTTGAACAAATAAAGACACTAATTTTTTTTAATTTCTTGGAGCCTATAGTAGTTTTATTTCTTTTTCTCTTAAGCTGAAGGACACGAATATTGGTGCAGTTTGCACAAAGTTGTTCAAGTGTTTCCAAAGAAAGTCAAAACTCAAAATTTGGAAAAAATAATTTTTTACTTAATTTATTGTGCCATAAATAATAATTTTAAAAGTTCAGTCATTCTCAAACATCAGTAAAGAATTATTTTGAAATAGTAAAGTATAATTTCCATTTTTGTTTTCGAAGTTGGGAATTGGATCGATATGAGAGGTATATAGAAAAATATAAACAAAAGATAATGAATTGTGAGGAGAGGCAAAACATCATAGCATCAGAACTATTTAAGTTAGTTCAAGCACCATAAAGTTAAGCCCCTATTTATGTCTATTAATACCTGTAAGGTTTGTTTCATTTCTTTTTTCTTTTTTTCTTTTTTTTGTTTTTTGATAATGTAAATTTTTTGCTATCACCGCCCGCCTTGTGTTACTCCTTACGTTTATGATCATTTTAAGTTTAATTTAAGAAAGCAATTACATACTTCTACTTTTTGATAGTTTTTCGGTTTTCCCAACTTTTGTTTAATTAGTTTAATGAGGTTTCTTTTTAAGTAGATAATTGTCGTATGATTAGTTGCAAGTATAATCTCTCTGAGGATAAATTTAATTCCAAACTTTTAAGTAAAATATTAATTAAAAAAGAAAAAATATTACAAATATAAATTTTAAATAGTGTATTGTTTTTAAAAATCAATAAATCATTAGTGATAGATACCTTGTAAAGCAACATAAATTGTTAGTAAAGTGTAAAGTCAAGTTTAATTAAACGGCGCCGTAAAGAAGTTTCAAGTGTTAAAATAGCCTAAATTCATTGTTTTATTTGTAGAAGTTACATAATACATACTGCTAAAAGAATCACCCCATTTATAAGGACTGCCTTTCTTCATTACTAACTGATATTTTCTAACTCCTAAAATAAATCCGAGGTGGGAGGAGCTAGATCATGTCAAAAATCTTCACAAAAAAATCTCAATTTCGAGAAAAATCATATACAAATAAAATACAACTTTTGTCAAAAAAAGACATTTCGTAATCAACTAACTGATATTTTCCAACTCCTAAAATAAGTTCAAGATGGGTGGAGCTAGTACATATCAAAAAAACTTCACAAAAAAAATCTCAATTTCGAGAAAAATCATATACAAATAAAATACAACTTTTGTCAAAAAAAGACATTTCATAATCAACTAACTGATATTTTCTAACTTCTAAAATAAGTCCGAAGTGGGGGGAGCTAGATATTCCACGAAAACAACTTATATATAAATCAATTATGTTGCAGAATTTAAATTATTCTTATAGTTAAATTTTTTTTCCAAATTTTGAGTTTTGACTTTCTTTGGGAAAACTTGAATAACTTGGTGCAAACTGCACCAATATTCGTATTTTTCAGCTTAAAAGAAAGAAAATTGAAACTACTATAGGCTTCAAGAAATTGAAAAAAATTAGTGTCCTTATTTGTTCAAAATTTATGGTGTTGAAAATGAAAAATGTTTAGAAAAACGTGAATTTTTCGTATTTTTTCAACTTTTTTCGACTGTAACTTCCAGAATCCTTAATGGATTTTTACAAAATATAGCTCAAAATGTTTGTTAGCATATTTACTATGCACTGGTCTCGTTAATATATTTAATTTGTTTGTTTTGTAAAATATGAGACCCAAAAACCGAAACAACATTTTTGAAAAAATTGGTTTTTCGTGAATATCTCAAAAACAAGAGCTAACCAAAAAAAAATGAATATGATATTCGTGTCCAAATCCATAAGAAAAGTTGGGTTTTATTCAGGGAGACAAAAAAAGTTCAAAATTTGTAAACTAGTGTTATTGTTTTGAATTAGGGAATAGTTTCTTTGGAATATTTGGAAGTGGTTTAGTTGAAATAAATATATGTATATATATTGATTGCATATTTACAATTGATAAATATTTGTATTAGTAGAGGAGCCCGGGATGCTAAATTTGCAGTTACTAGAGCGTCATAGGGACTTATTGGATTGTGAAGTTTACGTTCTAAAATGAAAAAAGTTTATGTCAAGTTTTCCATTTTAGTGGGGGGGAGAGCGTGTAAGAATTTTTAAAAATGTAAAAAAAAACAGTCACATAAAAATACTCGAGCGCGTCAGATATTCATAGAGTATATGCGCTTTGTCTTTCTGATAACCGATACATATAAATCTGACGATTAACTAAAGGGAGGTGGGCGTATAGAGAGGTGGAAAAACAAAAAAAAAAAAAGTTATTCGAGCGTGTCAGATATTCAAGGTTTATGTAAAGTGAACTCAAAAAAGTGTCCTATTTAAATGACTGACGATTTAAACGTGACCAAAAGTCATGGCTGATTTTGAAAAATGTCAAAATAAAATGTGACCTTGAGATACTCGAGCGCGTCAGATTTTTATGCAGGGGGATCAACTTGATGTCTTCGTCCTCCAGGATGATAATCTGACAATTATATGGAGGGGTACTGTTCGTCTGACAATTTTAAAGTGACAATTATTTGTCGTTTCTATTTCTATGTAATTTTTTTCAAAAACAGTATTTTTAATCTACAACTGTAGTAAATTTAATAGTTAAAAAGCATAATTTACCATTTTGTTTTATGTTACTAGGATTATCTCAGTTATATTAATGCTTTTGGATTGAAAATTACGATTACTACAATTAATGTAATATGAAATATTTGACAATTGATTTTTCCTGCAATTAAGCGAGCAAACATTTACTAGATTTTGGAGTGTTTTTAATTTGTTTTTAAACAGTGCATGAAATTCACAAAATAACTTATAAATACAACAAACAAATCAAAGCGTCTAGCAGCCACCAAAAACGTGTACACTATGGTGATCAGCTGAGATGGCGTCATGCCAACAGACGCTCTAGTGGAGTCGGTGCGAGAGAGTAAGAGATAAAGAAAGAGTGAGAGAGAAGTGAGGCGCGGAGTGGGGAATACACACCTCTCAGCATCTGTACGCTCCATCTTTTATTGACGATTTTACCTGAATCGCCCCATGAAAACTGTCAGAATATATGTTTTCCGTAATCCTGATAGGATTACCTTCAAAATTAAAAAAAAGTTTATCGCGCTCGAGTATTTCAAGGTGTCGTTTTTTTTTTACACCTTTGTGACTCGCCTATTTCCTTATGTCACGGTCAAATTGTCAGATTATTGAAATATACACTTTTCTGGGTGTATTTAACTTACCTTCTCTTAATCTGACGCGCTTGAGTTTTTCTGACGATTGATTTTTTTTTACTAATCTGACGGGTTGCCCTCGACGCACCCCACTACATTGAGGGTTCATAGGAGTACAGGTAGGAGTACATTACAGGGTGCAAGTTTTCTCCCCATATGATTTTCTGACGCGCTCGAGTAACTCGCAAAATCCCCGCTTGGGCTCCCCTACTATATTATATTTGAGGTGTAAAAGTTGTTTGATGTTGTTGTTGATTATAAATTATAGTATGGCAGTTGTGATGTAGTTAGAACGTTAATCCACCAAAGGATTTAATTTGTTATTAAGGAGTTTTAACTAAATTAAACAAAACTATTTGAAATTGCATTGACAAAGTAATTTCCGTTTATGTATTTAGTTTGGTTGTTTGATAAATTTTTTGGATTATTCTGTTTCTGGTTAAATTTCTTATTTAAACTAATCTGACATATCCAATTCTATTTGTACACAAAGCTGTCTAGTCCCGAAATCTACCTATTTCTAGCGGATATACGTGCCACTTGGCTTATTATACTAACGATTACCGAAGTTTCAAGAAATTTGTAAATGGTCGGATTTGAATTTTTTACTTCCTTGGCCATCAATATTTAAACATCATGGCACCAAAATGAGATGAATATTAAACTGATCAGTCATCATTTTTAGAATTTTTGGGTTATGTCAAACCCTTCTGCTAGGGCTTTGATTGAAGCCGTCAACAGAAATATCAGTATAAATATTATATTATACCTTTGGCAGCCGTTGAATGCCTTTATAGTTCATTCTGAACGACACTGCATTTGTTGGCCACGTGAAAAGTTCGATTAAATTTAATTCTTTGTAGAAAGCTCACCATCCATCCATTTCTGAATCATTCGTCTAAAAGCTAATACCGTTTTTATTCGCACTGCTTCATTAGCCTGTTTCCTCTGGAAAAAATGTTCATTTCAAAAGTTAACCTACAACGGTTAACCCTTGGGTTCCTCTTATTGATTAGCATTAAGGTGTTCCAAAAGTTATAAATTTCAATCATTAGGCTTGCAGGATTTTTATTGTTGTAGTAGAAATGTCATTGAGTTCAGATGACATTGAGTTGATTTAGAATTTTCTGGTTGAACGTCCTGTTTAGAGTAGATTAACATATCGTGACGTGATTCCGTACAAATAAGTTGGTAGTTAACCGCCATGGTATATAGTCAGAATCAAGGGTTTTTATTTACGAAGAGCACCTGCACAAGCAAAACGTTTTGATACCTCTTATCGTCTTTGCCAGAATGAGACGCTGAAATTTTATTTTGTCTGTGACACTTAGGTTGACTATGTTTAAAGAAGAAGAGTCTAACTGAGTGATATTGATCAATAAATAGATTGATTTAACTCTATTGAATGTTGGCATCTGTGATATTTAAATTCTTCACGTTACGTCTAGAATTTTTTTCTCTCCAGCAATAATACAAAGTCATTTCTGCAGTTCTTACTTAACCAGAAGATTTCAGCTTTTCACAAGATATTTGTTTTACTACAACAATTTGACCTGTAAGGTCAGGTGACGGCGAAACCATTTTGAGATACGCAAAGATCTCAGGAATCTCCAAATAGTTTGGAAAATGCTCCTCAAGTAGGATTTTCAGAGATTTTGTTATAATTTTGGGCATCATATGGGAGGCGTGGGACTGGTGGATAGTATTTTAACCAGTCTTAATTACTTAGAAAGCGTCAGTGATGCACTACAACAGAGACTTCAGAAATTTTTCACATTCGCTGCACTTTAATTCATCCTTATAAATTTTAAGGGATTGTGTTAGAGGACTAGGTTTACATTAGCTCTTGTGTTTATGTAAGGATGAACATTTATAATATTCTAGGTGGGCAATGTGGAGGATCTTTCCCCACTATCGTTTTAGTGGTTTTTTCTTAGTTTTCCGGCAGACTAAATCGTTAAAATGGCTTCATAAAATTCATTGATGCTGTAGTTTTCAGAGTCACCCAGTTTCAAACGTAGCTAAGGATATAGGCTTCTTGCAAAAATCATCAACTGACTTAGCAGCCTTCCCTTCTTGTAGGTTTTAAAGTTACTATGCTAAATCAACAATTATTAGATTATCTTTGCTGCTGTTGCTAGATATGCAGACTGATAACCATGAACTCTCGGTAAGCTAATGATTCTCCCTGGTCGTCTTGACGTTTTTAAGTGTTGGTCTTTTTCAATTTGGCCTATTTCCAAAGGACCAACGGCCTTTCTGTATAGGAATAGTGGTCAATTATTATAATTCAACATATCTAGTACCACCAACATTTTTACAGATTTCAAAATCTGGTTGAAAAACCGTTGTCCAGGTTACGCGCATATCTTATTATTCTGATCTAAATGAAGTAAATCATTAAGGTATAATTTTTTTTTACTGTTTATTGTAATTGTTTTTGTATTGTTTTTGTGTAAAAAATTGAAACTAAAACGTGACTGCAGCATCAATTGGTCTTTTGTTTTTCGGCCTCAAATAATCATGTATTATAGGATCCCAAACAATACAAAACTGTCTAACTATCTAAGCTATCTTTAAAGTCGTGTATATAGAAAGCAAAATCTCAAACAATCAACAATAAATCACAACACTTCATCTCAACATGTAAAATTAAATAACAAAATAAAATAAAAATAAAATATCAATTTCTATAATCATCAAAACAAATATTAATCAATTTTGAATATTATCTTTTCTATTTACATAAACGAAACAATTATATAACAAATGTTTGCTAGCGAATAAAAAAACGATGTATTAAAAATTACTATTATTATTATTTATTGAAATTATAGTTTAATGTTTTAAATTATAAGTGAAAATAACATAAACAATCATTTTGTGTTCAACTTTTAATGTTGATTTTTATAAATAGACAAATCAAATTCACACAGATGTTGACTGTTGATTTATTATAAAAATTTATACGATATTTAATATATAGACTGAAAACCTGTATTAAGTAATCAAACTAAGCAAATAATGTTTTATCCTAAAGGCGATTTTTCGTTACAATTTAATTTAATTTAAATTTTTATATAAAGTATTAGTTTCCTTATGTAAATCGATATTGAAATGATCTGATTCTTAATTTATTTGTAGGTGCAAAAAGAAATTGATGTCATGTTTTGTAACATTGGAATTGGTAAGACAACATCGCGTACGGCAATCTCTGATATTGACATACCCACTATTTTACAACTCTTTCAATCTGTGACGTTCATGTGTCGATTTGAATCTAAACCAGCGAATTTAGCGAATTTAAAACAAATCAAGGCAGCTTACTTTTTACTGGTTTAAAAAAAAAATATTTCAATATTGTTACAACATTAATTAATTATTGATCCAAAGTGAATGTCAAGTTCAATATAATAAAATTCAATCCATATAATTTTTATTATAAACAAAAAATTAATAACGAAATAAAAGTTTACGACATTTTTCTTTTCTGCAATATCAAATTCATTGTTGTTGTTTTTTTTTGTGCTGCAAACAAATAAAAAATAGTGTATCGAACATTGACTGACAACAATTGTAATTGTTAACGATATGAATGAATGATTTTCAAGATGATTAGTGGGAAAAATATAATCGATTATTTATTGTTATGATTATTAAATGAAAATATAGAATTATTAAAATTAAAATATTTAAATTTTGATATTGATAATTCTGTTATGTTTCGATCGGTTGATTTTAGTTATGGAGAATTTTCATGGGAAATGTAAACTATCTTCTTTCTGTGTCAGCGTTTTGGAAAATCAAATTTTTTTTATAATAACAAAAATTTACGGTAGCTGTAATTGTTGCTTATGGTATATAGGTATATATACAAAGTATATAATTCAACAATAATGAATGAATAAATAATTCATTAAATACTTTAACGAAGTAATTAAAGATTGTATGAACGATCCAATAAAAAATTTCAAGATTGTCTGGAGTTTGTAAATAACTTAAACTCGTTATAGTCTGCCAAATTATCGGTGAGTTATGGTTTGGCATTAAAACATCATATGTTGCAATATCTCAATTTTAGAATAAATAATCGGTAAAGAGAAAGAAGGTCAACACATTAGAGTCTCCATCGGCAGATTAGAACTTTGTTTTAGGTTAGAATTTGAAGCTAACTCGACTCAAACTTCGCTACCTTCTAGCACAACACTAAGTCGCATAACTGAAACTCCGTTTTCTGCAAAAAATTAAAATTCTCATAAACATAGATATACGTCAATGATTAAGTGTCAGGTATTGATTTTACATTTATTGGAAACAATAAATAATAACTATACACTCTTGACTTATGGTGTTGATAATATTATAAATATTCCCATCCAATGAATTAACACAAAATGATGTCTAGAAATTTGATGCAAAAATCCCCATATAATGAATAACATTTCCATAATAAGGAGTCTAATGACAGGAGACTGTAGATTGTCTGTAGATTCAACTGACTGTAACCGACTGACTGTAGATTCAAGTTAAGTAAAGTAATAAGTGATGATGAATTTTCAACTTTGAAATAGTCATCGGTTGTGTAATTAATAAGCATGTCTGCCGTAACAGTATTCGAATAACGTCGCTGATGAAAAGGGTTTAAATCCGGTCCGAAAACGAGAACGGGAGTTTTTCTCTGAGAATCAAACCACACCTTTGTATTGAAAAAATTCAAATTCACCCGCATGGAGGGATCAGTTTTTATTGTTTTGAAAATTTTTTTTATTTTTAATCTACGGGTGTGACAACCCCGCGTACTCCAGTCCTCGCTATTGGCATACGAGTTAACGTGAGATATCACATACCACTGGCAATAGCGGTGAGATATCACTAGCCAATGTGACATCTTAGGGGCGGTGTCGGATGAACTGTATTCAGTCAACGGTAGCACCCTCAATCTTAGCTGTGAAATAATCCTTGATGACGGGACGCTATAGTTTCCTTGAAGAAACGAGCCTCCATATAACTATGTGTGGGCTTGGATCTTCAAGAAAGACGGTGCGTCACAGGATCTAGGAATATGCAACCGGCTGGATTAATGGCAACTACATTTTTGTTTTGTTTCAGCAAATTGTTGTAAAAATTTGCTATTTACTTTTATTTTCTCTATTCTATCATAAAATATTGGCCTAAGTCATATTTTGTCAGTGATAGAATTTTTTGTTTAGTTATCCATTCTATAACAAAAAATATAAAAAAAACAAAAATGAAAGATTTACGTCCATCAACACCTTTGAACGTATGTTGTTGTGGGACCTTGGTCTTAAAAGGTTTTTACGTGTTATTGTGACACATATTGTAATTCCTATTACACAACACATTTTATTAAAAAAAAAAAAATATCCCTCACTTCCACTAAAATTAGATTATCAAATATGTTGGACAAATATTTTCTATCCAAGTTTTATTTTAGTAATTTTTTTTATCTGATGACTACGAAGAGCATATTACAGGTACACACTACACTAAGTCAAATATGCTACCAAATATTTTTAATAATTTAGTGGAGGTTATATTAATTAGAACTGTATTGAAATAGTATTTAAAACCTGTAAAAATATCTTAGAGTATATATATACACTGAAAAAAACATGTCCTATTTCCAATCGAAATGCAATTGTCTCAACCTCACCGTGCGGTCACATATGGCGAATCAAACTACGAAATTGCTTCAACAACTCTACAATTATAAATCGATGAAGTTGAGACAATCACACGAAATATTTATGTGAAAATAAAATATAGTTCAATTAATCTCAAATTCTTAAGCCTTAGAATGAAAAATTCATGATATGAGGCCAAAGAAATTTTTTTTCAGGGAAATAATTATTATCTTTATTCAACTACTGTTATATTGGATATAACACTTTATATTTTAAAGAAACCTCATTCTGTTGTTAGGAAAATGTTATCGTGTAGTTGTCTCAATCACAGTAAAATTGATTGCAAATAATTTTTCTTTGCATGAATAACAAACTGCCAACTTCGAGATGAGGTTGTCATGAACTTCAATTTTTTTTGGAGTGTATAAATATAGAGAGAAAATAACTTTAAAATTGTATGAAGAAAGACATAAAAAATGGTGATAGCGGTATGTCATTTTCAATTTCTCTTGTCTCCATTTCGATTTGTTTTTATTTACAGCCACAAAATTTTTTATTAAGTTAAAAATTAAAAACAATTCTAAATTTAAAACTATTCAAAATTCTAAATATTAAATATTTTTTTCATGGTTGTGCTAATTTTTATAAAATGAATGGAAATAATTACGAGAATAATTTAAATTTATTGCGTTCTTTCCAGTGATTATTTAACACAAATATTTTATAAGGGACAAGAAATATTTTCTAAGGACTGACATAAGAATATGCACGTTAAATATTAGTTGTTATGATCGGTTGGAAAATGTATTTGCTTTTTATAAAATTTAACGTAATATATTCCTTAGCTGAGCTTAATTGTATTGATTGTATTGATAAAATTTTGAAGGGTTGTAAATGTCAGCCTTACATTTCAAATGTAAGCCTTACAGTTTTCAAAAGTTGACAGAGCAACATAAAATCTCAGAAGAACTATACCCTAAAGTAACTTTACTAACTAAATTTAAGAAATCATGTCAACGTAGACATATATTATAATCCTGAAATCCATTTCATCAATTGTCATTAAAAAATTAAATTAATGAAATAATAATCAGTTACCATGAATTACAGAAACAAAAAAATAACAATTCTTTTGTTGTTCTAAAACATCTTCAATTACCGAACCAAGGTTTCTTATTATATTAACATAAAATCACAATCAATTGTCGAGGATAAATTTTAATTTAATGTATCAATTGTTCAAAATAAACAAAAATATATTAAAACCAAATAATTTAATAATTTAAAAAATAATTTCAAAATGTCTTAAGGACGGTTATTAAAAGTGGGTTGATTGATTTGTATCTGAATCTAAAGCAACTATTAAAAATTTTATCAATAAAGTATGATTTCATGTTGACTTATACGACTACCTTCGTATTTAGTAATTCATTTCATTTTACATAATTTAATAATCAATAAAAAACAGGAAATTCATTAAGGCCAAATTTAATCCAAACAATGAAAATTAAAATAAAAAATCATTTTTCTTAAGGAATTTCGTTTTTGTTTTCTTCATTCGGAATAAAAAAGAAAACATTTCTTTTTCTTAAACCAATAAGATTTCTTAAACCAATAAGATTTTTCTAAACGATGTCTTCTGTATGACCTATTTCCATTAATTTTTTTTTATTTTATGTAATTTGAATTGAATTGAACTAAGCCAATATTATTTATGTTAAATAATTTAAATTTCAATGGCATTTTTGCAATTTCTTTTTGTATTTGCAGAATAACATAACTATTGTTTGTTTGTTATTCATGAGATGCCGTGGAACTGTTATATATGTTAAATATGATAATAACTTTTATTATGTTTTGATTGAATATTTTGATTTATGCTGATTTTTTGAATTTTGTAAGCTGTTAGACGACATGCTTAACCTAAACAGAAGTAATCGGTTACATATAGTATCTGTATAATGCGAACCCGTAAATATAGTAAGTAGTGTAAATATTTAAACGGATTCTGTAACCCATTCGTGATTCTATCTGCTTCAATACTTGGAGAACTCTTAATAGTACATTTTGCTACAAGAGATGAAAACGTTGCTTTTTCGTGAGTAAAAATTAGTTCACGAGGCGCGTTGGTGAGGAGCGAGGGCGCGTTAGCGCGACGCTTTTGACTCACTTAAAGCTGAAAATCATCAGCAAAGTCTTACATTAAAAGAAAAATTTATCAATGAATAATTAATAAGCAAAACTCTATAAACAATTTTTTTTTCATAAAAAATTTAATATAGTCGGAAAGTCAAAAAATTAAATGCTCCCTGTAGTTGCTCCAAATCTAGACACACGAACGGCCGCCCATCAAAAAAAGGTTGTTTGTTGGCTTATTTTATCTTCTTATGATCCAAATCTTTAAGAAATATCAAAAAACGAACAGAGCCCAATATTTTAGTTTTGCATGAACTTACTCAAGTTTTCCGAATTTCGTAGTGCTATATCGCATATTTATATCGAATTTTGGAGAGTTATAACGCAATTGAAAAATATAAAAAAAACTCTACATACCCCTACTCAAATTTCCCCTCAGAATGAATTTGCAGTGAATTTTAGGACAAATTAGAAATAAGTAATTGACAGCTAAAAACCGTATATAAGAATATTTTAAAGGCTACTCAAAACGTCGTGATAAAAATCTTTTTGAAATTAAAATCAATATTATATTATAGTTTAGATTAAAATTAAGTTATATTTTATACTAAAGTGAAAATCAAATGGATTTTCAATATTTTATTTTATTTATTTCATTTTTGTGAAACCTTGTTTGCAAAATAAAGCGAAAATTTCCCAAAAAAATAATGAATTTCTTTGATTTTCGTTTGAGTATTGAGTACAACTATTTTTAGTGATAGTTTAATGGACGAACGAATTTTCTCAATATCCCTTATGTTATTTTGTTTAATAAGAATAAAACAATAACTCGTTTATTTTATTGGGTCAACGTGTAGCAAGTCTCTTTTAAAGGTGTATTTCATATGAAAAACTACGTATTGTAATGGTTTTCTCGGAATTTCAAAAATTTGTTACTGCCTAATCACTATATTATATATATTTTAAATACGATATCGGGTTGTACATCCAAAAGGATCTACATTTTGTCTTATACTATTTTAATTTGATTTTATATTGTTGTTGCGACTGGTGCGGTGCTACTATTCCAGCTCTATGTTCAGGTTCAGGAATTCTGCTTTTGTCTGTGAGTGATACCACAAATCTTCCTTCGTCAGGTCGGTTGGATTTTTTGGGCACTAGAATAAGTGATCTGCATCATGTGGCGTGCCCCAACATGCGGGACACTTTTCAACAATTTCTTGGTCAATCCTAATCATGTAGTTGTTTAATAATGGCGACCAGCCAGATTTTAATTGCGCTAAATGGAGCTTGTGCTGCGTGGTTGTTTAATCTCTTCCGCATCGACCTGTGGTGGCCTGCTCAGTTGCAAGAAAACTGGATTTAAGGCGTAGTTTCTTATTGTGTCTTCAACAGTTTTTGTATGTATTATTTTTAAGCACGTTTTATACGTAAGCTCGTCGCTGTTACCGGTGAATCGGTAGTTTTTAACATCATGTAAGAAACATTTCACTGTTCGCCTTATGTCTCTAGGTGGTGTAGTCGTGGATAAGGTGTAATTCCAGGGATGTTGCTCTTTGTGACAGACCCATAAATATTGCTTGGTTTGCATTTCATTATGTTCACTGACCGGTAATAGCCACCGAGTGACCTACAGTTGTAGTTTCCAAGACATGGTTTTCTGATATTTGTAACTTATTCCAGTGGGAGTAGCTGACTTGGGGTGCTCAGTTCATATAGGTGCAGCATAATTTGAAAAAGGTTTTTCTATCGCTTTAAATGTTGCAATTATTGTGTTTTTACCTTTGCCCAATGAACCACCGATTAGTGCTTTCCATGTGTTCCTGTTGTCGGTTTCGAAATCATCTGTTGAGCATGAGCATTGAATTTAAGTTCAATGGGTCCAATATTACCCCCAACAATGCTGGATTTTTAACCGTAGGAATGAGTATGTTGTCAATGAAAATTAAGTGTTGCATATAAAGAATTGCATATTAAGTGTTGTATACCCATGCAAGTAATGCATTCCAGAGATGAGAAACTCTGTTGAAAAAAATCACGTTTGAGATCTACATATCCACACCTTGTCACATGAAACTTAAACGGAACTACAATTAAGTATAACGTCGTGGGACAGGCTCAGCTTAAGCAGCTCTTAATTTATGTAGATGGGTAGTTCTACAAACATAGGCATTTTGGACGGCTCTGCTTATTTCGTTTATTAATATGAAAAAAAACATTTTTTTCAAATGGAATTTGTAAACCTTAACTATGTCAGGTTTGGCTGGTCACCCAAAACAAACCCGTTTCGAAATATATTTCTTAGAAAAAAAATTATTCAAAACCTCAAATTCTCAGTCCCCTGGCGTGTCCCACCTTGAAAGTCAAAGCTGGTAAACTAAATAATCAATGATTCTAAGTGTGTAGAGAGAAATTTACACTGCAGTAATAATTTTGAATAATGATGCTTTAATAATGTGTAAATAATCATAACATTACTCTATATTTCATATAAGATATATCCTATTAAAGTTTGTCCCACCAATTTGTTATTATTCTCCTGCCCAATCAAAACACATTGAAAATATTGGAAATTCATATTTCTATCAAGTTATCGCTCGTCACAGGAATTAATTAAAGTTCAATAAATATAATATTGCAAGTGTTTTACTTAGTCCGAGGTTTTATCAATCAAAACAGTCATCATTACTAGCAAGATCGTCTTTTGCCCAGTCAAATTATCAGTCCCCTGGCAAGTATGTTCGTAAAAAGTATTTTAATTACAGATAATTTTGTAGTTTTATATGTTGTGAATTGCCTTGGTATAGAATCCGTTTATTTTTTTTTTGGCGTAATTTTGTCATTTTTAAGCGAAATACTGATAAATTCTCAGTCCCCTGGAAGATTTAAAAGCAGGTAGACTTAGATAAATGTTTATTTCGTGTTTTGAGATAATATTGAGATAATTTTGAATTAATTTAGGTGTAAGAAGGATATTTTTTAATTTTGACTCTTGTATTTTTTTGTTTTTTTTTTTTTTTATTTTTTTTTTTTTTGACTGGCCACATTCAGAAAAGTTGAAAGAACGTCATCAACTTTAACTAAAACTAGTTGCCAGAACTTATACGCAAAAAACATGTCGTGCCGTAATTAGCTCTATTTCTTGCTTCGTGTGTAGAACTACCCAGATATCACGGCTCTCTGTTTTTTTTAATTCAATTTTTTATTTCTTAATTCTTTTGCCCAGGGCGAAGACCAAAACAAAGGAAAAAAACAAGAATATGGGAAAGGACTAAAACAAAGACAAAGACAGAGATAAAAACGAAGACAAAAACAAAGACTAACCTAACACAAGGACAAAAACCAAAGTAGGGCAAATGCTGAAGACAGAGGCTGAGACTACCTTTACCTGACTCGGTATATGTATTCGAAGAACAAAATCATACATAACATTCCACAATGTGGGACGTACTGAACCTTGTGGGACACCACCAGTTACTGGGTGCATTTTACTGGCACCGTCCATATTATACTTAAGTATTATCTGGCTGAAGTGACTGGTAATTATTTTTAGCAAGAACGTTGGTACCTCCATCTGGGTTAGCGCATCAAAAATACATTTCCAATTAGCTGTGTTAAAAGCATTTCTCACGTTCAGCGTTACCACGGCCATTATATTTTGTTTTCTAGCAGCCAACTTGTGCCGGATAATGCCTTTTCTGCAGTATCCACCAACCGGTCACATATAATTCTCTCCAAGATCTTTCCTGACGTATCAAGCAAGCAGGTATGAAAATGACTCTCCATGTGGGTTGTTCCCTTTCAGTTGCAAAAACAGCTTTTGTTCCTTCTATTTTACCGCGAAACTCCTTCCTTAAGACACCCCGTATAAAGCTCGCTGAACATGTGTGTGGATGATCGGATTTCCGTTTTCGGCGCTATGTCCTTCACGCAATTTTGACCTGGCGTTTTGCCATTTCCTAGCTGTGAACGTGCTTTTAGGACTTCTGCCTAAGTCACTGGTTGAATACCTTTCTCTGTATGTCCTGCTTGTTTCAGCTCACAGTAAAGGTATTGTGGAAACAGCTCTTCTATTATATTAGTTAGCATAACCGGACATGTGGGTATAAGAGGATGTCTACCTCCAAGCTTTTCCATTACCCTTTTATAACATCTACTCTAGGGATAACGTCCTTGCATGCGTCGCGGTCCGCGGAAGCACTTTTGCTTACTTAAATTGGTGACACGTTTCAATTCCGATGAGTTGGATCTTCATGACATCTTTCTCGTATGATATTTTCACTGTGCTCTGAGGCTCTCTGCTCCGCAATTTCCATGTTCGACCATAACACGGGCTTTCGTTCTTTTACAGCTATCCTTTTTAGCATTGCTACATCACAAGCCTTAGTAATGTAACCCATGAGCTGGGTCGTTTTTCGTTCTGTCTGTTTGAGATCAAAGGGTTTCGATCAAATATAATAGCTCATACACGTTAGCTTGATGATCACTGTGTGTAGCCTTCACGTTCTATATCGTTTTGTTTGCAAAACATGCACTCATGAACGTGAGATCAATTATAGAGCTCATATTTCCTCTACGAAAAGTTGAACACTAACCGTGTCTATGAAAGTGACATGAAGACTCGCAAAAGCCTTCAGCAACGATGGCCCTCCTCCGTTAGTGTTTTAACTTAAACTGCACGGCTTCACAATGGTTTAGGTTTATTTGGACAATTTTCATTTGCAGTTTCTACACAGCGCTTCCTGGTAGACTGGGCATTTGAAACTCCCAAACCCGTGCTCGTTATTAGACCATTTTTTCACTGCCGAATATGCACAATATGAAGAACAATATAAAATTATAAAATGGTAAAAAAATATATTTTTATTTTATTTTATTTATATGACTATTACCCATTGTGTATAACAAAATAAGCTACCACTATCAATCGCAAATATGGAAATATGATTTTGATATCTTTAACTCCCTAATGCCTATTCAAATATTTAGCGAGTTAAAGAGGGATATCAAAACCATATTGCCATAAGAGACGTCAGACGCTATCCATGGAGTGCTCAAAAGGTTCTGGTGTTTACTCAAACATGCTGATTTGAGCTTACAGACGCTCTGGCCAGATCAAGCATGGATTGAGGCTACCCAAAACACAATAAATTGCTTTCTGAAATGTCTACAAGAATGAAACACGAGATCTACGAAGGAGAACCATAAAATGGCGAGAAAAGCCGTTACAAAGGTATGTAGACCAACAAAGAGAGAATTATTGTAGATAAAGTGTGTGAATATTTAAAGCTTCAATAAAGAACATCAATTACGTATCTCAACAGGTTAAAACCTTAAAGAATGGACCTCAAACCATATATCAATTGTTATTCAAAACGAAGATCTTCTTAAAACAAGCAACCAGCAGCAAGTCAAGCGACGAGCAAATTTTGCTCAGCAAAGCATATTCTTAGAAAAATCCATACAAAAAGTTTTTTTTTGCCTTAAAATTTTAATCTAATTGAATTAACAATTATAATAGACAAATTTTGTTTTCATTCATTAAGAATTACTTAATTATAAAGACTGATAAAGGAATCAAAATTTAAATACTGTGCATTAAACATATTTCAGTTAAAATAAACTAAAATAGGCCTTGGTTAATATTTATTTGTAATTGAATTCAATTTTTATAAACAAAATAATATCAATTGTCAGTTGCTGTTCAATTAAAAAAAGACATATGTCAAAATTAACATAAATAATATCTTTTACACAAAAGAAAGATAGACAAAATATATAGTGTTTTCTTTTACTCACAATGAATTCGTTGAAAATAAAATGAATTATCCCCAGGAGAAATTAAGTGACAGCTAAAATTATTCATATGAATGTTTATTTAAATATTCAAAAATATAACAATATAATTTCTTTGGTGACAAATTTCAATTACAAATAGGTATAATATAAAAAAACACCACTTTTGAGTAAAAGTGAATATTTTTATGAGAAGCTACAAGCAGAAAAATCAAAAAATTATCATAATTTTTTTGGTTTTCAATTTAATAAAAAATAAAACTTTCAATTTATTTAATGGATTAATTTTTAAAATTTAAATTTAATTTTAAAAAAACTTTGACTAAATGTAATACATATAAAAAGTACATTTCTATCTATAAAATGCAATTTTGTCTATTTGTCAATTAACATAAACAATACGTTTATTCATAATATTTTTTAAATAAGCGACAGCAAGACAAAATATATTGTCGGTTATTTCTTTTAAATCAATCAACTAAGTGACATCTAAATGAATTTTATTCATCCAAAATTTAAACGAATCAAGTCAAGACAATTTCTTTTTATCGCTTTTTTTAACGCAAAAAGTGATAAAACACTACAAAATGACCATCCAGAGTTGTATACTAGATTTGAATTCAAAGACAAATGATACATTATTTCAAAACTTGTACATGCATTATTCAACTGCTGAGCGAAAAATAATTGCAACTTAATGTTCTTTTAGGTATATGTTCCAAGAATCTTTGAACGAGTTTTCTGCCTATCTAGCCCAAATAAATATTTTTACAAACATCACAATATATATATTAAACTTCAGAAAAGTAAGTTTTTCTGTGAATTAAATTGCTATATTTATATATTTTAAACTGATGTTCTACTATGTTAGGTAAAAAATGCATAGAATTTTTAAAGTGTAATTTTTTTATCTATATCATGATAATTAATTCTCTGAATTTTTATATAACAATTAATTAATGATGTTTTGGTTATATCCATTATTACTTGATATAAATCTGACTGTGTTTTATTCATTCTGACAACTTAAAGTTGTGACTGTAAACATGATTTTTTGTGGTTAGTGAGTAAAACGATCGATTGTAATTAATATATGAAAACGCATTAAACAATGGTTGCAGTTAGCCCGCGTTATAAAAATGTATGTGTTTGAATCTCTTCTGTTGGACAGTTAATTCCCTATTTCTTATATGATTGGTCTGGTATGTAAGGATGATTACTTCCAGCAGCGCTTTAATAAACTTTATAAACTTTATTAATGGTTATTATTCGGCGTAAATATCCGAAACGTAGTAGAGGGGAGAATCGCATTTTCTTTAAACAAATTTTGATATATTCTGCACATAAATAAAATTATTAAATTAATAAACCCTTAACACAATTTTGAAAATATGTATGAAATGTGCATGATACAAAAGTTCGGTGCATAACACATGTCACGCACATTTTGTACACCATACCGTGCACATGTCGGTAAACCTCTTAGCACGTATACGCAGACACATTTCAGATGCATGTTTTAAGAATAATAAAAAATGAAGCGAAACGAATTTTATTTAATGACGATAATAATAATAAAAAGAGTGAAACAAAGGAAGAATGAGAAACTGCTTTTACATTTTATAAAATGGCTGGTTTCATTAATTCTAACGATTTAAAAAATTATTTTATTTTATTAATAAGTTTTGTTTGCTTGTTTCATGTCGGTTTACTGATATTTAAATTTATTTTTCATAATATTAGTAAAATTATGGAAAATAAATATAGTTTTTTATATGAAAGTCAAATTTCTAAATTTTTTGATATTTTTTTCATTTAAATTGTTTCTTTAAAAAAATGGCGAAAAAGTAGACGCATCATTTACAAATGCAATCACATAGCCACATTTTTAATATTCAACTAAAACATACGACCGCTATCTTCATTTGTCGTAACGACGTTACTAAAAATATTAGTCTAGGCAGCATTCATAACGTATCAGAAGATCCTAGGACCTAGTCATACACTGAAAAAACATGTCCTATTTCCAATCGAAATGTAATTGTCGCAACCTCACCGTGCGGTCACATATGGCGAATCAAACTACGAAATTGCTTCAAAAACTCTACAATTATAAATCGATGAAGTTGAGACAATCACACGAAATATTTATGTGAAAATAAAATATAGTTCAATTAATCTCAAATACTTAAACTTTAAAATGAAAAATTCATGATATGAGGCCAAAGAAAATTTTTTTCAGGGAAATAGTTATTATCTTTATTCAACTACTGTCATATTGGATATAACACTTTATATTTTAAATAAACCTCATTCTGTTGTTAGGAAAATGTTATCGTGTAGTTGTCCCAATCACAGTAAAATTGTTTGCTAATAATTTTTCTTTGCATGAATAATAAACTGCCAACTTTGAGATGATGTTGTCATGAACTTCAATTTTTTTTTCAGTGTAAAATTTATACATCAAATATTAAAACCCAGTTTTAAAAAAGTGCACCAAATGTGCAAACGCTCGTGCACGCATGCATATTATGTTTGTCGTGAAACCTTTTTGCCATTTTGCCATTCAATCTATATTTGTCATAAATTCAAAAGACCAAAATCCACTATCAAATATTAATAGTACATTATGATGCAAGGACGTAAAGTAAAAGATTTTGGACGTATGTGGAGTTTGCGAATCAAGGCGCCAGCCGAGATTTGTATCCACATTAAATTTAAAATGGCTTACGTCCGTGCATCATATACTATTTTTTATTAGCCGCAAGCAAAATATTTAAAAATATTGTTGAATCTAAATCAAAATTAAAAATTTTATAAATTTTGAAATCAAAATATGTTGAACAAGTAGTCTTTGACCAATATATTTGTTATTTCTTTTCAAACAAATCGTGTTATGTACTATGACTACAAATAATAACAAATATTTTAATTGGACCAGGAAATACGGAATCGAAAGGTTGCTTTGATAAAAATATCTCTTTTTTATAGAATATAAACAAGTACAAATGTTGTCTGCTTTTTTGGACGTAACTATGACTACAAAATATATGGTTAAAAAGTGACACTTTAAGGCCGCAAATCACGGTAATAAAGTAACACTTTAATATGTAGTGCGAATAAAAATATAGTTTTCGGTCATCTTGCGGGGTTAAGCATGGATAACTACGTTACTATGTTTATCTCTAACAATTATTCTTATTGACATTGACGCGTAACAATAGATCTATGGGTAAACTATATTAATGTCATTCATTTTAATTTAAAAAAAATTAAAATTAATTGAAACGAGGATTGATCTCATAATTGCTGTAACGCCTTGATGATAATCAACAAGTGAGGTTTGGTAGATCTAAGTTGCCTCTTACTTCTTCGAAACCACGCATGAATTGTTCATAAAATTCCCGAGCAGAAATTAGTTAGGGAAAACCTGAATACAGTCAGGGCGTGATCAGGGCCTGGTCAGTCCTACAAGGGCAATGCCTATTAGGGCAATCTGATATGGGCCTGTTCCGGGCCTGATTTAGAATACCCTTTTAGGGTTAACCTTATTTGAATATATCCGGCCCTGATCAGGTTTTTCGTATTTGACCCCTAGCTGAAATTTCAATTGGTTAAAATTCACTAGAGTATTATCCATTTTAGAAATATATAGTTAAAATCGTTTCATGCATATTTTAGTTATAGCTTTTCGGCTGAAAGACTATAATAATAGTCATTAAGGTGGTATGTATGTTTTAATTTTTTTCCATTGTAATTTTTTTATTTTAATTTGATTAATTTATGTATATAATATATAAATATATATCAGGGTCTGGTCAGGATATCCCAATCAGGGCCTGATCCGATTATCACAATCAGGGTCTGATCCGTTAATCCCAATCAGGACCTGGGGCAAAAGCAATAGGGCAAAAGCGTTACACTCATGATCAGGGCCCACAATATATTAAAATAGAAAGCAGCCCAACCAATGCCTGATCCGGCTTAGGGCAAACCTGTTCATGGCCTTACTTGAGCCCTGACAAATTTCTGCTCGGGTTTCAAATTAAAGCGAAACATATTTAAACAAAAACTAATGTTCCTTAAATGAAATAACTTAAGCTCTTTTAAATCTCTTCTTACACCCATTCCCTCAAAGTATAGAAATATGATGGTATAGAAATAGTTTTCGTTAAAATTTTTTCAAAATTTCTGTCATTGTGAATTTGGCTGATTATCAAGTTAAGAACCAGGAGTGGCCAAAGTGGCTCCGAATATCTCGAATACTAGTTCTTTATAAAAACCAAAACACATTTCTATGCATCTCAGGAGTTTCATTAAAGTTGTAATTATTTAAAACCAGTTTTTCTGAGATGTTTCGCAACAAATTAAGCTTCGTATTGTGTAGCAATGATAAATTATGTTTTTTTAAATATGCAAGTGGAGAGATCAGCCAAAATTAAGTTTTGCCCTTGTTGCACAACTTGCAAAATGTTTGAAGGTCTGAAAAATTAGCAATACTTTAATTACAAAAAAATTGATGAAAGTTTTCATTCGATAGATCGATTTGGAAAGTAAATTTATTTTATTTTTTTTTTTTACTTTATTATAAAAATTAATTTTAAGGCTATGAATTGACAAATCAATCAATTCATTAAAATGCAACTTTCTTCGAAAAAAGTTAAACTTAAAAGAAATTATTATGATATAGTTAAAGTTTTTTTTTTATTTTTAATCCCAACGACTCAATAAACGTGATAAAGTTATTATTATACAAATAAATATTTTCTGCTATATGGTTTAATTATTATTTTTTTTTGCCCAAGAAGCCGGAAATTATTTCTAAAATCTCATACATCGATTTGTCTTGATATATGAAATGTGCATGTAAAAATTTAAGATAATCATAATTAGTTATGATTGGATTGGAATAGAAAAATCATGATTTTGTTATTTGGAATGCGTTGAATAAATGTGCAAATAGTTTTTGCGGTGAAATTTATTTGTTTTATAGAACAATTTATGTTTTGAATTATTTAAAAAAAAAATAAGTGAAATCATTTTGTTTGATTTGATGATGGATTGATATACAGAGAAGACAAATTTATAATTTAAAAAAAATATTTGTAATATTGATTAAATTTAAATCGTGATTAAATTGAATAGTCGAAGAAGGAAGTGTAAACTGTTTATATTAATGCTTTAAATTCTAATTGAAATCATGATCTCATCGTTAAACCGTAATTTGTATTTGAATCTTTAAATTGAGCCAATTTTTTGTGTTACGTAAATCATATAGTTTATTCCATAATTGTTGTCTAGCCTCTTACATGCTGGAGGAAAAACTCACTCTAGGGGTCTGATCAACTTTTACGAATAGGCCTATAAGCTTCCCAATAGTTATGCTTTCTTATTTGTTTAATCGTTTGTCGTTGTGCTTTCATTCTATTAGATACGATATAAAGTACAGTAACTCGACTATCATAGTACATTATGATGCTAGGACGAAAAGCTAAAGATTTTGGACGGATGTGGAGTTTGCAAATCGAGGCGCTAGCCGAGATTTGCACCTACATTAAGTTCAAAATAGCTTACGTCCGTGCATCATATACTATTTTTTATTCGCCGCAAGCAAAATATTTTGAGAAAAGTTGTTTATTCTAAATTAAAATTATAAATTTTCATAAATTTTAAAATAAAAATATGTGGAACAAGTAACCTATGACAAAATATTTATTATTTTTTCCAAATTATTGTGTAGCTATGACAACAAATGATAACAACTATTTTAATTGAATAATAAAATTTTGAATTTGAGGGTTGATTTGATAAAAAATTTTATTTCTCATAGAACTTAAACAAATGCAAATGCGTTTTACTTTTTTGGACGTAGCTATGTCAACAAAGTAAATAGTTGAAAAATGATACTTTAAAGCCGCCAATCACAGTAATAAAGTAACACTTTAATATGTAGGCGAATAAAAAAGTTTTTTTACATGACATGCAAAGCCGTAATGTCTCTAATATAATCGTTTTTATTTCATATATCCACAGTCATTATTTAATAAAAACTACATCAAGAATTCTAATTAAACAAAATATATAAAAGCTACCCATAAAAGACGTTATCGTGAGTATACAGATGCAATTAATTTCCAGGGAAAATATTACTCAAGAAAATTATATGCATAAATTTTCTTTATTTTGTAATAGTTCAAAGAGACGTTTTAATATCAACGTCATAACCATGTTCGTATCAAATTATCATTATTTATAAAAAATTAAAAAGAAAACAAAGAAACATTACATTACAACAGAAATCATAAATGTGTTGTTCGTATGTATTACCTTAAAGGTTAGTAGAAGATTAAGAGAAAAAACAGAATATGTCCATTATGATGTATTACGTGTTTTAAAAGTTATGCCATTTAAGCATATAGCTGAAAGAATAAAATGTTGTAAATTCGAAAGGTATTTGGATAAGTTTATGAATAAATTGATATGATCACATCAGCTTTGGACCCTTTAGGGGAAAGTTTTTAACATATCTCGTTTTGACTTGCTTGACTTTATCCATAATCTTGATGTTATTGCTTATTGAATATGAAATCAAGAGTAATATTTTGGGGTTAACAACTTACTAACGAAGAACTTTCTTAGGAAAATAATTCTGAGTAAATTTTGTAAAACAAAACAAAAAAGTTTTATATCATCTGATGACCGGAAATAATTTTATTTTATGTATATATCTGTTTCAATGAGTTTGTTTTGATCTTTTTCTTCAACTTAATTCATATTATTTATCTTTGAAAGTTCTGAAATGAACAATATTAGTTCAATGACTTCTGTATTATTTCAGGTTAGATAGATCTACATTTTTAAATATTAAACGTAGGGTAAACAATATATTGTTACTTTTTTCATTAATTGGTTGTTTTGTTTTGTTGTGATTTGATTTTTCTGGAAGTCACTGTATCGTCTGGATTTTTGTATAATCGTAATTTGTAACAATAAAACACTAAGAAAAACACAGTAATTTTAACTGTATATTTTTTTTACAAACAAAATTACTTACTGTCAATGCTTGATTTATTGATTTATTCATAAATAGCCAATTTTATATCTTGTCAAACATCAATAATGATGATAAAGATTCAAACACAATAAAATTGTATGTATACTTTTTTTTCGCATTCGGTAGATCGCACAAGATCTGCTTTGCATTTAGTATCTCTTTTTGAAGTGGGATTGAACCGTTCAATCATACGTATACTATCGCATATTTGAGAGAGTTCGTAAAAAATCTTAATTTAAATTACTATATAAGTCAGTATAAATTCTGTTTGACGTGATATTTTCGGCTATTCCAATATAAAAACATTAAACTATTCAATCATAATATGCATATTTAGTTTGCTTAAGATTTTAAACTAATTCATAAAAAAACGCTGATGTATGTATTGACACGTGATGCCACTATGATCAATACTTGATGCATTGTGTTGTCCTTGGAATGAACTTTTGCAAGAAGTATGTAAATTTTTTCTAAAAATCTCTCAAAGTCCTAAAGATCGACAGCGATAATTAATTGGTCCTGGACCATTACTATCACTTTAAATTTTTCATTTTTTTAGGTGGTTCATGATTTAGCATGATTTTTAGGTACAAAATTTAATACAAAGTACTGCAAGTCAATCATGAAGGCGCGATTGAAAGAAATAGTAAGCTACTATTTCTTGCAGGAGTAGCTCCTGCTTCGTTACTGTTCCGGCACTTGGCTAATGTTTAGGTCAGGGTTTGACCACCGCTGCAATCTGGGCGCGCTGCGACCGCAACCAGATCAACCACTCCAAACTTTCCTGTTCAACTAAAACATAAACCACTTTTCAAATTTCGAGTAAGACAAAAACGCGGGGAACAACTTCGGTGTCGAAGCGATTATGCGATATCATTTTTGTGTACAGAATTATTGTAGCAAAAATTAAATTTAAAAAATTAAATATTGAATAAATTAAAAAAATCAAATAAATTAAATAAATTAAATAAAAAAAAATAAAATAAAATAAATAAATTAAATAAAGTAATAAATTAGATAAACTAAATAAATTAAATAAATTAAATAAATTAAATAAATTAAATAAATTAAATAAATTAAATAAATTAAATAAATTAAATATATTAAATAAATTAAATAAATTAAATAATTTTAATAATTTAAATAAATTAAATAAATTAAATAAATTAAATAAATTAAATAAATTAAATAAATTAAATAAATTAAATAAATTAAATAAATTAAATAAATTAAATAAAGTAAATAAATTAAATAAACTATATATTAAGTAAATTAAATTAAATAGTTATATTTGCAGTCACAAAATCGAAAATTTGCCAAATTAAATTACCAAAGATTACAAAGTAGAAAATTTAAAAATTTAAAATTTGCTAAATTATGCTTAGTAAAAGTTGTCTCCACAAAGATTTATACACAGACTTATACAACAATTCAGCAAATTTCGGGTAGTAACCGTGAACTATTCTTTTTGTAATTCATTGGACTGCCATTGCCCGAGTGTCAGTTTGATGATTAGATGTTGACTTTCTTCGGTGCATATCTGAAAAAAAATAATTGAATACAATTTGTCTAATTTCTTTTGTTGTTGTTTGATCTTTTGAAAACGTCCCAAACCGCTCTGCAAGGGTGTTCTGCAGACCATTTAATTTCACCCACCGTTTTGCAATATACTTGTTTCCTTTCCAACCTCCAAATTAAAAAATCGAACCGATATTGTTCGATATTTTTTGATTTAGTTAAATTTTTTCTTGTGATACAACTATAAGTAATTCTTACAATCAATATTACGTGATACAACGTGTTCTTATCTATACCATGTTAGCAGTAAAAAACATGCAATGATAGAAACGGCAAAATCAGTAGCGGTTGGGATGTGTTCTTTAACGCTTGGTCCGTAGGACTTAACTTCGAACAATTGATCTACCGGATAGAAGTGCTGACCAATCTGCCTCACTCTCAGAACCGCTGTATGGTTTAGACGGCGGAAAATGACTGAAACATTTGATAACTTAACACTTAAACTCTAAAGCTAAGTGACAAACTCCGCACACCACTAGCCAGATCCTGCTTTGTTGAACATTCTGCTCAATAATTAGAAGTTTGGTGTCAGAAAAGAGTTACTATATGTACAGGTAATATCTCTCAATCACCACAACATAACTTAACCAGACCAGGTATTTCGACAGTCATTATGACACAGGATTACATCGAAGATTAATCTTTCGAAGACCAACTTGCAGGAGCGTTGGTTCACTTCACTATTTCCAAAGCAGATTTACATGTTATAAGGGACCCCAACTTTGGAAAGAAAAGTAGTCTATTGCTGGAACTACAAAAATCCAGGCCACGTTTTCAGGTAGTGTACTAGACACCTAACACTATTCTGCTTAGGCTGTGGGAAAGACGCAACGTTCGTGTCAAAGTGCGAACAATGTACTTTGCGACAGAGTTGTGCTCCCCGAAATAATACCAACGCAGTGCGACTTGATCATATCTCCAAATCTGTTGATAATATCTCCAAACATAGACAAAGTTGTCACAAACGAAGAAAATGTTTTGACGAGTCAGGTGCACTGCAAAATTAAAGAGTCAAATCAACCAACTCAAATAATGTACCGTGATCCAGCTTTACGGTCTCCAGATATAAAGAAGTCATCGTCGTACTCTTTCGCTGAACAGATTAAAGCTTCCTGTTTCGGCGCCATCTTTGTTCGTTCACCTAACTATTCACCTGACTAACACTCAACTGAGTCAACCATGTTAACATAAGAAAACATAAAAATTAATAACACTTACTTATACTAATTGTGTTGAACGTGGTGATATTATAATGTCCAAAATTGATGATAATATTAATGTATTCCGTTTCCATCCTTGCTTATATTTCGATTCACTCCTCCAAATTAAATGTTATTATTGAAATATGTGACTGAATTAGATATCAACTTATGTTGACTGGATTATGACTTTTACAAACTTATATCATTTCATCTTTTTTATAACCTTTTTATAGAAGTTTTGAGATTTTGAGATTGTGGAACAAGAGCTTCACATGCTTGTTGTTTTTCAATCGAAAAATGGTCGTTTTAGCTAGACATTGTTGTTATTAGAACTAGGATGTTATCGTCAATTTCTCAAAAGTCGCCTCGTTCAATGAAATTCAAGGTCACCTCGTTCCTAAATTTAAAGAAACAAATTCAATTTTTAATTCACTAAATTGTTGTTGTGGTTTTACCATCTGCCCGTATTGTAAAGTTAGTTGTTGTTTATTAAATCACTTCGGGGTCACCAATTTGTCAAATAACTTTGGGTCACCCGTTTTCACAAATCTATTGTGTCTTATGACATCCTTTAGAAAGAACTCGAAAATGTACAAATCTAGTCAAGATTACAAATATTTTAAACGTTTTTTCTTGTTTTCCTTATCTTTTCTTTCGTTTATACGAAATGAAAAATATTGCAAACTTCAATATAAATTTAGCATACTGTGAAATGATTTAGTTAAATAAATGTAAATTATTCCAACCATTAATAATAATAATGATATTTTTTTTCGGACATTAATAGTAAATTTCTTAACGTGAGAATAAAATCTGAGATAATCATTATCGATTATTAGTTTTGCTGGTGATGAAAAGACGTTCTTCCACAAAGAAATATTACGCCGTCGATAATTATTCAATCGATGAAATTATTTATAGTAATTTTGATTTTCAAATAAATTCGAAGTAATATTGATTGTTGTGTGAAATATAATTTGAAAGTTGATCTTATGGTTTTGGTTATCTTTATGAACCAGTTTTCCAAAATAATAGTCCGAAAGTAATTCTCAAACAATTTTCTCTATTATCCAATCTGCAACTCTGAATACCTTGGAGCATCAATATGTTTTATCCTCTGGTGAACGTAATGAAATATTTCAAGTTAAATTTTCAAATGTAATTTTAATATTAAAATTACTTCCTTGTCCAAGCATCTGTTGAAACAAAATTATTAAAAAATTAAAAATCGTGAAAAATAATTTTCATTTTTACTGATATGTAAATATGAGGAGAACATTAAAGTTTACTAAAACCAATAAAATTTGTTTACGACCATGTATGTCGGTAATAATAAGAGGAACTTGTTTTCTCAAGGGTTTCACTTTCCACCAACGTTATTAATTTTTCAAAGTTTTCTCTATCAGACGCTAACAACTTTTCATCCCACGCAAACCAATAAACCAACAAATTGTTCATAATTTCATTCCTATATCTTCATTTAAAATCGCATTTCTTACTTTATTGACTTTCACCGATTGGCCTAATCTCTGATGTAAGCATGTAAACATAATTTGTTTGGTTTTAATTTTTATTGTTTATACTTTTATTATTATTACTATTAATGTAATGTCTTGACTGCTCCATTAAAGATTTTAGTAATGGATAACATTAAAAAAATATATATTTATTTACGAAAATTATCATCGCCATAGGGTGGTGACTGTTGAGGTATAAATTTATTTCTGATTTATTATTACTTCCTGGTGGTGTATACTTTCTGACAGTAAAAGTTATTGAACTGATATTATTTCTAATTTTTAATTTTCTTCTATTTGCAGTTAAATGAAAACAAAATAACCAATAATGACGGATTACTGCAGCAATAACGGCTCATCGACAAGCTCAAGCGAAATTGCATCATTGCGACGCGTTTCGAGCAATAGCAGTCGAGCTAATGACAGTATTTTAACAGGAAACGGAAATCGAATTCGTGTTATACGATTAATTAGATCACAACCATCTAGTCGCCGAATTGTTCTTGGTCAGGGTACAACATTATTTGGTTTTGCGATTCGAGGTGGTAGAGAATTTGAAACAGGATTTTTTATATCAAATGTTGAAAAAGGAAGTCAAGCTGATCTGAAAGGGTTGAGGGTTAGTATTATTTGTTTTGGTTAAATTAATTTTTTAGGTTATAATATAATGTATTTTAGATTGGAGACCAAATCATACGAGTCAATGGTTATCATGTTGATGATGCTGTACATCGAGAATTGTCACAATTCATTAGTTGTCAGGATAGGATTACACTGAAAGTTAGAGGTATAAAAGTTTTTGTTGTAACTTAATTTCACTAAGCAATATTTTTCTAATATTACAATTATTATTATAACTACGATAAATTTTTTATGTGACATTTATCTCATTAATCTTTTTCTAATTATGTAATTTGTTTTAGTTATTGCCAATCAGAGCATTCAATTGTATATATCTTCATTACATTGAAAAATTTGTAATTTTACTTTAGACTAAAAATATTTCATTGAAAACTATTTCATTATACATATTAATTATTTGCTGCCTTAATTGTGTTGCAAATATAAATTATTTAAAAAATTTATTCATTATAAAAACGAGGGGTAATTGATATATTAAAAGCTTCAAGTGATGGCTTCAACTTTTAGGTTGCGATCAATTCTATACACTAACCTGAAGATGAGATAAGTGTTTTTGAATATCGCTGATCTGAAACTAGTATCTATTGACTGCATGTTCTAGCTGCAGGGTAAAATTGGTTCCTATTATATCAGTCTAAACTTTTTAATAGATAGTTGGTTTAAACTTGGAAGGAAATTGTATTAAAATTTGTCGGTTGTTTTGGATGAATTTATTTATTTCAAGTAGATTACTTTGTTATTCTTTTCAAGGCTGGATTGGTAAACAGTTCATAGTCTTGGAATTTGTTATTGTTTATAGATAAAACAAGCAAAAAATTTTTATTGATTTATTATAAGTAAGACAGTTGGTCCAAATAGACAAAAACAGGATAAATTAGTCTATGTCAAGCTTATGTAAGTTGTGAACAAATAAAGGTTTCTGTTTTCGTTCCCATGTATTGTGGGGACGTCCACACCCTGAAGTCATCATTCAGCCGGATACCAGTTCGTGTATAGAATGATTAGTTATGTTTTCTTAGAATGAGAGTAGTATAGTGTTCACAATTTTCATATTTTAAGTTTTAGGAGTTGAGTAGCTAGTAATTGCTAGGATTCACTTTTCCTACATATCACATTTTGTATCAAACAACAAAGAGGTTGTGAAGCGTTATGTAGTCTAAATTTTTTTTGTAATGTGGTGAGAAGGACTGTCTGCCACGGACCAATTAATACAGTTTTATCTGTCTAAAAAAATCAAAATAATGTAATTACAGACCTATTTAAACAAAATCGAGGTTACACCATCGAAAAAACAACAAAATTTTTAATATAAATAAATCACTTTAATTTGACTTAAGTAATTTTACCGTTGTGACACAAGTGATACAAAAAAGTATATGTAATGCATTTTTATTCTTGATTTATTTTCATAAAATAAATCGATACCTTCACACTCCAGAAAATAATAAATTTTAAATTTAAAAATATAAAATTAGTTAATAATCGCGAAACAAGATTTCTAACTATTTATTTCTCGACAATTTCAATTTATATTTTATTTTCTCGAGAAAAATGTTTAATGCACGTGTTATGGTTAAATAATTTATTCGCGAATGATTAGTAAATATAATACGAATAAAGGAAATTAGTTTTGAAATTTGATAAGAAAATAATTATTATTCATGTGTGAAGTTGAAATAACTTTTTTTCTTCAACAATTGATACTATCGGTTTTCAATTGACTTCATAGTTCTTAAATTAATTTACAGATTGTATATGGTTTTAGTTTCGATTCTAAAGTCTTACATATGATGACTGTTTGTAAGTTTTTTATAAATAGTATAACACCCGGATTCCGATAAAATTAATGTATTTCCATACAGACCATAATAAATCAATGCAAACTGCCTTAAAGCTAAGCAATGTAAAACCAAATGGATATTTATGTGCATATTTCAATTTTAAAATAAATTGACCGTAACATATAAACATAATATCGACATTATAATATTGGAAGTTTCTTTTTTTATCTTGTTGATTTACGATTTTACGAGCTTTATATTTTTTCAGAAACTAGGTATATTGACATAAATTTTAATTTAATTTCTTTTTGGACAAAAGTGCCACCAATGAAATAGAGATTTTTGTTTTTCAATTTCTTATTTGATCCGTAGGCTTTGTGAAGTGGCAATGACTATTATACGAACCCTTTAGAGGTTTTTATGAAACTTTCATTTTTATTAAATCGGTGAAACTGTTTAGTTGGTGTGTTCCATAGCGCGTTTGCTGGTTATGGCCCCATGCACTACACGCATTATTGATAATCTTCGCAAATGATCTGGATCTTAGCACTAAAGAGCACTAAATATTCAGACTGCACCATATCGATTAGTTATCTTACCGGTGCTGTTTGTTGGTCACTTTTTTATATAACGGTGCTCTAGAAAAATGTAAGTTGTTGATCGGAGGGAGCACTTGATCGGAGGGTTGACTTGATATCCACACGATTTAAAATCCTTTTCCAACCTGTTGTAGAGATTTCGTTATTAGAAGCTGTTGCAGAACTCGCTTTTAACCAGTAGTTCTGACAGTTCTGAATTCTGAGGTCAACTATGAATGGTTTTAAAGAATGACGCCCAAATGTTGAAAGATCAGCTACTGCCCTTGCGACTATAGTATTGCTTACTTTTTCCCATAAATCTTTAGACGAAATATGATGAAACCGTAATAAAGTTCTCTTTTAAATTTAATCGGTTGGCCTCATGGCTACATCTTTCTCACAATAACTAACGGCTCTTGCACTTTGGTATCATTAAGTGCTACTGCATCTGTTCTACCATTAAGTGCTGCTATATATGTTTCCTACAAGGTAACAACCTTGTAGGAAACAGATGTCTTTAATTATCCTCACAACATGTTGATACGTGGGGATGGAACGTATAAATCTTCTAGTCTAAAGCTTTTTTAACAAACCACCAAACACATCAACAAAGGTAGACGGACTACTACCACGTTTTCACGAGGATTATTTAGAACTATAAGAACATGCTCTGCAGAGTCCAGTTTTTAGTGGTTTTACGCTAGTGCATACCTACCCAAGGAAATTTTAAGTATATTGTCAAACATATGTGACTGTTCTTACTACCATCCAACTAACTTTTAGAATTTTAGGTGCCGTATTGCATCCCTACAGCTAAATATTGAATACTAGTTCTCCTTAACAACTAAAAGAAAATCGGATGATTATAATTTGGCGACGCTCTAATTTTTCTATAGCGTATGCTGTCACAATATGCAGGTGATGTCTTAGTATATGTCGTTAATAGTTTGGATGGGTGAACCTTTGCTCTTTTAGTTACTTTCATTCCCTCTGAAAATTATTTCTTTTTTTCATTATATTTCTTATTCTCAATGTACCCTAATTTACTATTATTTTGGGCCCCTGAATTCTTTAATTTTGGCCCGCTAAACTAGTATTTATTAAATGTTATATTTCTTATTGCACCACCGAACTATTGAAATCAATAAACTTCAATCTGAAAACACAAATTATTTAAATTTCAATTAGTTTAACTTAATCAATTATTTCTATCAAATTTTATAATAAATATTTTGATAGACATGACAAGCATGAGTGTAACATATCATAACATAAGTCAACAGTTTTATGTTAAAAATTCAAATCGAAATAATAGAAACCTAAATTACAAGTTTTAACTATTGATTAAATGTCAGTACAACAACAACAATTTAATCCATAATTTTCTAATCTTTGAATCAATTATGTAATATATAACTTGTATGAACATTGTTGTAATATGTTTGTTATCGATTACACTGATTCTCCTATTCGACCAATATTACACATTACCTACCGCCTAACGGAATTAATAAATATTTTCACTATTAATTTTAATTACAATCCATGGGTTTTTATGTAATCGAAAACAGTTTTATTATTATAAAAATTGATAGCTGCGTCTTGATTACATTACATTGTTCGAGTCTTACAGATATTGTCTATTTAGAATAGAGTTATAATTAAAATTTATCAAATAACTATAACAACAACAAAATAATTTTAATTGTTGTGAAAGCTTCACTTTGATTTTGATCAATAAAATTGAAAGTTTGTAATCAATAAAAAATTATAATATTTTAATTGAACTATTATGGTGGTCAAAATTGTTTATTAAAGTTTATGATTAAATTAACTGGTAAAAAGATTTGATTTATGTTTTTATAGCGAAAGTTATTTGATGCTAAATCAAAAAGTACGAAGCATGATTTTAAGATCTGCGGTCCATTAAAGTTAATAAATTATTAAAATGGTAGACAAGAATGTGTAACAAAAACTGACAAAATCGAAAGTAGAGCTAAATGCTTAAGTTTACAAGCATATCTTTTTTTTATTTTGCAAAAAAACTTTCAGTTTCTAAGCAATGAAAAAAGCTTATAACAAATCATAAACATGTGTAGCTAAAGCACAACCCCATTTAGACAATTTTTAAAATTTAATTTATTTAACCTTCGAAGAATCCACAAGACATTTAATGACTTTCAAAGAATTTCGAGTATGTCAGTTTCTAACAAAAGTTTTTACAGTGCCATTAATTCTTTAAATTCTGGTACTAAATCTTTTATCCCCTATCATTGATGGTGACTCAATCGGTACTGACCCAAGGAAAGCTACATTGATCGCAGAACGATTTGCTTCAAATTCGTCAGTTTTAGAAACTCCTAAGGAAATACTCCAAATCCAGTCTTCAAGAGTTAATATGAAAAAATTACATTTCAAACCCAAAATTGTCGAAAAACTTTTAAAGGGATTAAACAACAAGAAAGCATCTGGTCTGGACAACATTCCTCCTGTTATTCTAAAAACATTTTCAAAAGAATTTGAACCAACTCTCACCAAAATATTATATAATTCCTTTAAATCTGGTATTTTTCCATCCTGCTGGAAGTTGGCCAATGTCCAGCCTGTCCCAAAAAAAGGAACGAAATGTGATATTTCAAATTATATACCAATAGCCTTTATCCCAATATCCAAATTTTTGAAAGACAATTATTTGATATCTGACAGCCAATACGGTTTTCGAAACAAAAGATCAACTACTAATCTATTGAACTATGTAGCACATCTTTGGAATAGCATACTAGAAAAAGATGGTGAAACGTACGTGATCGCATTAGGCATCTCAAAAGCACTTGGAATCTGGCATACCAACTTGATCAACAAGTTCGTTGCGTATGGTTTTCATCCCGCAGTGGTAAATTTGATTCAATATTTTCTGTCCAACCGAAACATTTTGGTATCTGTAGATGGCTTTTCTTCTGAGTCTAAATTAATAACCGCTGGTGTACCCCAAGGCTCAGTTTTATATCCTACTTTATTTATAATTTATATCAACGAGCTGTTGCAAATCACCAGTAACCCAATAAATAGTTTTGCAAATGATATTACACTGCACATGTCATTCGTCCCCCTATTTTCAAAGGCTAAAATCCATGAACGAATAAATCCCGCCCGGAGAGACGCTGCCATAAATGTAAACGAGTACTTAAAGAAAGTCGCCGATTAGGGTGACAAAAATTTGGTCAATTTTAATTCCAATTATTGATTGTTTCCAGATCAAAGACCAAGTTTCCGAACGATATTTTCAATTTATATGTGTGACGACCAAAAGACAAATATGAAAGCATTCGTTTATTGGGAGTCACAATTTCCAATGACTTACTCTGGGACGATGGCAATGGCAATGGCAAAAAATACGTCTAAAAAACTCGGCCTCCTCAATAGATGTAAAAAATATTTTACTTCGCATCAATTACTCCACATTTATAAGTCTTATATTCGTTCCTGTATTGTTGTCAAGTTTGGGGCGCTGCATCTGTTACCATCTTAGCTCTTTTGAACTTTGTTCCCTAAGCGTGCTATACGAATTATTGGTGATCGAAATTTAACATTAAATCTTGATGCCCTACAACATCGTTGCACTGTTTTTGATCTCGTTGTTTTTTATAAATATCGACACCAGCAGTGCTCGGATTAAATCAGATCCATAATGCCTCAGACATATTCTTTTCCCCGTTTTTTCTCGGCAATCGGGTTGTGCAAACAGTCAAACTGTCGAGATTACTCACTGTCATAGTAACAAAATGCAAAGGGATTTCTTTGTGCGTACATCGTACAAATGTAATGCTTTGCCCGAATCAATAGTCTCGAGTGCCTTCAATCCACAATCATTTGAAAAATGCGTGCACCAACACCTCAAGACGCATGTTGTTGTGGGACTTAGATCTTAAAAGGTATCAATGTGTTGTTGTGACACATTTTGTAATTCCTACTACAACACCTTTTATTTAAAAAAAAAAAATATTAAAAAAAACTAATATTTTGCATTTTTTTATTAGTTTTACTCGCGGGTCGCCTCATTTTGTTGCAATCATATTCGAACTTGAAAATAGCTAAGATCCCAATCCTTTCCTAATTTGTTCATCTTCGACACCATGTTCTTAACTATGTTCAAATTCGAATATGATTATACCAAAATTAGGCGACCCGCGAGTATCCTTCGATTGTGCTGTATACCTACATATAGATTCTTAATCGCCTTAAAGTAATTATACTTAATAATAATTTAAATTTATTTTTATTTGTTTCAGGAGTTGGAATGATTCCAGTCAAAGAGTAAGAAAACCAAAAATAAATTAACATATTTTTATTAAAATAAAATATGAAACCCGAAACCTATTAAACCCATTTTTTATTTTCAGAAGATCTGTCGATGCACTTACCTGGCACATTGTTTCAACAAAACCGCATCTCACATCTAATTACCTGAATATGCAATACACATCTTCATCGTCATCACCATCATATCAAGATTTTTGTATTACTCTTAATGTGCCGCCGCGTTCCAAGCTAGGGCTTGGTATATGCAAAGGACCTGAATGGAAACCTGGTATTTATGTTCAATTCACAAAAGAGCACAGTGTTGCTCAAGAATCTGGATTAAGACCTGGTGATCAATTATTGTCATGTAATGGAATCAATTTCTCTGATATCTCTTTTAGTGACGTAAGTTGTTAAAATTTTTAAAAATAAATCACAATTTTTCTAACGTTTTAAATATTTTTTTAAGGCTGTTGCAACAATGAAATCAACAAATATATTGGAACTGATTGTCCGTCCATGTTCTGGACTTGAATTATTTCCTGGTGAATCCAGCGGATACAATAGCTCAGCTAGTAGCGTAACAGAAGAACAAATTCCAATGTGGCTTAACTCAGACTCAAAACGTTTTATGCAAGCAATAGAATATGGTGAACAATTTAGAAATTATAACACACAGTTAAAAGCCGTTCCACCGCCAAAAATTCCACAAAGTAATAATATACAGAATGCCTTTAGTGAACTAAATTTATCATCAAAAAATCAGAATACAACAATTATAAAATTATCAGAAACTGGAACTGTTATCAATAATATGGTCATTAATCAAGATTTAAATAATTGTTCTGTTGTTCGTGTGGATCCAATAGAACCGACATTGCCATCGATATTACCTCCACAAGAAATGAAAACTGTTCATGTTGATGTTCATCGTACCGGAGCAATCGATACAAGCTGTATACCTCCTCCACCGCCACAATTTATGGATGATCAAAGTCCAAGTCGACTTTCACTATCGAGCGCTGCCAGTTTGGAAAATTCTGGAGAACAATCATCATTGACAACAGAAACATCAGCCTCGAGCTTGAGCAGTGCAATAGCTGAAGCCATAAAGTTAAGAGCTTTGGTAAGATTATTAATCATAATGATTAAACTTTTAAAACTTCCGTTATATTCGGGTCACAATACCTGCATACAACGGACCCAAATTCCACTTATTATATACAGTTATTCGATCAGTTTCAATTAAATTTTTAATAAAACAAACATAATTTATTTTTAGCGTACACAAAATGGTACCCAAAATCCATCTATGCATCAACCATTACGGAAAACTACATCGAAAATTCTTGGGAATTCAATAGCTGATAAGAATATGGATAAACATAATGCCTTAATGGATGAATTTAAAAAAGCGCATAAAAAGATGTTTAAGAATGGATTTGATAATGAAAATAAAACAACTACAGAAAATGGAGATGATGAAGGTAATCAAAAGGTAAGATATATTAACAATTACATTGTCTGATCCACTAATCGATCATAACTTGATTGATTTTAATTATATCTCCTATCTTGTTTGATAAAATTATTACATTACATGATTTCACGATCTCTAAGTAGAATCATTAAATTATTTTATTTATTGAAGATTATAATTCAAACTCATTTGTCGGAAATTTTGATAGATTGAAATTAATCAATTTGTATTTCTCTTTTTTAAATGGAAAATGGATGTTATATTTAGAGAGATATTTAATTGGTCTTTAATTAATTAATTACGCTGTATGAAGGGGATATGTTATTGTAAATTCAATTAGTATACTCTGTATTTGTTTAGTCAATTATTGTTATCATTTGGAATTTTTGAAGGTTATCTCAAAAAAAGTGATTTACAATTTTCAGTTTGTAAATTTGACGTAATCGGAAATTATGCCAACAATCTCAATCAGTTCTGTATATGGATTAATTTGATCAATTATACCACCAGACAACTGTTTTTTAAATGCGAAAGACATGGCATTGTAAATGAAATTGTTCGTTTAATTTTGAAAAATACTCCAGGCCATTCGTTGCAACAAAGGGCTTCTTTCAGAAGTGTTATCAATGCCACCAAAATAAGTTTTATGTAAATGTTGGGTTTTTAAAACACAGTCCGTTAAATTATTTATTTTAGTCGATTTTGATATCAAATATTATTTGTTTGTACGAAGAACATTCATTTCCTTTGGAGATTCGGCAAGCTTTTCGATTCTGAATTTTTCTTAAAAGAGATATATTGGTACGGTTGATGCGTTTGGTGACCGACTGCACAGTGGTGACAGTTTGACAAATATAGTAAGCTTATACCCATTGAATACTTGAAGTTTGCCTTAGGAGTCATGGTATTACAGCACTGCGATACGCAATACTTTCTAGCTAACCCAAGGTACCTGAACGATATATCGGGGCTATTATCCGCTTTCAAGAACTTTAAACTGGTTGTCATGTTTAGCGGACCTTTGCTAAGTCGTGTGCTACCTAATTATCATCCCTGTTCCAACATATGGTCAGTGCGCACCGAAGGATGGATCTGGTTGAGTTAAACCAGAGACCGTATCAACCTCTGAGTCTCTGTCTATCAAAGTTGTATCCAGGTTTCTAACATGTATGGGCAAAGGCATATTGGTGACCTTTATTTCGCACAAGCTCATTGGAACAACATGATAAAAAAAATTGATAGTCGAAAAATATTTTATTATATGATATAGGATTTATTGTTTGGTTATGCATTTTTAAAACAAAATTTGATCAAATTATTATAAAAAAGGCATTGCGTTTTTTGATTGAAAATTGAATATCCAAATTCAAAATATTTGTGGGCTGAACGCCACCATCGACACTGTACAACATTATTTTATTTCTTACAAAAACAAAAGTTTCTTAAAACTATCATTGGGAGTTATGTACCTGGAATCTGGATGCTGTTAAAAATTTAGTTAAGAGTAGTGATAGATCCATAAATTTTGAGACTTTCTTTGATATTTTTGATCTACGTCTAAAATGGAAAACGCTTCCTGGTCTCAGATGGTCACAATTATATTGTTTAAATGTGAATCAAGAGTGGCTTCTCCATTTTTTTAATAGTTCTGCCGGAACTCCATAAACACCTTCTACTTTGCTATTCTTTTGCGTGTGAGTGATGGCATCATCATCTTTTACTTCAGGGTAAGAAATTGAAGTTACCTCACTTGACCAAGCAGTTGCTCGAATCGGGAAGTGAGCACCAAACCATTAGATATCGGTAAACCTGAAACTACTTCTATAGCTTTCGACAGTTTGAATAACACTTCTTCCAATTTCATTTAACCGGATGTTGTTATTTTCAATTCAGCACTTTATATGTTCACCATGATTTTTCCTTAATAGGGTTATTGTGGTTTTTCTGGTGCATTTCTGAAGTTTATTGTATTTCTGGTTTGTTATTTATCTTTTAATTTTCGTTGGTTTTAACGACGAAAACCATTAAACAATCGGCTACTAGGTTTTTAAGCAGTTATGTACTGATATGATAAATTGCTAGACTATCAGTTTATCTCTCTAGGTCTGGACTCTGGAGTGATATCGCAAACTATTTTCCAATAATATAAAATAATATGAAATCGTGGACATTAATTGTAATACCATTGCAATTACCAATTCGTCTTTATGGCGTCTGATTAATAGCCAACTAAATTGCAGAATTAAAAATTTTGAATTAAATTCAAAACATCACAATATAGAATCCCTCAAGAAAAAATGCTCTAAAGATAAGATAAGATGTTCTAAGCACTGTTTCTTTTTGGACTGTATCGATAACCCAACTCCACAGAGAGTATCAATCTATTTCATGACCTTTCTGAAAAGATAGATAGGTTAGCTGAGTATCCTAATACCACATTTATAGTTCTTGCCAATTTTAATGTTCACAATGAGGAGTGGCTTACATACAGCTCTAAAACAAACGACTTTGATAAACAGGCGGAGCTTTTTGCACTTTATCACAATTTCACAGAAATAATAGACCTGTCTACAAGAGTACCTGACACTTCTGGACAAACTGGTAGCTTACTAGATTTGTTTCTGACCAATGATCCTGGCGTAGTACAATTCAAAGTGTCAGAACCTTTAGGGGGGATCAGATCATACTTTAATCCCCACCCATCTCCTTAATTAAATATAGAGGCTCATGCACAGTTTAAAGCAACTCCCACTTAAGGCCCCTTGGCAAGCACTTAAATGTATTTTAAAAATGGTTTCCCTGGAAACGAAATTATCTTTTTCGGCAGAACTCAAACATAGCAGCTTTTAATTTTCCCGAAGTTGTTCTCGATGGTATGCGTAAGTTTATTCTAAATAGATTAACCGTTTCAAAGGTTGATCTTTGGTTTTCACATTAAAGTGCAAAAAGACAATTAAAATTTAAAAAAAAATCGACAATTTATCCAAACCAAAACTGATGAGAAATTTATATTTGGGAATCTAATTGATAGAGAAGAAAATCATTTAAATAGGAGAAAAGCAACCAAATTTGCTGAGAACTCTACTGGATCGCGAACCTCTATAAAGTGGTTAAGCCTCCCCAAGTCAAATTTTTGAAACTCTTTTCTACCTCCTCTTATCGTTAGAGATATGCCTGTATGTAATTGACCCTAAGAAAAAGCTAATTTGTTGGGAACTAATTTTTCAAAATAGTCTACACTTAAAAACCTAGTTTTCAACCTTAATCAATTTCTAGAAATACTTTTAATATGGGGTGGATCATACTTCATAAAAACATCATTCGAAAAATGTTTTCACAAATAAATTCTAATAAAGCATCTGGGCCTGATCGTATTTCTTTAACTATCCTTAAAGATTTGCTTGGGAGCTAGAACCAATTATCTCTAAAATCTTCAGTTTTGTCTTATAAGCAAGGGATTTTTCCTGGAATATGGGAAAGAGCAACTGTACACTGTTTTAAAGAAAGGTGCTAAAACTGATGCAACAAATTACAGACCCATATCAATTTTATCGGTTGTTGCTAAAATTTTTGAGAAATATATGAATTACTTCGGTCTGACAGACCTAAATATTACATTCATGAGCTAAAAGTTTAATTCTTCCCCCACTTTTTTTGTCGACGTTTTAGGACCTACTGATTCTAAAAAAGCAAAAAATGTATGTCTGTCTGCCGGCCGGCCGTCCGTCCGGCCGTCACAACCGACGAAATCTAGAAAAAGGCTGAAGGGATTTGAAAAATTTTGAATGTAAAAATAGGTACACTCAATGGTAAGGGCCGAAAGTACGATGTGTTAGATAACTGTACCGGAAGTGTGTCAAAAAAATCGTCAAGTGTGTCAAAACAAGGAAATATGCATATTTTTTGCTTAACGTTCATTTCAGGTGATAATGAGTAGAAACAAAGGATGTGGAGAAATCTGGATGGTCGGGATTGGTATGTGAGATCAAAAACTAGATTATTGCATTATAAGTTTGTCAAAAAAATGTTGTCAAGTGTGTCAAAAGAAAGATTTTTATTTATTTTTTTACCCAATTTTTTTGGAAAAAAATAAAATTAATTATTTGTTTGAAATGAAATTTTATTATTACTATTGCGAATTATGGCATTATAAGTTTGTCAAAAAAATGTTGTCAAGTGTGTCAAAAGAAAGATTTTTATTTATTTTTTTACCCAATTTTTTGTAAAAAAATAAAATTAATAATTTGTATGACATGAAATTTTATTATTATTATTGAAAATTATGTCATTATAAGTTTGTCAAAAAAATGTTGTCAAGTGTGTCAAAAGAAAGATTTTTATTTATTTTTTTACCAAATTTTTTGGAAAAAAATAAAATTAATAATTTGTATGACATGAAATTTTATTACTATTATAGAGAATTATGGCATTATAAGTTTGTTAAAAAAATGTTGTCAAGTGTGTCAAAAGAAAGATTTTTATTTATGTTTTTACCCAATTTTTTGGAAAAATTAAAATTAATTATTTGTTTGACATGAAATTTTATTATTATTATTGAGAATTATGGCATTATAAGTTTGTCAAAAAAATGTTGTCAAGTATGTCAAAAGAAAGATATTTATTTATTTTTTTGGAAAAAAATAAAATTAATTATTTGTTTGACATGAAATTTTATTATTATTATTGAGAATTATGGCATTATAAGTTTGTCAACAAAATAATGTCAAGTGTGTCAAAAAATGATTTCATTTATCTTTTTAGCCAATTTTTTGGAAAAAAAAATTTTGCTGTTTTTATGACGTAAATGTAATTGAAAATGAAATTAAACATATAAATTTTTGGATTGGTTATAGTTTTTGAAATATTTTTGGAATTTTGAAAAAAGTTTGTATATTTGATTTTGTAATAATTTTTGCAATATTTTTAGAATTTTGGAAAAAGTTTTAATTTTTGATTTTGTTATAATTTTTTCAATATATTTAGAATTTTGCAAAAAATAATAGAATTTGTATATACTTTTAGAATTTTGAAAAAAGTTTCAATATTTGATTTTGAAAGAATTTTGGAATATTTTTAGAATTTTGAAAAAAGTTTCAATTTTTGATAGTGTTATAATTTCTGTAATATTTTTAGAATTTTGGAAAAAGTTTGTATTTTTGGAATATTATTAGAATTTAGATAAAGTTTAAATATTTGATTTTATTCTAATTTTTGGAATTTTTTAGAATTTAAAAAAAAAATAGAATTTTAAATTTTATATATTTTTTTAGAATTTTGAAAAAAGTTTCAATTTTTGATTTTGTAAGAATTTTTGGAATATTTTTAGAATTTTGAAAAATTTTATATTTTTGATTTTATTATAATTTTTATAATTTTAGAAAAAGTTACAATTTTTGATACTGTTATGATTTTTGCAATATTTTTAGAATTTTTGAAAAAAGTTGTTAATCTAATCTTTGATTTTGTAATAATTTTTGAAATATTTTTAGAATTTTGTTTGAAAAAAGTTTGAATTTTTGATTTTGACAATATTTTTGGAATTTTGAAAGAAATATGAATTTGTGATTTTGAAATATTTTCTCGAAACGCTAAATAGAGAGGTTTTTGAGTAGTTTACTGATTGTATAATCTTTTCATTAAATTATGTTAATATTTGATCTGTTATAATTTTCCGACAACGTATTGATGTTTCGTGTTAGTTTTGTAATACATATCTAAACAGAGATAAAAAATGCATGCCCAAAACTAAAACCATGTTTTCATAAAAGTTTTTTGCCGAAAACTATATCAAAATCCTTAACCCAGACCGAAGTCTTGATATCTCAGAGCTGTGAGATTTCAGCCCCTCCATATTTTTAATATTATGATTTTTTGGAGCTTTTCAAATTATAGGGACTTTTTAAAGAAATATGAACAAGTGATTTACTCTCCTGTGTGACCGTCTGGCGTAAGATACTTAATCATTGCCAGACTTTCGTTGTTGCTCTTGATATATCTAAAACATTTGACAATGTAATAATCTTTTTCGTAAATTGAGATGATATGGAAGAATGAGCAAATTTTACTTTGCTACAAAGCTTTAAATCTGGCCGAAAATTCCGGGTTGATATTGACTGTGTTTCATCTGATCTATTCAACTAATGCAGGATTTCCTCAAGGTTCTGCCTTGTTACCCACTCTCTTCCTTATCTATATCAACTACTTGCTAGATTCAACAGTTAATCCCATTTATAGTTTTACTGATAATAGCACGCTTCCTGCGTCTCATCGAATGCCATACCTACACGCACCATTAACTCTTAATGTCGCTAGAGCAAATTTGATAGATTCCTTAAACTTTAATTTTTAAACGATTATGAAATGGGGTCTAGTAAAAATAGTGTTGAATTCAATTCGAGCAAAACATAGGTTTGACAGTTTACTAGATTATCTATAGACTTAATCCGTTTCCTTTAAAGTTTGATGCTAAAGATTTATAGAGAAGAAGATGTCTGTTAGACTTCTGGGAGCTGTCGGTATAAATAATATGAAATGGAATTCTCATATTTTTAGTCTAGTTTCTTTTGGTCAACAACAAGTCTAGAAAACAGCTTTTTTTGGTCTACAAGTCTTTTATTCTGAATGGAGTACTGTTTTCACATATGGGCTGGAGCGTCCTTAGCTAGCTTGAGGTGTCTTGACGCTGTCCAACAAAGAGCAATTAAATTGATTGTTAACTCAAATCTTACTAATGATCTAGATTCCTTGCAAATAGAAGGAATGTTGCTGATTTGACAATTTTTTACAAGTACATATAGATCAACGTACTTCTCTGGCAATCAAATCGATTTTACCTGATCCTGCAAACTTCTCGCATCATACCAGAACTGCAGTAGCAATACATCCTTTTGCGGTTTAAATAACAAATTGTAGAACTGAAGCATGTCAGCCTGATTTTTAACAGAGTCCCGCATTTATGAAATTCCTTACCTGAGTGGGTTTGCCCCGATAATTTTAATCCTCAAAATTTTAAAGCCAACGTTAATAACATCCTCAGAGAATATTAATTTACAGTCTTTATCCTTAACGTGGTGTCTTTGAATATTCAGAGACGTTAATTTATAATATTTTGTAATTAACACTAAGTAATTAACATTCCTAACTTTGAGTAAAAAATGAATTTGCCCAAATTTAGTTTTATTTCAATCGGTTATTTGTTTTATATTATTCGTATAAATGCATCGACGCTATCATAAAATAGGAAAATTGTTATTTAGCTTTCCTTTTCGGATTTATTATATAAAAATGTATAAAACTCGTGTACGAATTATACAAGTTTTTACTTTTTACTTCTGTAGCAGGACAACCGACAAATTGTTTTTAATGCATGACTAAACTTTTTCTTGTAGCACCGGCCACCGAATGTCTGTCATCGTTTTTAAGCCTAATAGAGCAGCTGCTTCATTTGTTTATAATGATAAAATTGGATTTGTTTATAATGATAAAACTTCCAGGATAATAAAATTATTTTGGAATTTAAACAAATTCCCAGTGTCATGTGATGATGTTGTCCTTAATTACAACTATGGCAGACAGCAGTGATGATGTTGTCTAGTCTAAATAAATAATTGCCAAGCAAACCGCACCGTCCCGACCTAAGCCGGCCGATATGTTTCTTCGACGATGGGTTCTCAGTAACGAAACTACCCAAAACTCGTTTTTCGCGTAGTGACCATCCTGTTCCAGTGGAGCTGCTAAGTATTATTTTTCAAATAACTGGTATGGAAAGGAATCCAGGTTCACAAGCAATATGGCAATGCTATATTGTAATGCCATATTGCTTGTGGCATATTGCTCCATGCAATGCCATATTGCTTGTGGACCTGGACGACTGGATGAACAAATTTGAATTCAAATTTTGCATTTTTGGTACGCACGATGCATCATAAACTGAAAGCAAAGTACATATTACTTTTGCTTAAAAAGATAAGACACTACTAAGAACATACTGCATTGTTTTTATTTATTACCCATATGGAGTCCTGCGTATTTTTATAGCGCCACCACCCACCTAATAAACAATGACCATAAATGCAATGTTTCTATACATTGAATTATATAGAAAAGTATACAAAAAAAAATTGATCTGATGTTAAAATTAGTTAAATTGAATTTCAGTTGAGGAAATAACATGACAGTTGACGAAATTTAATGGAATTCTTATTGATCAATTCCCACCTCTCGAGTGTGAAACACATATTATCTTTTGCGAAGCATCTAATTATGCATACCAGGAGCTTTTATCTTTTTTTTAATTTTTTAAATCAGGCGATTGTTTGTCCATCCTGCGTATACTAAGCATAATTTTGAAGAATTTAATTTTGCATTTTAAAAAATATTTTTATTTCCATGATGAATTTGGTTGCAACACTCAACATTTTACTTTAATTTTAATAAAATGAATCAATTTTTTCTTCTTTTTAGTTATACTTTGCATTTGTAACATTGCCGTAAGAATACTGTATCTGCTTTTTCGGTTTTCGTATTGGTGCCAAAGTGGGATCCCACACAACGATTTTACTGTATATCATTAATATTGTATGTATGTCATAATGATTTGGCAAAACTGTGCTTAGATGCTCAAGATTTTTATTAAGATTTTTATCTATACGATAGCAATAGGTCTAACCATTATGTAGTTGAGAATTATAAATCACTAGAAATGAATGTATTCAATTGAATAGAATGAAAAATTGCTTTGAAAAGCGTAAGATTCATAACAAAAGTTTTATCTCTATTCCGGTCGGTTCGGGAATCGAACCGGCGTCCTTCTAATCAGAGTTAATGGTTAACTATTTAACCAACTCGACCAGCTTTAACACCAGCTTTTGTTACGGATCTTTCGCTGCTCTAGTTCTGGATACCGGTTCCACTTTCTCTCTCCAACCTAAATTTATTTCCCTATGTATCATATGCTTGCCAAGTAAACGTTCTTTTTGTGTTTGTCTGCCAAATTAGAAGTTTCAAAGCAACTGTGACTCCTTTCTGAAATCGAATTCAATTCCTTTACTTTAATCGAAATATGCCATATATTTTAATGGAATATAATATTATATTATATTTTACATCATTCTCTACACCAAAGTTTATCACGAAAAGAAATTTTTTTTTTGGCTTGGCTATAAATGATTTTTCTTATTTATAATTCATGCATATACCAGTCGCAAGGCAATACTTTGCGAGACCCCAAATAACTCTTTGGTTTTTAATTAAATTGTATATGATGTCTAAAATACTGCAATTTCTGCCGAAACAATTACAAAAAATATCATGAATGCATAATGGCCGTACTCCAGTATACAGTGATTTTGATCCGAAATCTTTCAATCAACTAAAAATATATATAATATTTAACACGATCACTCGCAACAGCAGTATAATTACCATAGCAGCCGAATAACGACAGCATAATTACCATGGCACCCGAAGATATATTGTGTTTAATCGATAGTTTCTGTTGACGACACACATATTCCAGTCAAGATTAAAAAGGATTAGGGAGTTAGAATTTTCATTCTCCTATCTATATCTTCAAATAATATCCTACCAAACAATTGATAAGAAAAAGAATTATTTTGAATATAGTAAAGTCCTTGAAAATATCGTATATACGGTGCAGATATATACGATATATACGGTGTCCAATGCCGCTGTCGTTTGCACATATAGTAGACAAATCGCTTTGTCATTTCTAAATTATCTAAACAAGTGTAAACACACATAACTACTATATTTTATAATTTTAAAAATGTGTTTACCAACGGCATAGTTATAACCATTATGAACCAATGGCAGGGATTTGATGGTTTTGAAAACTCACCTATTCCTCCACTTTCTGCTCGCATTGATTTGATGATAAGCTCTTACGAATTCTAATTCCCTCTCATGCAAATTTTAGCTGCGCTAATGCTGTTTCTCACTGCTCAAACGAAAAAAAAATAATTATCATAAATTTAATATAATAGATATATGCATTTAATTAATTTTTACATTTATCCTAGATATACTTGCATGATAAATTTTTCTAGACAACATCGGTGTTGTTATCAGTTGTTTGGTATCAATTGATTGACAGTTCTACATTCGTATATATGTAAACTAATTATAAACTAAACTAAATAATAGTAAACTTATCAAAAACAATTTTGGTGAAGTGTTATGATATCACAATTCAAATTGCAAACTTCCAACTAGGAAATATAATGAAAATATTTATATATGTATGTTTCAACTTTTTTCTCAAACATTAACCTTACAATGATAGTACATTTCTTGATCAAATTCTGAAACCACTATAATTGTTGCAAACCAGAGTTAGCATAAAATATGTATAGAGCTCCAACGCTGAACGAACATATCTACTGCAAAAGTCTTCGTTAAAATGTTTCTAAATTTTAAGAACATGTAATGGGGTTTTTTTACTTTTAACAACAAATTTAATTGAAATTACCGATTACACGTTTTAGAATTTTTGTTTAAATACAAAACACTGATAAAACATGAATTGAATTAGCAAAACGTGGAATTTGCATTTTCATTATTCACATTACTAATAATTAAAATTTGTAATTTTTGTTTAGATTTCGTTTATTGATAAATTTTTGTTATCAGTATGTAATAGAAACAAAGGTATGCAGACTTTAAATTAATTTCTGTTAAAATTATCATGTTTTTTAAATTAATTAGAATTGTTTGTATATGATTTAGAATGCGGTAACATTCCCTTTAAACATTTTGGGGATTTGTTTTTTTTTTGTTCATTAGTTAACACTTACAAATTTTATAAGGCTGTGATAAGTTATTGATTCTCTAGGATGCTAAGTAACAGCTCATACGACTTTCACGTACTCTGTGCTCTGAAAGTTCTCTTACATCAAATGCAGTTTGTGTGTATTACAAGAATATATTTATATGTGACGTGTTATTTATCATCCCTTGTGACGAGGTTTCTCCAGAAAACCCTAAGCTTCAAATGTTTGTCAGAATTTTTACAATTTTTCTCCAATAATGTTTGTTGTGGAAACTCGTTTTTTTGTTGGAACAAAGTTTTTATTTTTCTTATTATATTTATTAAAATCGATAAATTTTTTATAGTAGTACTACACATACTATTTCCATTAATTTCCTTTAATTTCAAAAAATTAACATTATATGAAATATGCCTTTTTTTTAATTTTATTTATTAGGGTAGTATTTTTGTCTTTGGATAAAATATATTTCGTAAAAGAAGTGAGATAAACATATGGAATGAGCTTAAAATATCTTCCACGTCGTTACCTCTTACAATTTTGATTAAATAAAATAGTCCTCAATCTAACTCTACGATTCGTCGTGTCTTTTTAATAGCGTGACTCTTATGAAGAATGAGATTTTTAAATATTTACAACTAAATTTGTGATAGTACTTATTCTAGAATTAGGCAACTAAACAATTTCTATTTTCATATTCTTGCTTCTTTCTGACCATCATTTATCAATAAAAACTAAATATCATTAAATTAACAAACTTGCATAAAACTATTTCAAGATCATTTATTGATTGAAGTTCAATCATCAATAATAAATAAAAGAATTATAAATCTTTAATATAAAATTGCTTAATATAAAATTGCTATAACATTTTGTTTGCTTTAAGCAGCGATCAAACAAAAATTCATTTGTCATGCTACTGTTGCGTTACATCTGCAGCATTGCATGTTGTGATATGGATCACAACGAAAAAATCAAGTGTAACAAACACAAAGTTATTGCTGCATGACCTTACAACATATAAATCTACGTTAGATTGCTGCTTAGCATTAATTATATAAACCCGTATTTATTTACGTTTGCAGAGTAATTAATTAAATTTTTTGAGTGAATTAAATATACTTTTGATCAATTAGAATTATCTTTTTAATGAATTTCAATCAAGTGCTACGATTTTTTTAAGTTATTATGTAATATTTAACTAGATGTAATCATTTACCAAGTTTATTGTTTTTTCCCGTATTAAAGATAAAATAGCTTGTTAGAACTGTTTTTAGGTTATTAGATTGTAATTTAATATGATTTTCATTACATATTTTTTGTAAAGACATTCCTTCAGGGGGTCATTTCCTCAATTGTGATATGTAAACAATCTCAGTACTGGTGAGGTTAGGTAACTCATGCTTAACAGTTAACTTTTGATGTAAAATTTTGGGGTCCCGACGAAGCTGAACTAACTAATTAGCTAGTTCACGTAGCACTGCGACCTAGAGATCTATTGTGCTTAACCTAGATGTCATAATGACAGATGACGTCGATGTCACCGTAGAATGTGCAATGTGGTCGAATTCGAGCCTCTTAACATAGTTAATTAGCTGGATTGGACTAATGCTTTTTGGTAGAGGAAGTGCTAGTCTCCCTTGATCGAGTTTAATGTATCTGCACCATGCAAGTTCAGAGTAGTTACAGATAATGTTGTCCATGGTTTCTGCCTCCGAGTTGCAGAATCTGCATCTGTCGGAGGCAGCAAGCCCTGATTTGTTAAGGTCGTGATTTATCGGAACGTGTTCTGTTACGCACCATGTTAAATTTTCAGAGACTCTATCTTAAGATCGATTGTTTTAAGAGGGGAGACGGGGAAGTTGCCTAAAAACTTTTTTGAGTACAGCAGAATCTTCCCGCATACACCATAGTTGTTTATTTTGTTCCTGTTCCCAGCTTTGGATAATGCATTTGAGCGAACTGATGGTTAATCCATAGCACGATTCTGGACCCATGAACCTTTGTGGTGGCGCCCTTCTTGGCTAGCAAGTCTGCTACTATATTGACGTATACTCCTGTGTGACCAGGTACACACACAGAAACAATGTATATATCTGTGTTGCTGTATTCTCTTTCGGTTCACAGCACTGTACAGTAGTTGATGGCAAAGATTTCGGCTTGAAGTACTGTTACAGAGACGTCCAGTGCTAACGCCCGTTTGGCCCTGGATCAAACACCCCTGCACCAGTGCCTTTATTGGTTTAGGATCCATCCGTATACCAGATGCTGGCATTGGAAGGTAGTGTTTGCAGATGTTGGTGTGGTTCTAAAAGCACCTGTGGTACATAAGCACATAAGTCTATGTATTTTTGTGAGCAGATATCTGATTTGGTTTTGGTAACCAGACCAAAGCTGCGTATGACAGTATATGTTTTATTATACTTTGATGTAACCAAAGTATTATTTTGAGGCTTAATCCTCATTATTCCAATAATTTTCTTTACGCGAATTACCTCTGACCATGGCTCCTATATCGTCGGCCTATAGTGGTGAAGCCAAAACTTTTCCGCCTATTTAGAAAATCATCAGCGACTATCAGCCAGTGCAACGAAGAAAGTACTACTCCCTGGGGACATTCTGTAGAAGCCTTGACAACTACCGATGTATTTTCTAGTGTAGCTGTAATTTTCCGACTCTGTAGCATGTTGATGATCCACGCAAAAATGTGCGTGTTTAGATTTTTTTTAGTGGCGATTTCAGCAATAAATTCGAAATGCACATTATCAAAGGCCCCTCGTATGTCCATAAATGTGCATACAAGTGCCTCCTTGCATATCAGTGTGCTCTCAATCTCGTTCACGACTTTATGCAATGCAGTTTCCGCGATTTCCCAGTTTGGTGTGCATGTTGGCATGAGTTGAGTGGGTTTTGCTTAAGACATACATGCCGAATGTAGTAATCCATCACCTTTTCCATCGTTTTCAGAAAAAAAGATGTAAGACTTATTGGCCTGTATGATTTGGCTTCGTTCGATTTCTTTCCTGGCTTGGGTATAAATACAACTCTAACTTCTCTCCATATCTGAGAAATGTACGCAAGACTAAAACTTGCTATAAACAAACGCTCGAGGTATAGGAGAATGGTAGTTAAACCTCTCTGCAGGAAGATCGGGAATATTCCGTCGCCTCCTGGGGATTTGAACGGTCCGAGCGATTTGATTGCCCAAATCGTTCTGTTGGAGGAGAATATTATGCTGGCTAGTTGGTTTGAAACCTTCCAAGTTACAGGATCCAACGAACCATAGTTTGGTATATTTTCCTCTTCCGAGATCACGCAAGTAGAACCCGTGGGGTGGGTCTGTAATTTTATTTCTAGTCTCACTGCAGCTGGTAGAGTAGCTACCATTCCACCCAGGCACACCTCTTGTAAGGACAAGAGGTTTAAAAGGTTAAACTTAGCAATTGGCAAATTGCGGTGGTAAGCTTCGGTGATAACATCGTGCAGATGGTTTGCCGCATAGTCGAGCTCCATTGTGGATTTGACCCTGCCACAATCGCCTACATTATCCCGGAGATATACTTTAAAGAGATCCCAGTCGGTTTTCCTTGGTTTTCTAAAATGGAGAGTACTTTCCAGTTGGTGTTTTATGTTGAAACATATGTATGCGTGGTCCGACATAGAAGCTACATCCTAGACATGCCAGTTACTGATAAAATTCTCTGTAATGTTGTTGCTCAGAGTTAGGTCCAGGGCCTCGTTTCTGAGTGCGTTTCTAAAGGTGGGTTTGCTGCCTTTGTTAGCTATAAACATGTTATTTGTATATATGTATTGGAGCAGAGACTCCCCTTTTGTGTTGATGTTACTACTACCCCATACGGTGTGATGCGCATTGGCATCGCAAGCAATTATTAGGTTGTAGTGTTTGTCCTTGCAATGCCGAATTAGCTTGCTTACCTTACCAGGTGACATTACCTTCTCATCTCCTGGAATGTACACAGCTGCTAAGATGAACTTGCGAACTCCGCTGTGGGGAAGAGGGATTTCAATCTCTACACAGCTGTTAGATCTCTGCAAATGAATTCTGTTAAGGGAAATACTTTCAAGCGTTTGTTGAAGATCACCGTAGTTCTGGGTCTTTCCTGGCCTGAGAAGTATATCAGTTGTATGTTTTTGTTGGTCGATAGACCTTTTATTTTTTTATTGTCTGCCAATGGTTCCTGGATGAACACAATCTCGTGAGCATCCTATTAGATAAAGCTGACCGGTGCAGGTTAATTTGAACGCAACTTACTTTAGGCATTTTTTTCCTTCAGATTGTTATGGTGGTTCAGCGACGGCCTTCGGTAGGCTATGCTTTTTGCGTGGCGCTGTCTTAGTTCCCTGGGAGGCAACAGTTCGCTCGTTCGGGATTAGGTTGGTGATTTAGGCACATGATTGTTTTACTCTGATTGAGAAAGATTTGGTTGTCGAGGTTTGCAGGTTAGCCGACACCAAGCTAGAAACGATCACTTGCTATTGAAAGCCCGAAGTAGTGCTACCAGTTGCTGATGCGTTCTCTGTAGAACTGGTTACTACTTCTTTTGGTCTAGCAGTGTTAGGTTGGTTTGGCTTTCTGAACTTTTAACATCCAGTTCAACCTGAATTTGCAACAGCCTTTGAAGTGAGGTTTAATAACCTCTAATCCTTGTCCTACTACCAAATCCATGAACTGTTTTTTTAGCTCACTGAGTTGCTCAGAACTCAGAACCAGTCTTCAGCAGCGATGTAGACTTTGATACGCTTGGTGATATCGCTGAATGTTGGAGGTACAATTTTACTCGCAACATTGCTTGCAGTGTCCCCTAGCCAATTCTGTAGTCGGTCGCTGGCAGATGACTTCTGCCGTTTAACACTAGAGGTAGCTGACTTTGGAGAGTATTGCGATGCCACAGATCGGACCCTCTTGTTACTCTTGGTACCATGGGTCCTTCCTTTTATCTACTACCTTCAGAGCTAGTTGTTTAGGTATACCACCTTTAACCAGCGTTGACAGGTCAAAGGAATTGGGAAGAGAGGCCTTTCTTTATTAGTGCCCTCTTGCACTTTCTGTTTGTGGTAAGAAGGTATTACGCTGCTTGTCGAATCGAGCGATATCCGGTTTTGGGTCACTTAATCCGACTGTATTGGACACGTGGATATTAACTAGCTTTCGGAGTACATCCGACGTGATGGCTACTGCTGACATGTCAGAGTTACTGTCGGATTCTGAGTCATATGCGGTCCCGAATGCCGTATCCGGAGCGGAATGAGAATCGTTTGCGAACTGATGATCTTCTTCCGACATTTAAGACGTGCAAGAGCACTCTTTTCTGGTTGGCTTACGGTATGTCATTTCTGAAATAACCTTAGAGCTTGTGAGTTAGGTTTACTATCGTCGACCTTAATACTTGTGTTGTCGGAATAAAGATTTGCTGATAAATCAGGAACGATCTTCAAGTCTGGCGAACACGAGTTTGCATTTAATGGGTTAAATGATGCGTTTAGAGAAGCATCGCTCTCGTCTTTGTTTTTAAGTACAAAATTATCCATACACTGTTGGATGAAAAATTAGGGAGCAAAAAGGTTCGCCACAACAGAGGCCTGTGCTGTGGTAAGGCTATATTGAAACTGGAGGACGCCAGGTATTCAGAGTTCCGTACTAGTAATCGAGCACCCCGTTGACCATGCTAAGCTATCAGTGTACTGTCTACCTTAGCTTTGGGTTTTGGACTTGATCTTGGATTCGATTCTCACCGAGGACCTAACGGCATGGGTGACTCTACCGTTGTAGTTCCTAAGATCCCTGCATCTACTGACCCCCATCACTGCGTCAAAGTGCCGATTCCATTCGATTAAAATATTTTATTCTTACGTAGACCGAAGCTTCTAAAGTAGAAATTTATCTTATGTAAAATTAGAAAACCACACTCCATTATATAACATATTTGCAAAGATTTTACTTAGGCTATTTTCATTTGCTGCATATTGTGGTCAATGTCACCTATTTGTGACATTGACCACAATAACTACTCCACTCCGCCTCCAAAATACATTACTTTGTTACATAAGTTATTAAGACTACCTGAAAATTAACGTAGAAATTTTAATCAAATTTCGACAACAAGACGTTAACTTATTCAACTTTAAAATAAATAGCTGTTTAGATGATCTATCATAGTTTTCACTAATTTAATAATATTGTTGTCGGATGAACTCAGAACATGTATCAAAGCATCATTAATTACGGATCATAATTTAAAGTTGCATTAAACCGGGTCATGTTATTGCATATATTCCTATTTCCTACTATCCACTCACATCGTTTACAGATACATTTTTAAAAATATTTAACGACAACAACTACTAAATGAAGGTAAATTTGAAAAAATTTCAAAATGAAAACTACAGGATTGACTATTAACTATAATTTTGCCACGGCTGGTATATTAGTCAGTACTTTAACTAATTGCCATCACTAATTAATATCTAAGTCAACATATACTCGTATCCATAAATAAATCAAACCGTTCACTCAGTATAAATATTTTCAAAACCATAAAATTCAAATTTTTCACACTTGTTCGGATTATATTCAATTTCATTTAAATTACACACAAAAACAATAGTTCCAGTATAAGATCCAATTTCAAAATAATTTTAATTTTGCATTTTTCTTGACGACACAATAAATTTATTTTTATTGTTCTTATTGTATTAAAATAAACTGTTATTGTCTTTTTACTGACAAAAAAACTATAACTTTAAACCAATATGTTTTAAGTTAACCGATGATTTCCACAACGTATATGATTTATGTATTAATATTTAAAATCGTAAAATATTTTTCGAATTTAATATCAAACAATTGCTAATTTTATTATTTTATTAAACAGTAAATAAAAGTTTCAAATACCGCTGTCTACTCATAAATCATCGAATACTCAAATTGTTAAGAATGAAACGGATACCAACCAAATTCTATTAAAAATTAACTTAAGTGCATAACTAAATTAATTGATTCCAAATAGACAATAAATCCCCTTACTGAAAAAAATATTCTTTTAGACGTCACAAATATTCTAAGATCTGTAGATGAGTTGTGAACACAAAAAGTTTGATAGTATAAATCTGAAATCAACTTTAAGATCAACTCAAGACAACTTTTTATTTGCTGTAATTTTTTGTTTTTTTCTTTCTTAAAAAAAAAATCAAAATCATTATAAATAAATTGATAATTATATAAGAATTTCGATATAAAATTAACATTATCTATGAATATTTTCTTTATTTCCTATGTAAATGTCAGAAAAGGATTTTCAACATCACTGTGTTATACAAAACGTAATTAAGCAAAACCGTTAATAAAGTTAAATTTAAAATCTGGAATTTTTTGTTGTTGCTATTTTTTGTGTTGTTGCGATTTGATTTTATCTTCAAAAGTTTTTACTTTATTATAATTAATGTTAGTGTACGCCGCCGTAGAGTAAAGTAGATAATGTCTGTCTGTTACTATAATTTAGTATTTGGGGACATATATGTATAAAGTGTTCGTTGTGACGGTGTTTGAAAACAATGCTAATCTACGTCTTGTTATGGTTACATAACGTTTGGCATCATTATAAAATCATAAGTATTTGGTTCGTGTCTAGTTTGCTGGCGTAAATTTTGGAATTTCCACAAAAAAGATCCATAACTGTTTATTTAACATATCACCATTTATTGAAATAATTTGTTGTGGGAACAGAGTTTTCAGTAGGCCTTTTTTATACAACTGCAGTGCCGGCCTTAGCCTACTTGGCGCCCTCGGGCAGAGTCCAGAGCACCAATATTAATTTAAAATGTGACTGTAACTAAAAAAATCGATTTTGGCCATATGCATAAAACGGCCATATGCATAAAAGTATAAGTTTGATTAATTTATTTAGATTAAAAATACATGACTATATTTGTACATACACAAACAACATTGTTATATAGGTTCAATTAATTACCAAAGTTAACTTTTCGGGCCCTTTAACAGCGAAATCTTTAATTAGACCAGAAACCATTTTCAATCGTTCCTAAACTGGAAAGTCTGTCCTGTGACATTGTAGACCTTAGATAGGTTTTGATTAATTTCAGTTTAGAAAAGCTTCGTCCTCCACTTGCTACAGTTACAGGTGTTGTTAATCAACAACTGTTATACCATTTGCTGTATATAGGGTTTCTGGTGGTGATACGAGTTTTCCTGAAATCCTGTTTCGATGAAATTTAGAAAAAAAGGATTACCTTTGTCCACCAGAACAAAACGGGAGATATCAACAGGTAAACTTAAAACTGATAAAGCAATTTGTCAGAAAAACTATCAATCTTACTTAATTTCAAAAAACAGATTTTACAAAAGTCATTGCAGGAGGATTTTAACGTGCATATTTTGACAACCAAATTTTTACTGTATAAATTTCACTCTAAAACATATGGAGGGGCTCTCACAGCTCTGAGATATCAAGACTTCGGATTGGGTTAAGAATTTTGATACAGTTTTCGGCAAAAAACTTTTATGAGGACATGGTTTTTAGTTTTGGGCAGCGATGTATATCAAACATAAGTCTTTGTTAAAGTACAAGTATTTTTTTATCTCTGTTTAGAAATTTATTACAAAACTAACACGAAACATCAATACGTTACCGGAAAATTATAACAGATCATAAATTAACATAATTTAGTGAAAAGATGATACACTGAGCAAACTACTCAAAAACCTCTCCATTTAGCGTTTCGAGAAAATATTACAAAATCACAAATTCATATTTCTTTCAAAATTCTTCTCCAAAAATATTTTAAAAATTAAATAAAATCAAAATTTTTTCAAAATTCCATAAATATTCCAAAAATTAGAATAAAATCAAATATTTAAACTTTTTCTATATTCCAATAATATTCCAAAAATTCTTAAAAATTCAAACTTTTCCAACATGCTAAAAATATTGCGAAAATCATTACAAAATCAAAAATTGAAACTTTTTTCGAAATTCCAAAAATTATAATAAAATCAAAAATTTAAAATTTTTCAATATTCTAAAAATATTTCAAAAATTCTTACAAAATCAAAAATTGAAACTTTTTCCAAAATTCTAGAAATATTGCAAAAATTATTACAAAATCAAAAATAAAAACTTTTTTCAAAATTCCAAAAATATTTCAAAAACAATAACAAATTCAAAAATTTCCATGTCCAATTTCATTTTCAATTACATTTACGTCATAAAAACAGCTACATTTTTTTTTCCAAAAATTGGCTAACAAAATAAATGAAATCATTTTTTGACACACTTGAAATTATTTTTTTGACAAACTTATAATGCCATAATTCTCAATAATAATAATAAAATTTCATGTCATACAAATTATTAATTTTATTTTTTTCCAAAAAATTGGGTAAAAATGTAAATAAAAATCTTTCTTTGACACACTTGACAACATTTTTTTGACAAACTTATAATGCAATAATCTAGTTTTTGATCTCACATACCAATCCCTACTATCAAGATTTCTTCAAATTCAATGTTCCTACTCGTAATCACTTAAAATGAACGTTTTTTAAGCCAAAAATATCAAAATTTGCTGTTTTTGACACACTTAATGATTTTTTGACACACTTCCGGTACAGTTATCGAACACAGCGTCCTTTCGGACCTGTCCCTTGAGTATACCTATTTAAAAAAAAAAAAATTTGAAATCTCTCTAGCGGTTTTCCCTGCAGCGTAGGTAATGACGGCCGGCAGACAGACATACATTTTTTTTTGCTCAGAATTAGTAGGTCCTAAAACGTCGAGAAATGCCAAAAAAGTGGGGGTAAAAATTTCACTTTTGGCCAATGAATGTAATACTTAGGTCTATCAGACCGAAGTAATTATACAAATGTTTTATAAATATACAACATACAAATGTTTTTGATAAAACTATAATTTTTTTCCTTAAAATTCAACAATAATTTGTAACTCAAATAAATCTAGGTTATTTTAACATACTTTTCTTTCAATTTACAATATTTTTGTGTGATTGACAAAAATTTGGTGTACATATTGTACATTTATAAAAAAAATTTAAAATTTGCTTCGTTTTCTTGTGTACTTATGTATATATTTGCTTGTAACCAGTAGTGGTTATGCATCCTAAGAATAACGTGTTAATCACACTGGGTACAGTGCACACCCCAAGCAAAAAACAGTCGCTATTTGGGTTCTTTTTATGTACCGTATCAAATGTTTTTTCTCCTTTTTTAAATTTTTAATATCAAATAATATTTTTGAAACATTTGACCTCTTTTACTTATAATCATCTATATTAGTACGTTTTTCAATTTTCTACTACATAAAGTGTATTTTTATACATAATGATTTAAATGAACAGTGCTGTTATTAAATAAAATAAAATCGATCAGGAGTAAATTCAATTTGCTAGTTCAGGGTTTTGAAATCCAAAATTCTTCTTCCTCCCCGTGCTAACTGGGTAACGCTTAAAAATTAAGTTGATGTAGTTGAAACGGGCAGAGTAGATAATCCTTATACTCAATGGTTCTACATCATGGCGAGTCATTGGCGTCTTAAAACCAATGACATAAAAGTTTCTGTTCTCCATGCTAGGGTAGCTTGGAGCGTACGTCGGTCTTGAATCAAGTGACTCGCTATATAAACATGCAAAAGGTGTTTAGGGGTACATTTTGACAAACACTGTAACTTTATACTTATTTGAGAAAAATTGCTTGTTGGTCGCGGTTTCTTTATCTTATATCACGATGGTTTTGGATAAAGTCATCACACCAGCGTTGTCTTAGTCTTCCGCTTCGACGAACACAAGTTGGACTCTTTTTTTAATCCTTCTTTCTAATGGATCCCATTATGTATGACCAAACCATCTGATCCTGTTGGATTTAATAAATTCGCTTTCTTCGCAGCCACCAAGAAGGCGCTTCGCAGCCACCAATCGATTTTTTAAGAAAAATTTTTTACACGTTTATACAGCGAGCCGCTTAAGCCGAGACGCCACTACCATGGAAAACAGACACTTGAGATGCATTGGTTTTAAGACGCAATGTAGAATCATTGAGTATAATCAGTATTTACTCTACCCGTCTCAACTACACCAACCTAATTTTGTCAACGTTACCCGGATACCAAGGCGTGGACGTGGAGTTTTCGATTTCGCTACCCTTGACTAGCAAATTAAATTTACTCTTAATCGACTTTATTTAATTTCATACGAGCACTGTTCATTTAAATTATTATTTATAAAATATTGTTTCAAATAAATACTTTATGTGGTTAAAAAAAATTGAAAAACATACTAATATATGAAGTTTCTTTGTTCAAATGTATATGTAATTCCTTACACATACACTGATATATCATATGGGAATTTTCGCATTAAATTTCTAGACATAACTTTGTGTGAATTCATAGAATGGTGAACTAATTAACATACTAAGTCACGATTGATAGTCATTATTTGTTAATTTAATGTGGGGAAACAGCCTTATTGATAACGCACCATTGAACTTCCAAGAGTTTAAAAAGAAAAGAAGTATATCATGAACGCAGCAAAAATTAGCGGGTATGATTCCAGATTCATAAAAAGAATCCTGCGTAAATTCGAAGTAAAGCGAAAGAGAAGAGATTTAACCACGCTATGTCCAGAACAAGAGAATTCAACTAGAAGGATTTGCTTACCAGTCTTAAGCAGCACAACATTCAATTAACAACAAAGTCCACCACAATAGGAAATTTAATGAAT
>OY856188.1:229294643-229425545 GCA_963693315.1 Diogma glabrata | reverse complement strand
AATCAGATCGTATATACGTGAGACCAGAGCTGCTCCTCCATTTTTCAAAAGTTCTACGGGAATACCGTCGACACCTGGTGATTTGCCATTTTCAGTTTTTTAATGCCAGCTTCCACTTCCTCTATTGCTGGGTAAGGGACAAAAATCTCCTCAGTTGATGGAGCAATAGCTCGAATAGGATGAACTTCATTCGTCCTATTCAGTAGGTCTTGAAAGAGGGATCGCCTCACTGCCAGTACATCACGTTCACTTGTTGTAAGTTCATTATTTTCATTTTTGATGGCTGTAGATCTTGGGTGGAAATCTTTTGTAGGATTCCGTGCATTGGCAAAGCACTCTTTTGAATTTCTATTGGTCGCATGTTGGTCGATGTTTTCGATGCAGCTCTTCATGTGTTCGCGTTTCTTTTTCCGTAAAAGTTTTGCTGAGGCTTTCCTGGCGCATAGATAATCAGTTTCTGATTATCTATGCGCCAGGAAATCAGGGTGTTCCTTATTAACCATTTTTTTCGTAGTTTGTGTTTATGTTCAACGGATTGGCGGCATTCGCCGTCAAATCATTCGTTGTGTGATTTCGGTGCTCGTTTTCCAATTGTAGCTTGTGCTGCGGCTATAATGGTTGATTGAAGCGTTTGCCATTCTTCTTGTATGTTTAATGGCATCTCAGAAGAGATGTCATGCTCTTCTATGTTTTGTGTTATTATTTCCTGATATCTGTTCAGCGTTTTCGGATGTTTAAATGCATTGATATTCCAGCGCACGGTGTTTTTTGCTTGTCTATTAAATGTAGATGATAATTTGCACTTGTACTTAAAGATGACAAGCATATGATCGGTGTCCATATCAGCACCTCTGTATGATCGAACGTTAGTTATACTTGTAGTCTGTAGAATGTCTCTTAGAGATCATGACGTGATCGATTTGATTTTCCGTTCTTCCGTCATTTGATTTCCACGTTGCCTTGTGAATTCTTTTGTGAGGGAAGAAAGTGCTGGAAATTACTAGATCATACATCATAGCCAGCTCGGCTGCGCGAAAACCATTATTGTTGCTGGTATGATGCAAGCTGGTAGGGGCGATATGTGTTTTAAGTTCTGCAATCCTACCGATTTGAGCATTAAAGTCCCCTACCACGATCTTTATATCGTGCCGCGGGATGTTATTGATGGCTTCTTCGAGTTCTAGGAAGAACAGGTCTTTAATATCATCTGCTTTATCTTCAGTAGGTGTATGAACATTGACGATCGTTACATTGAATTTTTGCGTGCGGATTCTCAGTGTGCATAACCGCATATTAATTGGGCAGAAGTCGATAACATTCTGATTCACGCGACGGTGTATAAGAAAGCCAACTCGAAATTCTCCTCCGTTTTGATGACCGCAATAATAAAGAGTGTATCCTTTCGCTGTTACATGGATTCCACTACCTGGCCATCTTAGTTCTTGTAATGCCACTATATCCAGTATGTAGCTCTCGACCTGTTGTGTGAGTCGTTCCAACAATAAATCCGGGATATTCCGAGGCCTGTATACAGAATTCATGACAATAATTTTTTTACGGGAATGGGTGCTAGTTCTTCGCCCAACCCAAATTTTCGTGAATGGGTTCGTTCTGCATCTTAAGGTCACCAGAAACAACCTTTTTACACGTTTATATAGCGAGCCGCTTTATCCACGACAGACGCCCGCTGCAAGCCGCTCCTAACAAGGAGAACAGACGCTTGAGTTGCACTAGTTTTATGGCGCCAATGACTTGCCATGGTGCAGAATAATTGAGTATAAGCAGTATTTACTCTGCCCCTCTCAGCTACACCAACCTAATTCTGTTAGCGTTATCCAGGTAGAACGGCGTGGACATAGAATTTTGGATTTTCGCTAACCATATTTTAAAATGTTTAGTTTGATTTATTTTTGTAACTAATGCTTAAAAATATAAATTAATTTCTAATAATGTAACAAATAAATTAAACATAATAAATAAAACAAATAATTCATATGAAGCCATTTTTTTGTTTGTGTTATAACACGATTTACTCGAGCATACCATTCAGAATAAATTCGACAACACCGTGTATTACACCAATCGAATTAAAAAACGAAGAACGTTAGTGTAAGTTTACACAAGTTTTATTTAAAACCCCGGTTCACAGGCTGAATTTACACTACTCTGCACCGGTTGAATTAAAAACAGACCCATTATTGATTGTTTTCAATCAATGTCTGACACTTGGTCAATTTTTGTCCTATGTGTATTCATATTAGACAACATAAAGGGAATTTAAATTGATTGGGCATTTTTGAGATCAATTAAACTCAAGTCAGTAAAGAAGTAATTAGAATTTTTTTCAATTCAAAGATATGGTTGGAAATTTCTCAGAAAAAAACGCCACTTCTAATTTTACGTGTTTCGGATGAATTCGAACCTTCCTCTTCAGTGCCTTGTTCGACACCTTCTTCCTTGCGACACCTTCCAGGCAGACACGCTATTAATTACACCGTTAAGGCGATGACAACTTGAAGTTGAAACTTCTTCATCACTTATTTATTTTACTTAACTTGAATTTTTTCCACTGTCATTAGACTCCATATTATGGAAATGTTTTTGCATTATATGGAAATTACTTCGGTCCGAAAGACCTAAGTATTACATTCATGAGCCAAAAGCAAAATTCTTACCCCCACCTTTTTTGGCATTTCTCGACGTTTTAGGACCTACTGATTCTAAAAAAGCAAAAAAAATGTATGTCTGTCTGCCGGTCGTCATTACCTACAAAATCTATAAGAGCGCTGGAGGGATTTCAACAATTTATTTTTCTAAAAATAGGAATACTCCAGGGACAGGTCCAAAAGGACGCTGTGTTCGATAACTGTACCGGAAGAGTGTCAAAAAAATCATTATGTGTGTCAAAAATAGCAAATGTTCATATTTTTGGCTTAAAAAACGTACATTTTAAGTGATTACGAGTAGGAATATTGAATTTGGAGAAATCTTGATCAAAAACTAGATTATTGCATTATAGTTTTGTCAAAAAAATGTTGTCAAGTGTGTCAAAATAACGATTTTTATTTATTTTTTTACCAATTTTTTTGGAAAAATATAAAATTAATTATTTATATGACATGAAATTTTATTATGATTATAGAGAATTATGGCATTTAAGTTTGTCAACAAAATGTCAAGTGTGTCAAAAAATGGTTTCATTTATTTTTTAAGCCAATTTTTTTGAAAAAAAAAATCTGCTGTTTTTATGAGGTAAATGTAATTGAAAATGAAAATGAAAAATTTTGAGTTTGTTATAGTTTTTGAAATATTTTTGGAATTTTGAAAAAGATTGAATTTTTGATTTTGTAATAATTTTTGCAATATTTTAGAATTTTGGAAAAAGTTTGAATTTTTAAGAATTTTTGGAATATTATTGGAATTTAGAAAAAGTTTAAATATTTGATTTTATTCTAATTTTTGGAATATTTTTGGACTTTTGAAAACAGTTTTAATTTTTGATTTTATTTATTATCTATTAGATTTAAAACTTTGATTTGGTTTGGACAATTTTACAGTCCACATCCCCAATTTTTGATTTTGAAATATTTTTAGAATTTTGTAAAAAAAATAAAATTTTTGGATTTTTGTAAATATATTTTTAGAATTTTGAAAAAAGTTTCAGTTTTTGATTTTTGGAATATTATTAGAATTTCGAAAAATTTTAAATTTTTTGAATTTTGTAAAAAGTTTCAATTTTTGATATTGTTATAATTTTTGCAATATTTTTAGAATTTTGGAAAAAGTTTGAATTTTTAAGAATTTTTGGAATATTATTAGAATTTAGAAAGTTTAAGGGATGGAGGGGCTGAAATCTCAAGCTCTGAGATATCAAGACTTCGGTCTGGGTTAAAGATTTTATAGTGGAGTCATATTAGCATTTTATATTGATGTAAGAGCAAAGTTGAATTTTTTTTTTGTTTTATGTTAAGGACATAAAAGTTAGTGGGCATGTAATTATTTAGCAAATTTGGAGGTCCGGAAGTGCCTCAAAAATGGCAAAAACTGGTTTTTTGGTGTTTTTTGAGTAGGTCGCTTCACTATTTTTGAAATATTTCGGCCTCTAATGATCATAAAAAAAAAACAAGAATTGCAAAATGTTTGTGATTAAATTTCAAATCTATCTAGGAGGGTTAGATACTTTAAAAATGTAACCTAACCTCAAAAAACCGAATCGCGTGACTTTTTTTTTTTTTTTACTAAATTTATGATAAGGGGCGGAAAAATCGTCGAATTTTCATGAAAATTTCAGGAAACATGTATTTTAATATTCTCAATATGGGATTTAATTTTTATAAAAAAATTTTAATTTTTTCGGCTACAATTGGCATTTTTCGTTAAATTTGGCAAATGGTGCCATTTTATGAGAAGTCATCCAAAATAAAATTTTTTTTTTTAATCTGTACTTTTTTTTATCTACATTAACTTAAGTATAATTAAAATTATGTTGCCTTAATTTAAATGCCCATCTTTGGGCATGAAAAAAAAACATTAATTTTGGCATTTTTTTGACATTTTGCCATATATTCGGTATTATTTATGCTATTATCATGTTTTTTGCATAAAAGTGAAATAGGCAATTCAAATTAATAAAACATATTTTTTAAAATTATACATAACCTACAAAACTTTTTTTTCTTGCAATTCCCTAAATTGCTTATGGTAAATAATTAAAATTAAACTAACAAAATATACGACATAATAATAAAAAATAGCAGTTGAAGTAGTATATAAGTAATAGTTTAAGCAAAAATTGTAATAATAATTTAAACTGAGGATGGCGTAAGTCGAAATCGATATTCAATAAAATAAAAAATCAAATTCAAATTGTTACTATAAGAAAGTTTATATTATTATTAATAAAATAAAAATTTTAAAAATAAACAGCAAAAAGTATATTTTTAAATTTTAATTCAAAAGTGACGAAAGCACACAAACAGTGAATAATATGGAAAACCATAATAACGCATATAGAATTTTCAATTGAAAACATAATTGGCGTAAAATTATTTATGCTGTCTATTTTATATGTTTGAAAAATGTTTGAAAAAAATTGAATATTACATTATTTCAAAATCTCATATCAAATATTTACAATAATTGTAATAACATTTTAATTATTTACCAAAAGCAATTTAGGGCATTGCAAGAATAAAAAATTTTGGAGGTTATGTATAATTTTAAAAAATAATTTTTTATTAATTTGAATTGCATATTTCACTTTTATGCAAAATGCATGATAATAGCATAAATAATACCGTATATATGGTAAAATGTCAAAAAAATGCAAAAATTAATGTTTTTTTCATGCCCAAAAATGGGCATTTAAATTAAGGCAACATAATTTTGATTATACTTAGGTTAAAGTAGATAAAAAAAAGTACAGATTAAAAAAAAAAATTTTTATTTTGGATGACTTCTCATAAAATGGCACCATTTGCCAGATTTAACGAAAAATGCCAATTGTAGCCGAAAAAATTAAAATTTTTTCATAAAAATTAAATCCCATATTGAGAATATTAAAATACATGTTTCCTGAAATTTTCATGAAAATTCGACGATTTTTCCGCCCCTTATCATAAATTTAGTAAAAAAAAAAAAAAGTCACGCGATTCGGTTTTTTGAGGTAAGGTTACACTTTTAAAGTATCTAACCCTCCTAGATAGATTTGAAATTTAATCACAAACATTTTGCATTTTTTGTTTTTTTTTTATGATCATTAGAGGCCGAAATATTTCAAAAATAGTGAAGCGACCTATTTAAAAAACACCAAAAAACCAGTTTTTGCCATTTTTGAGGCACTTCCGGACCTCCAAATTTGCTAAATAATTACATGCCTACTAACTTTTATGTCCTTAACATAAAACAAACAAAAAATTCAACTTTGCTCTTACATCAAATATATCACTTTTATTTACTAATTTGACTCCACTATTAATATAGTTTTGGCAAAAGTTTTAATTTTTGATTTTGTTATAATTTTTGCAATATTTTTAGAATTTTGAAAGAAAATAGATTTTTTGAATTTTATGTATATTTTTAGAATTTTGAAAAAAGTTTTAATTTTTGATTTTGTAAGAATTTTTGGAATATTTTTAGAATTTTGAAAAATTTTTAATTTTTTTTTATTATAATTTTTGGAATTTTGAAAAAAGTTTCAATTTTTGATATTGTTATAATTTTTGCAATATTTTTAGAATTTTGGAAATAGTTTGAATTTTTAAGAATTTTTGGAATATTTTTGGAATTTAGAAAAAGTTTAAATATTTGATTTTATTCTAATTTATGGCATTTTAAAAAAAGTTTCAATTTTTGATTTTGTTATAATTTTTGTAATATTTTTAGAATTGTTGAAAAAAATTTTAATCTTTGATTTTGTAATAATTTTTGTAATATTTTTAGAATTTTGAAAAAGTTTGTTTTTATTTAATTTTTCCAATATTTTTGAAATTTTGAAAGAAATATGAATTTGTGATTTTGTAATATTTTCTCGAAACGCTAAATGGAGAGGTTTTTGAGTAGTTTGCTGAGTGTATCATCTTTTCACTAAATTATGTTAATTTATGATTTGTTATAATTATTCGACAACGTATTGATGTTTCGTGTTAGTTTTGTAATAAATTTCTAAACAGAGATAAAAAATACTTGTACTTTAACAAAGAGTTCTCTTTGATATACATCGCTGCCCAAAACTAAAAACCATGTCCTCATAAAAGTTTTATGCCGAAAACTATATCAAAATCCTTAACCAAAACCGAAGTCTTGATATCTCAGAGCTGTGAGATTTCAGCCCCCCCCATATTTTTCGCATTAAATTTCTAGACATTAATTTGTGTGATTAATATTTATAGAATTTTGAATACTTACTTTTCTGATTAATACTAATGTATATTATTATATATGTTAAGTACTAATATATATAATTATATAATAGGCATTGTATTTTATATACTGACATTATGTTTTTGCGACACAAAAATTTTTACGTGATATTTTTTCGCACGTGATTATAGAACGTGATATTTTCTCGCATGTCATTAAAGGATGTGGTATTCTTTCGCTTGCGATTTTGGGATGTGATATTTTCGTGTCGTGTGATTTTTTCGCTGTGATATTTTTGACGTGATATTCTTCCGTGTGTGATTTTTTCGTGTGATATTTTTTCGGTACACCAAAATTTCCAGAGTTCACACTATGGTCACACTGGGTCTAATTAAACCCAGAACTAAAATAAAGTTCGGAGGAACCGATGTCTACCGATGAATTAATGCCACGCAGGATTACGAAAACTATTAGAAGTTATGTTATTACTTTCAACAATAGACTGTACTGAAAGTTATGTCTGAGTATTTATGTGATTAAAATTAGCCGAAATACGAAGATTCCTACAGAAACCTGATTACAATTCAAAAAACTTAAGCAATCGTTATTTTGCCGTACAAAAACTAAAATATCTAGAAAACATGCTACCAATCGGATTATCTGATTCTTGTTTAAGTTCAGGTCGACTCTGGTCTAAAGCAAGTAGACCTTATCGCTCCTTTACTTTTTGAGCTAACCATGAAAAATGTAAGTCGCAATACCTATCATGATTTGCAACGGAAAACAAACTGAGTTAGTTGACTCTCTTAAATATTTAAGATCAATGTTCAAATCAAAACACAGGATATTAGCAGATAGAAAAGCTAAAATCACTACTTTGGTTTGGGCATGCAGCAATGTAATGCAAGAGCAAGAACTAAACCATATAGTCCCTGGGCCCACACTGATTTCATGTGATGATAACCACATATTCTATACTTCGTGAGGCGACTGTCCTTTACAAGTCTGAAAACTTTTGTTCTGCCATTTTCCTCAAATCGGCCGCTTATCCGTTCGGCAAGCTCCGAAAAATTCTGATTGCCTGCGATCTTGTAAAATTGCTACCACATTTTTTTTTTAACTGTTGGGGTTGGAAATTTGTTTTATAAAAATATGTCTGCTATTGTCGAGTCCGACAACTGACATTTTGGTATGTTTGAGTTGTCGGACTAGACAATAGCAGCTACATTTTTATCGGACAAGGTAACTCTCGTGTTCTAAAACAAATTTTCAACCCCGATAATTAAAAAAAAGAAATTTACAATATTTTTCGGAGTTTGCCGAACGAAAAAGCGGCCGAATCGAGAAAAATGGCAGAACAAAAGTTTTCGGACTCGTCAAGGACAGACGCCTTATGAAGTATAAAATATGTGGTAATCACCACATGAAATCGGCGTGGGCCCAAGGACTAATTAATAACTACGATTAAAAAACGTCCATAATGAGCAGCAGTAAAATATGTTGTTATGTAACCGTTCCCACCATTAATATTGACACTGTAAGAAACGAAGACTTTAATGTACCCTATACCTATACGCCTTCTACAAATATAAATATGCATACAAACTTCTACAGCTTCAACAATCTAGTTGTCAATACAAAAATATACAAATTTTGTGCATCAACACACCGTGAAATATCGATCGGACTACAACAAAACATTATGCCAAAGGCAAGCAGTTATCACGATTATACGATGGTAACTTAAAAAATTTATTTTAAGCATTTGAATGTAAATATTGTTGAAAAAAAGGGTTCACGATTATACAATGTTCAAATATTTTTTGCTTACTCATATAATTCAGATTCTGGACTTTCGACTTATCAGCTCAACTTTATATTCTCACTCGATGCACATAAACAAACAACTTTTTTTTTATTAAATATATATATTTTCAATTTTTTTATGAAAAACAAGGTAAAAATAAAAAAATTATATAAAAACTTTAGTTGAAATTCACCTGTTGTAAACGCAACATTGTTGTTGCATCATTCCTAAAGCTTTTCATTATTTTTGTATAATTTTATTTTATTTTAATTTGTTGTTAGTTCTACTTACATTTGTCATTATTTATGCTTTATTTTTTTATGATTTGATTTGTAATAATATTATAATAAAACTCATAATTTCAAGATAATCTGTCACTAATAAAAAATTCAGTGGATAAGTGTTCGATAGTTACTGTGAAATAGTTATAAAGTAAACAAAACTGATAATAGTTATTGAGTTATTGTAATTAGTGGAAATTGTTGCCTTAAGTTGATTCTTGACACAAAAAAAAAATTATGTTTCAATAATTACTGCTGTGTAAATAAGAAATATCGTTTTGTTTTATTTAGCAAGAAACAATAAGAAAAATAGAAAATATTTATTTTAAAATGAAACAAATCAGTGGAAATACTAAACCTCTGGTTACAATTTGTACATATGAGGTGAGCTTTTATTTTTTTCCGAATCTATTTTTTTATATCAGTTGGGTTTCATACAAATTACCTTGAGTCGTTAAATAATTTAAGTTCCGCATAACTACTTTTTAATTTTTTTTAATATGAAGTAAAGCAAAATTTTTGAATTATTTCTTATTTTTTTTTAAAGTTAATTGAAGTATAAAGGAATTTGGGGTGGTTCAGAATTAGTTGATTATTGGTATGGGATCTTTGTTGAATTATTGCTTAATTGCTATTTCATATTCGGCGCTAAATAAAGGCATGTTTTTAAATTTTTGTTTCTCAGCAAAATTTAAGTATTTGGACTTTATCCGATGATTTTAAATCGATTTTGCTGAGTTTCTAAATTTTCTAAAGTTAAATAATTTACGAATTTCGTCCATTTAATTAATTACTTATGTATTTCCAATGACGTATGAAATATTTTCTTTGCAATTGATTTAGATCATAACTTATTTTTTTTTATCAGTATATAAATATTATCTACCTTTTATTGATTTTTTACTATCATATCATATTTAGCTTTAAAATTTGTACATTTGTTTACGTTAATATCATAATAATTAATAAATATCCGACTTCCTATACAAAAACTGATAACAAATATGTAAGTTGACGAATTCATCAAATAAAACAATCTAATAAAACTGTCTGACGTTCAAAAGTTTGATACTTAAAATAGTTTAATTAACAATAATATCTTTTATATCTTGTTTATGAAAATCGAGATAGTTTCGTTAATACTGGAAACTGAAAAGTCGGTTATTGATCTCGGATTAAGTTCATTTATATTTTTTGGTCAACATCTGAATCAATTAACGATAATATGTCCCTACGTTACAGTATTAAAGGAGTAATTCACAAAACCCCACTTTTTCACCGTTCACGTTACTCTCATCTGTAAATTCGGTTACAAAATGTATGTCGTATGATGAATATTTATACATAAATGTGTCCTCGATTTAATACAGCTGTTAACAGTAACATTATGAAAAGAACGTAGGACGGTAAAAATAATCTAATTGTTTTATGTATTAAGAGGAAATTGCTTTTAAATGAACGGCAGTCTACAATTTTTTAAGGTATTCTGATTCTTTTTAAATAAATGTGTTGATTGACGCACATTTTTGTTTTCTATATATTTTTTTAAAGAATGGAAAACTAAACAATAACATAATATGACATAGGCCTATATTTATAAAATAAAAATAAAATAGCAAAAGCAAATTTTGTAGAAAAATTTGCACGAACAAATCAAAAGTTGGGTTGCCAATGATCATGTGCCGCACTGCCTTTCTCAATGATTAAAGCCCAGATATAAAATTAAATAATCGCTAATTTCGTTGGGCAAGTAATAGCGTACCATCTGAAACAGTTCATCCATCAGCACCCCCAAGATATTATTTTGGCTAGGGCCTAGGGATATCTCACTGCTATTGGCGGTGGTATGTATATGATATCTCACATTAACTCGTATGTCAATAGCAGGGACTAGAGTACGCGGGGTTATCACACCCGTAGATAAAAAAATAAAATAATTTTAAAAATCAACAAAAACCATGCGGTCGATGATTATGAAACAGATTTAAATTCTAGCAAATGTGTATTAGTAGTGTGGCTGTGAGTTTATAAGATTTCGAGTTCTCTTAGCTAATTATTTTAGACAGATTTTACGTTAATTTTTCTAAAAAAATCACAGTCTTGCTTAATTATTTGCTTCCTAAGAAAACTTTTACAAACGTCTACAAGCGTAAGATATTCCACATAATTTTGTTTATGTTCTTTTTACGTATTAATTAGCGAAGTTTTTGGTCGGAGATCTAACCACAGCGTTTCAGCAACTCTGCTTCTGCTTTAAATTTATAAAAATGGTAATCTAATAATTTATTTGATTTAAAGTTGATTTGGATAAATCTCCCATGACACATTTGAAAACTTCACTCTATAAAAATTCGATAAAATAATAAAGGTCATTTGTAAATTGTAATAGTTTGGAAGAAGACTCATCGAAAAATGTATTTGGAAATGGAACGTTCCTTATACATCTTTAGGGTAACCATATGCAAGCACTCACACCTAATCATTCACAAAATTTCCCCAAATGCATAACATTTTTTTACAGCACTCTTCTTAAAAATGAATAACTTGGGAATTATGTTTTAGGTAAAACTACGAACTTAGTACATATTTGCACGTTAATACAGAGCATGTTAAGTAGTACATATTTCACCAAACAAGCATATTTTTGCAAAATTAAGTGTTTTTTCTGGTTTTAATGTTGACAATATGTAGTATAGTGTAACAATATGTGGCGATAGTAATTTTTAGTGTTCCGTCCTTTGATAAAAATAAATATGGGTGAGAATTTGATGTTTGCTTGATCTTTACAATCGATTTTTTGTGAAACATAAAAGTGGTAATAAAAGTAGCGTACCTGTTGCTGTTACGAAAGTCCAGATTTTATTTTATCACTTTTTAAGGAGCTAAAATCGTTTGGAAAAATTTTCTTGTTTTTTATGGCATACACCTGACTAGCATTATGTAATAGCTCAGATCTAGACCGGATACGGGATTCCCTACTACTGATAGAGATCTGATCAGGCACACTGAACAGGCCCTGATCAGTAATGTTACGCCTCAAACTATCCAAACCGGATTAGGCTGCCCTACTATAGAACCGAACCAGAACTGGATCATTTAAAATAGGGAATTTCCTACTACATACATTAGAAAAAAATGTTTATAAAAATATATATTATATATATTACCTATATGTGTGTATTCATAACGCAGAGAAGCGATTTCATTTATTTCATTAAAGTACATAAGTATATGTGAAATTTTGCAAACTATATGTATATCTAAATTCGATATTACTCTAATAAGTGAATTTTAACTAAATGAAATTTATACATATGAAATAGGGCTCAGATCAGGACGAATAGAGCATATCTTAATTGGAAAATTATATATGATTCTGATCTGGTCCTGGTCCGACATTTACTACTGGGGTTGAAATGGGTCTTCGAAATCCGGGCCGGACCAGGACAAATAACGCACGCTCCAAAATTTGTAACTTTGTGTTTTGGGGGACTATGAGCGGAAAATGAAAAACGAATTATTTTTGACCAGGTCGAGTGAGCTTATTGCTTATTTCATATCATATGAAAAGTTGAATATTTTAAGGTGCTGTTGTTTTATTTTATTTTTATATTCCATGGTTTTGATATATTACTGAAAATGCATTTTTTATTACTTACCAGACCTAACTTCAAACGTATTACACCATTAAAGTTGATAAAATTGACGAAAAATGCAATTTTGCTGAATTTAAAATGAAAACTAAAGCGATCTCTCTGAAACCTGCTATGTGTTTTTAGGAACATCGAGACGCAATCGAGTATGGTGTCATATAAAGGGCAGTCTTTCTTAAAGAAGATGACAATTTTTAATTTTGTTTGAATGTCGACCTACTTACCAAAAATGTGTTTTTTTCTTTACTAATCCAATTTCTTTACTGATACTTCGATCGTAATCCACTAAAAAATTATATTCAATGTCCATTAGTATAATAAACTCAGTAAATATGAAATTAAACCGAAGACGACCACTCTGAAATTTGTTGCAAGTGGAAAACGAATTTTCTATAGGCTCGTTCAATGGGCTCTTATGAGGTTTATTCCTTAAAATATTATTGCAATTTTATATTTAATTATCGGATCCTTAGATTTTAAAATACCATCGAAAATTGTTTTTTTATCTATCATAGTTTTTTAATTCTTCGATTAAACTCAAACGCCTTGATGAAACCCGCGCAAATAAAGTGAACAAGAATATTACGAAAAAATGATGATAAGTCAATTCTTTCTCGGTCGCTTTTTGAGTAACAATTTCAATTCTATTCCCTACGAATTTATCAACGAAAACAAAGAAATATGTACTACACCAATTAATTGTTAACTAAGCAAGCATAAAAAAAACCTTAAACAAATTATTTTTTATTCGCCTACATATTAAAGTGTTACTTTATTGCTGTAATTTGCAGTCGTAAAGGGTCACTCTTTAACTCTGTATTTTGTTGCGACAGTTACGTCCAAAAAGGGGGTGTCATATAAGGTAATATGATGTAATAAATTTTCTGAAAATAATATTTATTAATTTTAATAATTAATTCATTGAAATGATCTGAAATGAATGCTGTTTTGGACAAATTCATAATCTCATTTAGTTATTTTACTTTACTGCCGCTGTAAAAATTTGAAAATTACTTTACTGCCGCCGTAAAAATATGAGTTACTTTACTGCCCCCGTAAAAAAAATAAAATGGCGTTACTTTACAGCCGCTTTGATTATAAGTCAAAAAAGTAAGACTTTAACTAACTCCCTAGCTGCAGTAAAGTTAAAATTTACAGCTATTTGCCGAAAAATAGTACATTATTTAATTAGGAGCTAAAGTTTGTGTTGAGTCTATAGTTTGACAATTATAGACGAAACACAAGAAGTCACTTTAGCTCCGAATTAAATACACTATTTTTTCGGCAAACGTTTAAATTTTTTATAAATATGAAATTAATACATCAAACTTTTTATAAATATGAATTTGTATCGTCATAATTACTTCCAAAAAAGAGAAAAAAACATTTAAATTTGTATGAATAAAATTTTTTTATCAAAGTAGTCTTTTCAAAATTTCATAATATGAGAATCAACTTATTTTTTGTTGTCATGGTTATACAATATGTTTGAAAAAATAACAAACTAACAAATAACAAATGCTACTTTACAGCCTCCGTAATATAAAATAAAAATGGCGTTACTTTTGCTGTCGCTAGACGTTACTTTTGCTGTCAGGCTAAAAAGTAAGACTTTAGCTAACTCCCTAGCGGCAGTAAAGTTAAACTTTACAGCCGTTTGCCGAAAATTTTTTTTATCAAAGCGAGCTCCTATTCAAAATTTCGTTATCCAATCAAACTATTTGTTATGGTTTGAAATAGTTACATACAATAATTCAAAATTTCATAATCCAATCAAATAATTTCTTATTTTTTGTTGTCATAGTTATACAACTGAGCGGTTATGCACACTGAGAATCCGCACGCAAAAATTCAATGTAACGATCGTCAATGTTCATGCACCTACTGAAGATAAAGCAGATGATATTAAAGACCTGTTCTTCCTAGAACTCGAAGAAGTCATCAATAAAATCCCGCGGCACGATATAAAAATCGTGGTAGGTGACTTTAATGCTCAAATTGGTAGGATTGCAGAACTTAAAACACATATCGGCCCTGACAGCTTGCATCATACCAGCAACAATAACGGTTTTCGCGCAGCCGAGCTGGCTATGATGTATGATCTAGTAATTTCCAGCACTTTCTTCCCTCACAAGAGAATTCACAAGGCAACGTGGAAATCAAATGACGGAAGAACGGAAAATCAAATCGATCACGTCATGATCTCTAAGAGACACTCCACAAGTGTAACTGACGTTCGATCATACAGAGGTGCTGATATGGACACTGATCATATGCTTGTCATCTTTAAGTACAAGTGCAAATTATCATCTACATTTAATAGACAAGCAAAAAAGACCGTGCGCTGGAACGTCGATGCATTTAAACATCCGCAAACGCTGAACAGATATCAGGAAATAATAACACAAAACATAGAAGAGCATGACATCTCTTCTGAGATGCCATTAAACATACAAGAAGAATGGCAAACGCTTCAATCAACCATTATAGCCGCAGCACAAACTACAATCGGAAAGCGGCCACCGAAATCACACAACGAATGGTTCGACGACGAGTGCCGCCAATCCGTTGAACATAAACAAAAACTGCGAGAAAAATGGTTAACAAGGAACACCCGAAGCTCCCAAGCTGATTATCTATGCGCCAGGAAAGCCTCAACAAAACTTCTACGTAAAAGGAAGCGCGAACACATGAAGAGCTGCATTGAAGACATCAACCAACATGCGGCCAACGGAAATTCAAAAGAGTGCTTTGCCAATGCACGGAGTCTGACAAAAGATTTCCACCCAAGATCTACAGCCATCAAAAATGAAAATAATGAACTTACAACAAGTGAACGTGATGTGCTGGCAGTGTGGCGATCCCACTTTCAAGACCTATTGAATAGGACGAATGAAGTTCATCCTATTCGAGCAATTGCTCCATCAACTGAAGAGATTTTTGTCCCTTACCCAGCAATAGAGGAAGTGGAAGCTGCAATTAAAAAACTGAAAAACGGCAAATCACCAGGTTTCGATTGAATTCCCGCAGAACTACTTAAAAATGGAGGAGCAGCTCTGGTCTCACGTATATACGATCTGATTCTTGCAATCTGGGACCAAGAAGAACTGCCTGCTGAATGGAAAACGGCTCTCATTGCTCCGCTACATAAGAAAGGTGACCGTCTAAAGTGTGCGAATTATCGTGGCATCGCACTGTTGAACACAGCATATAAAATACTAGCTAATGTCGTACTTGCTCGACTCATCCCGTTCGCCGAATCTATCATCGGTGGCTATCAGTGTGGTTTTCGTCCCAACCGCTCAACCACAGATCAATGTTTTAAATTAAGGATGATTCTGGAAAAATGTTGGAAGTACAACATCAGCATTCACCAGCTCTACGTTGATTTCAGGCAAGCATATGATAGTATCATCCGCGACAACCTCTGGTCCGCACTCATATGCCTTGGTATCCCAGAGAAACTTGTTTCTCTGTGCAAACTCACAACATCGGGATCAAATTGTAGAATAGTAATCGAAGGGTCAGTCTCTGATCCTTTCGATATAATATCAGGTGTTCGACAAGGTGATGCACTCGCGCCTGTACTGTTTAATTTGGCGCTGGAGTACATGATAAGAAAAAGCCGAATTGAGACACAAAACTGCATATATAATAAATCTAGTCAAGTTCTTGGCTACGCAGATGATATTGTGCTTCTCGGACGTAGAACGAGCGATATCAAAAATAGTCTCTCCCAGCTTGAAAGAAATGCTAAACGACTTGGATTATGCATCAACACCGGCAAAACTAAAGTGTTAACAACATCTAAGAACATACCTCCCGGAAATCTGGATACTGGCGACTACGAAGTGGAACGCGTGGAAAACTTCAAATACCTCGGGTCTATAATAACATCGTCAAATGACATGCAGGCAGATATCAAAGCCCGTGTCTCTGCCGCATACAGAGTTTTCTACGCATACTCAAAACTTTTGCGATCAAAACATCTTTCGCGGTCGTGTAAACTCACACTTTACAAAGCATTAATTCGACCTGTGCTTACATTTGGAAGTGAAAGCTGGACACTGACTTCCTCCGATTGTAGAATTTTGTCAACATTCGAGAGGAAGGTCATACGAACAATTTATGGTCCATGTAAAGTTGCTGAAAATCAGAATAGAATCCGAATGAATCACGAAATCAGACAGCTCCTTGGAGGCTGCGATGTAATCGGATTCATTAAATCCAACCGGATTAGATGGTTTGCTCATGTAGAAAGGGCACCATTAGATAGAATGATTAAAAAAGCGTCCCAACAACAACCAGCTGGTGTTCGTCGAAGAGGAAGACCTAGACAACGCTGGCGTGATGACATCATCCAAGACCTTCGTGATATAGGATGTCGAAACTGGGGTCAACTAGTCATGGAACGAGATGATTGGAAGCTTATTGCCCAGACGGCAAAATCCCTTCATGGGATGTAAACGCCAGAGAGAAAGAGAATATGTAGTATAGTGTAACAATATGTGGCGATAGTAATTTTTAGTGTTCCGTCCTTTGATAAAAGTAAATATGGGTGAGAATTTTATGTTTGCTCGATCTTTACAATCGATTTTTTGTGAAACATAAAAGTGGTAATAAAAGTAGCGTACCTGTTGTTGTTACGAAAGTCCAGATTTTATTTTATCGCTTTTTAAGAAGCTAAAAATCGTTTGGAAAAATTTTCTTGTTTTTTATGGCATATACCCGACTAGCATTATGTAATAGCTCAGATCTAGAACGGATACGGGTTTCCCTACTAGAGCCCTGCGCGGATACGTTTTTTCACATGCGATCCGCATCCGCAAATAAAAAATTATCCGCATCCGCACTTGCGAAAATTTTTGAAATCCGCATCCACACTCATCCGCATCCGCAAAATCGCGTTTAAATGAATTTGCTTTTCCTTAAGTCTCAACCAGTGAACACACAAGAGTTTAAGTTTTCAAGTAAAAGCTATACAGTTTTGGGGAAACGCGTGGCAAATAGTGAAAATAGGGCCCAATCTTTCAACAGCCTTGACAAGGATTTAATGAGCTTATCAATCTTTATTCTCAAATTAACATGATATTGTAACCTCATTTGAGACGGCCAAATCCCTAAATATGATACCTGTTAAATAAATATCAAAATATACAAATGTGCTGGTTGATAGAGAGTAAAACACCAATCACGTTCACATTTATTTCAATTTTCAAATTAATTTACCAAAAAAGGATAACAAAAATTATCCTAAAATGCGGATAATCCGCATCGTGCGGATATGATTTCTAAATCCGCATCCGACACTCATCCGCTTTAATCCGTGGATAGCGGATAATTGCGGATATCCACGGATAATACTAAGATACTAAAGATTTGATCAGGCACACTGAACAGGCCCTGATCAGCAATGTTACGCCTCAAACTATCCAAATCGGATTAGGCAGCCCTACTAGAACCGAACCAGCACCGGATCATTTATAATAGAGAATTTCCTACTACATACGTTAGAAAAAAATGTTTATAAAAATATTCTAACATTATAATTACCTATATGTATTCATAACGCAGAGAAGCGATTTTATTTATTTAATTAAAGTACATATATGTGAAATTTTGCAAACTATTAGTATGTATATCTAAATTCGATAATACTCTAATAAGTAAACTTTAACTAAATGAAATTTATACAAATGAAATAGGGCTCAGATCAGGACAAATAGGATAGGGCATATCTTAATTGGAAAATTATACATGATTCTGATCCGGTCCTTGTCAGGCATTTACTGCTGGGGTTGAAATAGGTCTTCAAAATCCGGGTCGGCCCAGGACAAATACGGCACACTCCAAAATTTATAACTTTGTGTTTTGGGGGACTATGAGCGGAAAATGAAAAACGAATTATTTTTGACCAGGTCGAATGAGCTTATGGCTTATTTTCTATTTCTTATGAAAGGTTGAATATTTTAAGGTGCTGTTGTTTTATTTTATTTTTATATTCCATGGTTTTGATATATTACTGAAAATGTGTTTTTTATTATTTACCAGACCTAACTTCAAACGTATTTCACCATTAAATTTGATAAAGTTTACGAAAAAAGTAATTTTGCCGAATTTAAAATGACAACTAAAGCGATCTCTTTGAAATCATATAAAAGGCAGACTTTCTTAAAGAAGATGATAATTTTTAATTTTATTTGAATGTCCTCTCTTTTGACCTCTTACCAAAAATGTGTTTTTTTCTTTACTAATCCTAACTTCGTAATCCACTAAAAAATTATATTCAATACTAATGTACGTATAGTAAACTCAGTAAATATGAAATTAAACCGAAGACGACCACTCTAAAATTTGTTGCAAGTAGAAAACGAGTTTTCTTTAGGCTCGTTCAAGGGTCTCTTATGAGGTTTATTCCTTAAAATATTATTGCAATTTTATATTTAATTATCGGATCCTTAGATTTTAAAATACCATCGAAAATTGTTTTTTTATCTATCATAGTTTTTTAATTCTTCGATTAAACGCAAACGCCTTGATGAAACCCGCGCAAATAAAGTGAACAAGAATATTACGAAAAAATGACGATAAGTCATTTCTTTCTCGATCGCTTCTTTGAGCATCAATTTTAATTCTATTCCCTATGAATTTATCAACGAAATTAAAGAATCAAAGAAATATGTACTACACCAATTAATTTTTAACTAAGCATAAAAAAAACCTTAAACAAATTATTTTTTATTCGTCTACATATTAAAGTGTAACTTTATTGCTGTAATTTGCAGTCGTAAAGGGTCACTCTTTAACTCTGTATTTTGTTGCGACAGTTACGTCCAAAAAGGGGGTGTCATATAAGGTAATATGATGTAATAAAATTTCTGAAAATAATATTTATTGATTTTAATAACTAATTCATTGAAATGATCTGAAATGAATGCTGTTTTGGACAAATTCATAATCTAATTTAGTTATTTTACTTTACTGCCGCTGTAAAAATTTGAAAATTACTTTGCTGCCGCCGTAAAAATATGAGTTACTTTACTGCCCCCGTAAAAAAATAAAATGGCGTTACTTTACAGCCGCTTTGATTATAAGTCAAAAAAGTAAGACTTTAACTAACTCCCTAGCTGCAGTAAAGTTAAAATTTACAGCTGTTTGCCGAAAAAAACTTTTTTTTGGTTGTTATATTTCAAGTGTTCTTTGGAGCGGGTTTAGAGTCGAAATTTCGAATTTTCGATCAAAATAATTTTTGATCATGTCAAGAATTTTTATTGCAGCTCAAAACAATTTTTTTGGAATTTTCGAAACCACTGTTTTCGACTTATTTTCGAAAATGTGAATTTGTTTGTTGTATAAAATTTATGCAAATTTTTAGTTTTGATTTAGATTAATAGTACATTATTAAAATTAGGAGCTAAAGTGCTACTTTTTGTGTTGAGTCTATAGTTTGACAATTATAGACGATACACAAAAAGTAACTTAATTCCGAATTAAATACACTATTTTTTCGGCAAACGTTTAAATTTTTTATAAATATGAAATTAATACATCAAACTTTTTATAAATATGAATTTGTATCGTCATAATTACTTCCAAAAAAGAGAAAAAAACATTTAAATTTGTATGAATAAAATTTTTTTATCAAAATAGTCTTTTCAAAATTTCATAATTCACTTATTTTTTGTTGTCATGGTTATACAATATGTTTGAAAAAATAACAAACTAACAAATAACAAATGCTACTTTACAGCCTTCGTAATATAAAATAAAAATGGCGTTACTTTTGCTGTCGCTAGACGTTACTTTTGCTGTCAGGCTAAAAAGTAAGACTTTAGCTAACTCCCTAGCGGCAGTAAAGTTAAACTTTACAGCCGTTTGCCGAAAAAAATTTTTATCAAAGAAAGCTCCTATTCAAAATTTCGTTATCCAATCAAACTATTTGTTATGGTTTGTAATAGTTACATACAATAATTCAAAATTTCATAATCCAATCAAATAATTTCTTATTTTTTGTTGTCACAGTTATACAATTTGTTTGAAAAAATAACAAAATAACAAATAACAATTACAAAAAACTATCACCTTATTCGCTTCACAGTTACAGAATTTGGCTGCTGGGTTGAATAGTTTTATGCGCATCTTAAATTTCTAAATGATTTATAGTTGTTTACGGGAGATAATCGGTTTAATGGGAAATCATGTCGTTCTCTCATTCCATTAAAAATCGAAACCCTTAAAAACATATACATATTTCTTTGAGCTTTCTTTAGGTTTTTAGAGCATTTTCAAAGCGTTTAAAGTCCATACTTTTGGTGTGTCCTACTCATCGCTAATTTTATAGATTTTCAAAAGTAGATTTATAGTCCCTGCGTCGACGCCGATTTCATGTGATGATTACCACATATTTTATACTTCGTGAGGCGCCTGTCCTTGACGAGCCCGAAAACATTTGTTCTGCGATTTTTCTCAAATCGGTCGCTTTTGCGTTCGGAAAGTTCCGAAAAATGCCGATTGCCTGCGATCTTGTAAATTTGCCACCACATTTTTTTTAACTGTGGAGGATAGAAATTTGTTTTAGAACACAAGTGTAAGCTTTTCCGACCAAAATGTGTTTGCTATTGTCGAGTCCGACAACTGAAATTTTGGATGTTTGGGTTGTCGGACTAGACAATAGCAGACAAATTTTTGTCGGTCAAGGTTACCCTCGTGTCCTAAATTAAATTTCCAACCCCCATAGTAAAAAAAAACAAAAATTTACAAGATTCCGGGCAACCGGCATTTTTCGGAGCTTGCCGAAAGCAAAAGCGGCCGATTTGAGAAAAATCGCAGAACAAATGTTTTCGGGCTCGTCAAGGATAGGCGCCTCACAAAGTATAAAATATGTGGTAATCATCACATGAAATCGGCGCCGGCGCAGGGACTGTTAGTTTAATATAACATATGGGTAAATTTTTACTTGCACAAATGTTGTTGATTTTTAATGATAATTAATCGAATGGTTGCGTATGTTTTCATTACGCACTAGTGAATAATAAATCGTTACGTTATAGCTAAAGTTAGATGATTTTATCGTTTAAATTAATATCGTTACTTATACTAGCTAAAAATGTGCAATAAGTCAGAGATTCTTGACAAAGAGGCCGTTAAGAGTAATTGTGGAATCCTGTAAATATTACTTGAATTTTTTTAATTTTAATATTTAAATTTTAAATCAATATTGCTTTTTAAATCTCAGTGTATGAATATGTTTGTCATTTATTTATTTATTAATAAATACTTTAATCACCGACAGTTTGTATATCAATTTCGAATCACTGACCATGTAGTCCAGTAATTTTAGCGATTAACCTCGGAATGAGAGATAATAAGCTGAAATTTTCTATATAACTTCATTTTGGCGATCTAAAAGTTGTCTCAAAAGTCTCATAAAATCTCGTGTCTGCGTCGTAAGTTATTCAAGGTCAAAACAGTTGTTCACGATTATCTCGGTATCGATTGCATCAATCTCTCCAATGATGTTAACATATACTATAAAAAATGTAGAGATAAAATTTGCGACAAATTTTATTTGAAACATTTTTTCATGCGCTCAACCGTTTTGGCGATAGAAGGGTTTGAAGCACTTCTTATTTTTCTTTATTTTGCTGCTGCATTAGCTGTTTGACAACAAAGTAAACACAGTTTTTTTAAATCAAACACTTCCTTTCCTGTTTTACGAGGTACATTAGGTGATGGTAAAGGTTGATCTTCTTCTACTTCGTTTCGAGTCAGCTATGGAATTTTTACTGATGTAAACATTTCGACACTCAAAATGCACATTGACAGAAATTAAAATATTTTCGAAGTCTATGTGACCGTCATTTCTTTCAATACTAGCAGTTTTTTAAATTTTAAGGCCACGCACTACATTAACAAAATCACCTTTTGAAAGTGGCTTTTCACAAATATAACACGTATCTCAGCCATAACCTTCAAAATTGTACGTTCGTCGTTGCCGAGATTGGAAACGAGAATTATTCAAAATTAAAGGTAATATTCAAAGATATTCACAGTTGACCTTGCCTTACAGTACATATGGCAGAACGCTGAGCGTTCACCGCACTCTATTACAATAATGGTTGAGCGCATGGAAAAATGTTCCAAATAACATTTGTCGCAAATTTTATGCTCTACAATTTTTATAGTATATGTTAACATCATTGGAGCAATAGAAATCGAGATAATAGCGAAAAACTGTTGTTTTGTACTTTTGATCTTGAATAACTTACGACGCAGACACGATATTTTATGAGACATTTGAGGCAACTTTTAGAACGCCAAAATGAAGATATATACAAAAATTCAGCTTATTATCTCTTATTCCGAGGTTGGCCCCTTTTTTATGCTAAAATGACTGGACTAATGTGGCAGTTGGGATACAGAAAAACAATTACTAGTGAGTTACCCTTCTCTATCATTTTATCATATATTATCCTATATGTTGAATACAGTAAAATGCATTTCCGAATACAATAAAGATTTTGTTTTGATAAACAAGTTATCAATTCAAGATTTTATTAAGATTTTTATCTATATACAATAGCAATGGATCTAACCATTATGTAGTTTAGAATTTTAGAACTTAGCTAAGTCGCTTAAGTAAATGTTTACAATAAACTGAGTTTTTTGTATTGAAAGCCCAAGTCATTGGCTAACGTTTCACTTGTGATTAGTGGAGATTTTGTGACTTAATTTTATTTTCAGCAAAACCTTTTTATGTGCTCTCTTATTTTATTTTTTCTTCTGTCGCATTTTTGTATATTCCATTTTTTGTTTACAAGAAAACAATTCAGAACCTACCGTATTACGGTGATCCGATGGTGCACACTGCATCGGTTTCGATATATACAATACACCCAATACACTCATGGTTTTTTAGGTCAGTTTTTTTAAGGTACATTGTTTAAAAAGACCTCAAAAAAGACTTCATTTTTTGATAAATGCGTTTATCTAAAACTATTTGTAAGTGGCAGTCTTTTACAAATTTATAAAAAAATCGAACGAAATATGAAGAATTGTTAAAATGGATATCGAGAGTTGTATAAAGAATGCAATGCTGTGCGTAAGAAATTTTTGTTAGTTTTATTTGTTGAAATTATATTGTTCATTTACTGCGGAACTAGCATTTTCACTAAAAACCGATGGCATAGAGATAGAGCATGTAGAGAATTGGACTTATATTATTATAAATAGAAACAAATGGTATCCAAGGGAATTAATTTTTAAACGATACATGAATGAACGGACTATGCGCGCACTCAAACACAAGAAAGATCTCTAAAGAAATATATTTTAGCCATTTTATTTGACTTCTAGAACAAACAAAAATAATTTATTATATCTAACATGCAACATACAACTAACAATGTGAGAGACAATAGATTGAAAATAATGTTGATTGGAGTTGGTCACCAATGGCATTTCAAAAAATCACTTCTCCAAAAATTTAGAGCGTCATCTATATAGACGCTCGTAAAATTCATTATACAATATTAATCACCCCAAAGGTGAATAAAATCAAAAGATGAACCAGCATGACAAGCACTCGTATAATATTTATTTCAATTAATTAACAATTCCATATTTCACGTATCATCATAAAAGTGTAATTTAATATATTATGGAACGAACTCACCCAATCGTTGACATTTGACCATTTTGTTCACTGCCTCTGCTTTGAAACAATCCAACGATCTTATTTTCACCTCGTTTATTTAAAAAGAAAAAATTTAAACCGTACTTACACCACCTTTAATTGTTTTTTTATCACCAATAACCATGCCGAGAGGTTTTTTTTTCTTAGCAATATTTTTTACATAACATTCGAACCGACCGAATAGCAAAAGTTTAATATTTTTTTTGGTTAATTTTGATTCAATTTTCAATTATATATTTTTTTTTAGCTTCAACAACAATTGATTCCACTAAAAATAAATTTTATTATAAATAGAACAAAGGACATATTGCGACACTAAAGAACCATTCTATTTTATACTCCCGATAACAATTTAATTTTTTATTTCATTTTTAAATCTCGACTTCTAATTAATTTATTGTTTTCGTTTTAATTATCCATCACGAACTGCCTAATATTTGGCAAAATTCAGCTATATATATTATTTAAAATTAGCCTAAACAAGTGAGAAGGAAGATGATTGCACAGCGTCCTTTCGTTTTGCAGCTTTCGTTATTATTAATAAAATTATAGAAACAACCGGTTAAGAGATTGGTTCAATGAAATGTCTATTGTTTCCAGCTAATTGAAAGATAAAAGAAAAATTAGTAATTATCCTCTAATTAGATACAATCATACCATCATTCAACCTGTTGCAAATATAAAATCATACATTGAAAGAATTTTAAAGTGAATATTTAGAGTTTACAGGTTTTCATATAGAACGAAAAGAGGTCATACATATCATCTCCCTTTTTTCATTTTTATATTAAAACAGAAGAAACAATTATAATAAAAAAACTATAAATATCTATGTAGAGATGATGTGAATACATAACAATAATAAATTTATCAAATCATATGTCTGATGAAACGATCAAAAGGTTCTTTGTATTGTTATTATACAAATGAAAAAATATGTTAGTGAGAAACATGTAACGTTGTAGAATCAAGGATGGAAAATGGAAAGGTATTTTACGCTGGAGTCAGTCTTTGCTGTTAACTTTGTCTTTGCTTTTAACTGTCAAGTCCTAACTCCTTGTTAACACATTTATACAGAACCTAAACTGTTCTGTATTTGATTGTAGACTTTTTCCAAACGCTACATATTGGACATCACACAATTAGTGGGCATAACAAGCATAAGACCTAACCCGACTCCGATTTTATGATACATACTCTAGTGCTTCAATTTTCTGTTCTTCTTCAACCTTGTCTATGCCGTATAACTATGACCTACAAACTTACAAGAAAGAATAACAACTGCATTTAATCAACAGAATCTAAAGCAAATAAATTTCACAATTTAGTAATTTAACTGGTTGAAACCAAAAATATGCATAAATATGTTAATCAACTTATTCAGATCCAGATCGAATTTAAAGCAATTAACTGTTGATAATATTAATTATAAAACCTGATTATAACTAAACTCGATGTTTTATAAACAAATATTGGGTCCATGTTATGTTTCTGAAGGAGTAAAGTTTTCAACTCCTTGAAAATTCATTGACCCTAATATATTTTATAATATGTCTTTGATCTAAAATTTCATGCTTATAATATTCAGTCATATATTTTATTTTTATTTTCTAACCTAAAAAATCCAACAAGTTATCTGGGTTAGTATTTCTTATTGTACACTGTACAGTGATTTTCATCAAATATTTCCAGTTTTTCAATTCAGTTTGATAATCGAATAATCTTCCTTCATTTACATTTGTAGTTTCTGTTTTTCATAATACAATTTCTTAAAAATTTATATGTAAAACACAATACGTACTAATTAGATAAATGTTGTGAAATAAATAAGAATTTCTTAGAATATATATTTTTTTGTTTTGAATTTTTTGGGTTTTTTAAAAATTAAAATAAACAATCAAATAATAAGAATTCTTGCTTTTGCATACAAAAGTTGTATGAAGGGCGTGAGGGTGACGCTCTCAACTTGAACAAAAGGTTTTTGCAATAAAATGGCTTAGATGTAAAAAAAAGCATGTGCGAAATTTTTTGTGATTGTTTAATTTTTTTTTTGACATATAAGCTTTCATGTTACAAACACAACAAGTTTCAAGTTTATCTTTAATTGTGATGTTTTTTAAGTCTCTACTAGACGAAAAGGTTGGGGTTGTTTTATCTCTTTTGGTTGTTTTCCCATCTCCACATATCATCTTGTATTGTTTTGTTTTAAGAACATAGTGATGGTGGAGATTAATTCCAACTGATTCTCTTTGAATACAATTTTTCGTGATTCGTGATAGTTAATCTGAAAATCGAATTCAACCTGAACCAACACTCTTTTTGTTTTTTATGAATTCAGTAGTGCCTTCTTTGCGAACAAATGTTTACTTTTGCTCTAAAGGTTAAAAGCAAATTTGACAATTCATTAACACCCTTGGTACTCTAGTTTTAAGTTTTCATACTCGTAGGCTATTATAGTTCAGTAGAATTACATCGGTATAAAAAAACCACAAAATAACCAAGAACAAATTCCGAAGACGCTTTTTGGGATGATTGTTTTTATACAAATATTTCATCACACTTAAATTATTATTGGTTTTTTTTAAATTTTACTTTTTACTTAAAAGAAAACAATAGGTATTTAATATACCTTTAAAAGTTTAATAACCTGAATTTTCCCATTTATCATTGGTAATTTTAAATTCCCATGAATTTCTTTTGTCTTTATATAATGCAATCTTATACTAAATGTTATTAACGGTTTTTACAACTGTTACTTTTTGCAGAAAAAATTATCTCGAAGTTATAAAAATTGTTAAAGCCGACATAAACCGTTTATGTATTTAAAAATTGTGGGATGAGTAATTATTTTAGTTTCCATCTCAATAAATTTATGGTCTTTTGGATGGTGGATAACATACGGGTTTATCTATTATGTCATACACAAAAATTATAAGTGTAGACAGTTTAGTTTTATTTATTATAACAATTTTAACAATTAAAAATCAAAATGTTGAAAGTAAAAGTCTTATCACTGACCTAGAAAAATGTTGAAATATGGACTTGTTTCGTCCCATTAGTATAGTTTTTTTATTATATAATCGATTTTATTTTTAAAATTGCATTTAAGCGGCTTAACTAGTCAAGAAATGTGTTTTTTATATATATTGATAAATATTTAGATTACTTTCTAGGTGGTAACAAAGATTGCTTTCAAAACATTTATTGTCACTGCAATTATTTAATTAGTCAATCAATTACAATAATTGGTACAAACACAGCATTTGTGATTTTAATATTCAGGGAATATTTGTTATAAAATTGCAACAGAACGTTCACCCGTGTACAATTATTTTGTTCTCATGTCTAAGTATGTTACTACGGTTAGGGATAATTAAATGGTGATATGCTACCAAATATTCTTCTTAACCAACTGCGCCTTATGTCATTTTCTATCGTTTACACTCTGAAAACTGTTGTTGGTCTTTTAACTCATCGAATATTTTTCGTTCGTTACATATCTAAAATTTTAACACAAGGTCGTCCGGGCGGCATCAGGACAAAAAGGTTGTGCCCTATAACGAAAATCAGTTATGATTTCTTTAAGATTATAATAGGGCGTGCCTAAACAAAATGCTAGCCGGGATATTGGTTGGTGTTGATTTTAATAAAAATGAAATGCAAAAGTTGATACTATATACATATAAGCCTCTGTTTTTCTGTAAACTGAGGCCATATGTAAGTGCGTAACAATGCATATTGCATTACATTAGTGGAACTACCCGCTAGTTCTAAAAATATAGTGTTATTATATATCTAAACAAAACTTTAAGTCTCGTGAACTGTTGGTATATTTTTCTCAGTTACAATTTTAAGAAGGTTTCTGTTGATTTGTAAATTTTTTATTTTTCTTTATCTATGAGTGTGTCAACTCCGCGTTCCCCATTCGCTGATATTGCGATAAGAGTTATCTTGGGATAGTGCATACCACTGGCGGCGGTGAGATATCACCTGCCATGAGCTAGGTACCGTCAATCTAAGTTAACGAGTATTCCTTGATGATGTCACATCGTTGATTGCTTTTTATTTTCTTGAGTTCTCCCACAAGAACTTTTTTTATATAGAATGTTTGATTAAAAAAGACAAAACGCGCTTTGATGTTTGAATTTTTTTTTAGAATAACTCTGGTAAATGCCATTCTAATCAGCGAGTATACATGGCAAAACCTCAAAAAATTCTGCTTGACTACTTCCAAATGGTTACTTTCAGTTGTTACTTTCAATGGTTTATTTCAGTTGAAATTTCACATTTTCACAACCCTGTTGTTGCAAACAATAACTCACAGTAAAATTGCAAAAACTATACGTTAATTGCTTTGCCCTATGAGCATTTTAAAAAATACAATAAATCCTTATCTCACTGCAAACTTAAAAAAAAAATACTGCAATAAACTGATTGTTATAATTAAAATTATTTTTTTAATATTTAAATAAAACAAAATAATTTCTCTTAAGGCTGTAACTGAACTTTGATTTTTTTGTTTCTTTTAAATAAACCAAATAAAGATAAGAAAGTTATCTGATTACCTTAAGATGATCACATATAAGTACATACAATAAAATAATAAAAGAAAAACTTCATTTAACCTTTTAACAAGTGTTGAATCGAGTGTAATGAATGCAATTTTGTAATAATTTTTTGAAAAAGTTCTCATGTTAGTTTGGATATGTGGTTGTTGCGAAACCGAGGAGTGGTGGAATCGTTTATTTTACTCATCTGAGCATGACTTTCGATTTATATCAATTTCAATATATGAAATTAATTGGTTTTATTCATAATGAATTATGAATTACGGACTAGAGGTCAATGTCAGTCGAATGTTTTATATAATTATTGGTTATGATGAATAATTTATTATAGTAATTCGTGAATTTTAATATCTAGACAGTAACAAACCGTAAATATCGATAGTTTTGGAAGAATGGTAATTTTGATTTTTCTTTAGAGAATTTGTTTAATGTATGCCTCTTTAATTGAAGGTTGAATAAGAAATTGTACTTTTTTCGTTTAATATATCAACTCTTTTGGGAATTATTTAAGAAATACATAAAAATACTTCTCTAATCCTGTTTGTTGCTTAGATTCGAAACCGAACTCTTCAGCTTCACACTGAATATTTTTCAACAGCTCGTTAAATAACCAGCTTTAAAAACTTGCAGCAAAATTAAGAAAAATTGCGTACTAATTTATACATATCCAGAATTGTATGACCTGCATTCTGTTTTAACATTATGGCTATCGATAACGAGAATCTTGGAATGGTTTAGATTTTAATTTAATTTTTATTAATTAAGATTTAACTAATAAGAGTGACTCTAACAAAATATGGTGTGCAATTTATAAAATTTTTTGCTATCCCAACAATTGTCGATCGATCTACTTTCGAACCGATAAGAACTTTTTATTACACTTTAAAAAATGTATATCATTCTCATTAGGGCTAGCTGACTAAATACACTACCAAAAAAAGTTAACGCTATATAAACCAAAATTGCTCTACTGCTCTAGCAAAGTATAAGAAAACAAAAAACTTTCATAAACATTTTTTAGATTCAGGTTTAGTCAATTTATTTCTCTAGTTGATCACTATTGTTGTTATACTCTAACCAAGTTAGAATTGGATAACAAACTTGTATCGGCGAGAAGAAGATGACCATTTTCACTTGTGTCTATCGACACATCATCTACAATCAATTCAATGAATTATTTGTGATATTACATCACTCCGATGGAAGTCATCCCATCATGAATAATAAGACTGAATCTAAAAAATATGGTGTGCAATTTATGAAATGTTTTTGCTATCCACAAATTGTCGATCGATCTAGTTTCGAACCGATAAGAACTTTTTATTACACTTAAAAAAAAGTATATCATTCTCATCAGCGCTAGCCGACTAAATACACTATCAAAAAAAGTTTACGCTATATAAACCAAAATTGGTCTACTGCTCTAGCGAAGTATAAGAAAACAAAAAACTTTCATAAACATATATTTTTTAGATTCAGCTTTAGTCAATTTATTTCTCTAGTTGATCACTATTGTTGTTATACTCTAACCAAGTTAGAATTGGATAACCAACTTGTATCGGCGAGAAGAAGATGACCATCTTCACTTGTGTCTATCGACACATTATCTACTATTATTTCAATGAATTATTTGTGATATTATATCACTCCGATGGAAGTTATCCCATCATGAATAATAAGACTGAATCTAACAAAATATGGTGTGCAATTTATGAAATTTTTTGCTATTCACACAATTGTCGATCGATCTAGTTTCGAACCGATAAGAACTTTTTATTACACTTTAAAAAATGTATATCATTCTCATCAGGGCTAGCCGACTAAATACACTATCAAAAAAAGTTAACGCTGTATAAACCAAAATTGGTCTACTGCTCTAGCGAAGTATAAGATGGTCAACTTCTTCTCGCCGATACAACTTTGTTATCAAATTCTAGCTTGGTTAGAGTATAACAACAATAGTGATCAATTAGAGAAATAAATAATTGACTAAACCTGAATCTAATAAATATGTGTTTATGAAAGTTTTTTGTTTTCTTATACTTCGCTAGAGCAGTAGACCAATTTTGGTTTATATAGCGTAAACTTTTTTTGATAGTGTATTTAGTCGGCTAGCCTTGATGAGAATGATATACATTTTTTAAAGTGTAATAAAAAGTTCTTATCGGTTCGAAAGTAGATCGATCGACAATTGTGTGGATAGCAAAAAAATTTCATAAATTGCACACCATATTTTGTTAGATTCAGTTTTATTATTCATGATGGGATAACTTCCATCGGAGTGATGTTATATCACCAATAATTCATTGAATTAATTGAAGATTTAACTAATATAGTAACATTTTTCCTCCAATCGAACGGTTATATAATAATTAGAGAGCGAAAGCTTTTAATTTTTTTATATATCCTTCTTCCGAGCAACAAAATAATTTTATTTTGATTTTTTTTAACTTCCGAAAGTTGTTGGAAATGAAGCTTTTTACTATTGACACTCTGAAAATAAAAACGACTTTTTGTTTTTTAAGCGACATAAATTAAAAATTGATGTTATGTATTGTAACGTCTTTAACTTATCTTAACCTAAGATTTAAAGAAAAATATAATAGAATTGTATTCGAAATCTTTTTCCTAGAAAAAAATCCAATGATCCAATTCAGTAATAACATTAATACGGGCGTGTAGTACTGCACATTTTTTAAATGTTCAAGAACATATTTACAATGCGTGTAGTATAGTAAACATTAGAAATCGTAAACTCATACTCAATGTAAACTTTTATGGGTTAGAAAACTTTATTCCAATATGTTTTACTAATATATTCAAGAACAACAACAACATTATTTGATAATAAAAAATTACAATAATATATATATAAATTAGAAATAATATAAATTAAAATATAAATTAGAAATGATACATTAATCTTTAAACTTTGTTTTTAATTAACACCTTTTGTTCTTTATCTTCCAGGAAAGAAACAACACTTTCAATAAATTAAGCAAAGATGAGCCAGACAGAATACTACAACCGAAAAATTCGATACGAAACAAAATTGATCTTGTAGAGACATCTTTAATATCTGTAAGTATAAGCCTTATTGTAACAAGCTTAATATATTTACTTACTTGAAATGAAATTCTTTGGAACCATTGAATTGAACTCAGTTGGTATCACATGAAAAAAAAACATATGTACATAGTTTTAGTTTTATTAAAAAGTGAAACCAATTGATTCTTCATAATTTCAATCAAAAGTAAAAGACATAATAAACATAAGAAAGACATAAGAAAATAAATAGAAGTCATAAAAGCGAAACCTTTATATTGTTTGTTTGTAATTTAAATGTATATAAAAAATGATAGAACAAATTATTCTGTCACATGTAGCAATTAATACGAGGAACAAAACAGATATAAAATTGACAAAGCGTTCACATGAATTAATTATTGCTAAAAAGTATATGGTTTTGGCGAGAAGAATAAAAATTATGCTAAGCGTCATGCTTGAGCGTGTTGATATATAGGAAGCAAATAACCAGTGTTGGATTTGGATAGTTACGGGCTTTAGACCTATTGAAAATTACACAATTTTTTTTTCAAATTTTGCACAATATTATACTGTGCAAGTATCAAAACTTAACAATTTATATAAAATTTTTATAAATTGATGAAATTAAAATAATATGGCTGACCATAATAAAACATAACTTATCCTTAATTATAATTCCAATTATAATCCTTTACATTACTTTCATTACTATAGATTACACTAATAACTGTCAAAGTGCAACATAATCTAAATTGATAAATACTTATACGTGTTTCGGTTGGGATTCAGACACATCCCTTATAAAATGGACACGGATATCGATATGTTTACTTCTAGCATGATAAACTTGATTTTTGCCTAGATGCTGTGCGCTCAAGTTATCTTCTTGTAATTCAGTTGGGCATCTATATAAGTTCGTAGAAACCTAACCCCTTTATAAAATTTCTCAAATGAACGACTTTATATATTCCGCTTCTGTAGTACTAAGTGCTATGGAGGATTGTTTCTTTGACTCCCAAGTCACTGCTGCTCCTGCTTTTAAAGAAAATCAACTCGTATATGATTTTCTGCCATCACAACTACCTGCCCAATCTGAACCGGCAAAAACTTTTAGATGATCGTTGGTTTTTCTGTGACAAATTCTAAAATTTATTGTATTCGTTAGATACCCTAATACACCCTTGGCTGCTGCTAAATGTTCTTTGTGTGAATTTACATTGAATTGTACCAATTTATTAACGCAATGAATTATACCTAGTCTTTTAGAAATTCCAATGTTTATAAAACGAGCCTATCAAGAACTGATGCTTTTTGACATCCACTTTAATGCAGTCAGAACTATCAACACATTTTCTGAACTTTTGTCCTGGATCTAATGGTGTGTAACAACTACGCATATCAACCATATTTATGTCGTTAATAATTTTTTAATAAATTGTTGTTGACAAATGCTGATAGAGTTTTTTATTTCTTGATATCTCTATCCCTACAAAACAATTGATCGGACTCTAGCCAATTACATCGAACTCCAAACTGATTTGATGGTTTATATTTTCTTGAATAGTCAGATTGGAACAGGCCACCAAAATTTCATCAACATATGCAGCAACCATTATAATGTTAACCGTCTTAATCATTGTATAAACACAGGAATCAGCATTTCACTTGTTAAACCCAATGGAACAAATCACTGCATCTAACTAAAACTTCCATTCACTCCCTGCTTGTTTCAATCCATATAAAGCCTTTTTTAACTTACACACCTTCTAAGGTTGGTCATTATCTACAAATTTTTCAGACTGTACCATGTAAACCTCTTAATTAAAAACTATATTTAAATACACTGACTTAATGTGATGCACCTTCAAACCGAATTCACCAGGCATTGCTAGTATAATTCTCAGTGGGAATACCTTACCCCTGGGGAGAAAGTTTCCTCGTAGTCAAGGCCGAATTTCTGTTTACCCTCTATTTTCTTAGGCACCAACCTAGATTTGTAACGCTCAATTTTTCCATCTTTATCTCTTTTGATTTTGAATACTTATCACTTGGTGTTGTACCTACAGATTGAACTTTTGGAGCTGAAACATTATTAAAAAATATATACTCATTAGTATTCTTATAAAAATCTGTATTTGTCTAAATCGGACCTCTCTGCTTTTTTGGATTTTTTTAGAACTCGGTTCATATAACCGATACGCCTTGGACTCAGGTGTATACCCTACTACATATACTTCAATACATTTTGGTTGAAACTTCAGTTTTCTATTGATGCTTGTTAAGCGTTTTGATTGTCAAATTTTACCCTATAATTGCTTTCCGTCACTGTCTGCATATAGACAACAAAATTTGTCTTCAACACGGGTACGTAAAGTACGTTTGACAATGTAGTTGAACTTGTTTCTATTTTAATTGAGATTTCACTGACTCGATATTATTTTATGCTAACTGGATTTTTTCTTCATGTGGGTATAACTTTACAAACATATTTTCGTCACAACACATATGCGATGTTGTTGCACTATCTATCACCTAAACATCATTTTTTAAATCGTTGACTCGTTTGCATTTAACATTGCAAACTAGCACTTATTTTTGTTGGTGTTGAATTAATATGGCATGATCTCTTCTGTTGCATTTAAAGCATTTTTTATGATGCCGACCACTGAACGGTTTTCGTTGTTTTGCGAAAAATGAAACTTCACCACCATTCTCTGCACTAGTTCTATACGTCGGTTTCCTGCTTCTATTTACTAAATCTTTAAAACACTAGACGTAGGCAACTCATCTTTTATCTCCATAGCTACAACAAAATTTCCGTAGCTAGCTGGCAAACTTAACAAGATGATAATTGGTCATATGGACTGAAAAAACCAAATGTTATTATATATAACATGTCCAGAACCAAATAAATAAAGTAAAAAAAAAAAAAAAGATGATAATTACAAGTAATTCGTGTGGAAGTTTAATTCTAGTTACTAGTTTATCAATAATTTCAAAAAATTTGTTTAAATGTATTGACATCGAAGACAACTCCGTCATCTTTAAATTTAGTTTTTTTTAAAGCGTTACCTTACGGGCTGGAACACTTGGACAGTGGACGTCCTATAATGTTTACCACGCTTCTAATGCTGTTTTTCATATGTAACAGCTTTTTTGTTCGTATCTTTGCACATATCCTTAGTTGCATCCACGGCACCTCGATGCACTCGCACATATCACTGTGTGTCAGAACTGCTTTCATTTGAACACGCCAGGCATCATAGTTTTCATCTCCTAATTTGTCTATTTACTCTGGAACGATCATATAATGGCCATGTCAAAAAGTGCGTCAAAAAAACTCGGCCTCCTCAATAGATGTAAAAAATATTTTAGTCCGTATCCATTACTCCACATTTATAAGTCCTATATTCGTCCCTGTATAGAGTATTGCTGTCAAGTTTGGGGCGCTGCATCTGTTACCATCTAAGCTCTTTTGGAATCTGTTCAAAAGCGTGCTGTACGAATTGTTGGTGATCGAAATTTAACATTAAATCTTGATTCCCTACAACATCGTCGCACTGTTGCTGATCTCATTGTTTTTAATAAATATCGTCACCATTAGTGTTCGGATGAAATTAGATCCGTAATGCCTCAGACATATTCTTTTCCTCGTTTAACTCGTCAATCGGTTTGTGCAACCAGTCAAACTGTCGAGATTACTCACTGTCATAGTAACAAAATGCAAAGGGATTTGTTTGTGCGTATACATCGTACAAATGGAATGCTTTGCCCGAATCAATAGTCTCGAGTCCCTTCAATTCACAAAGATTTAAAAAAGCGTCCACCAACACCTCAAGACGCATGTTGTTGTTGGACCTAGGTCTTAAAAGGTCACTATTTCAGTAAACGTTTTCAGATAATACTTCATAAAATGCACTCAAATCTTGAAATTTAGTCGATTCATCTGTATCATTTGTATTTTTAACCGGATGTAATTCTTTAGCTAAACGTCGATATGCATTTTTTATATCATTTGAATTTGCTGATCTTATAACACCCAAAATTGAATAACAATCACGATCCGCTGTTGTCAATATAGCAAATGGAAATAAATTAACAAAACTGTTGACCACATTTTGAATTGTCTTTATTTCCACTATATTAAGTTATTGGCGTTATCACAATTATTATTTAGAAATATTAAATTATAATTTATTATGAATTTAATACATTTTCTTTTGAATATTATTAAGTTAAATCAATTACAAAATCAACAAGAACTTTGATTTTAAAAATCGGCTTTCTATCTTTTGTTTTTCAACGATTGCAATTTCCGCTACCATCTCGATATAAATTGCGAATCAACCATTTCCATATATCATCTCAATAGATAATTAGAGAAAATATATCTTTTACCGACAACAATTCTACTTTTTTTTTTTTAAAAAACTTGATCTAACGTATTATATCTAAACATTTAATATTATAAACAAATTCTAGATTACAAAAAACATGTTCTATTAATTTACATTAAGTCATTTAAATTAACGAAAAAAATTGTTTAATTGAACAGCACACAAAAATGTCTCTTCGTTTGTTTCAATTCAAAGAAATAAATTAGTTAATTGTTTGCGAATTTCTTTAAATATGAATACTCTTGTTTTAGAGTAAAATTCGAAATAGACCTGTCGTTGCACAACGTCCAAATTAATATACAAAAATTTTCTTAGATAACAATTAAAACAATTCACCATTAAAAAATACTCGACGTCTATTTAATATAATAACAATTTTTATTTAACATAATCACATTCTACTTAAACTAATGACACTATCGCAGTCTAATTTTATTTAACTACAGATCATCGTAGTCTAAACTAAAACTAACTATTTCTACAATAGGGAAATCCTTATATATAATTTTGCTTAATTTCTCAAATATTTTAGGTACATTCAAAATTTCGATAGAAAGAAAACATGAAAACTTTATTTAATGTTTTTGCTTTATCCCTATTTCTTGGAAAACACTGTGACGTTGAAATATTATTTGAACTAAATATTGTATATCGGAAATTAATGTTGAATACAATGTTGTTTTGTATTGCAATATGATTATGTAGAATCGTAACATTATATATAAAAATCAATAAATTCAGACTAATACGCATGTTCCTTTCTCGAATGATGAAACGGGGAAAAACTACTATAATTTCATTTGAGTTAACTTTCCAATGTGAAAAATTAGTTTATGATATGATTGTGTTTTGGTTTCACATTAGTATAAAATTTGGTGTCTTTCGTTTTAGATCAGTTCATTTAAAAAAATACCAAATAATCAAATAGGTATTGAAATTGAATAAAATGTATATAATTGTTTTGAAGTAAAATAGGAACAGAAAATAAAATAAATCAATTTAAATTAATACATGTTATTTGGTCGGAAGTTTAAAACGTTGTATTGGGTTCGTGTTTAGTGAATTGTATTCTCTCGAAATTTGCAATTATCGCTCAAGCCTCGCTCGCATTGTAAACTTTTACTCAAAAAATAAAATATATCATTAAACACATACACAATAAAATACTATTATAACAGAGTCAAACTTTTTATTTATATTTTAGTTCATACCAAACCAATTTGAATTTTTCAGTCGCTTGATGTGTATTTTCAACCATTTATAACCAGTACAGTCTTCGACGTTATATGTATATTCTTGAGTGAAATATAACTTCCATAAAAATACCTTAGACAGTCTATGTTTTTCATTCGTTCGTAGGAATTCCGTCGACTCAAATGAAAGACAAATTTAATATATTTTGTTTTTATTGCATTAATTTTTTTTAAGAATCAACACACTCTGGTGTTTAATACCTGAAACTACACTTGTTTACATTGCTTTACATTCCTTATGTAAACATTGCTTTACATGCCTTACGAATCATCAAAGATTTTTAATGGAAGCAGTACGGGTTTCGGTCTCTTCCATTTCACGCATTAAATCAATAGAAAACCATGGTGAAATGATTGGGGATAGCACTTGATAAAGCAATTGTAAAGATCTTGAGGAGAAAAAATCTATATAGTAGTCAAAGTTGAATCTATATGGTAGTTATCCTCGCTATAACCGTTGTTCAAAAATAAAGGTTGTAGTTGAGGCCTTGTCGTAATTTTTCAACAGAGTTTCGCATTTATGAAATTCCCTATTAAAATTATTGTTGAAAACGAAACCGTTGCTTTACTAATTTTTGGTTTTGTTCCAACGACTTATCAACTTACGCTAGTATGAATTTTGATTATAAAATAAATGCATTTCTTGTAAAAAAAACAAAGTCAGTCGTAGGTAACATTCATAAGTCCCCTCTATAAAATTTAAAACCAAAAAAAAAATTAATCCAAATAAATAGCTTGGCAGTCAACCGAAACCACATTAAAAATAAAAATTCTCATAAGTTATTTTGATTTAAGTTTTCGACTCAAGTTATTTAACAATAATAATTGTTAAATTAAAATAATCACTGTTGTGTAAATTAATTGGTGTCCGCTAGACCACTATTGTTCTTTTAAGAATTCATGTTTTTTCAAGTAGAATATGAATATTAGTATAGAGATATAATTTTTTATAGATTGGTGGTGAGTGCATTTGTGGAAGTTGTTACAATACAAATAATTGAATCGTATATTTTAGCTAAGAATAAATTTCCGTATAACGTCATTTGTGTTAATAATTTATTTCGTTTTTTTTTTAAACGATCATTATTTATAATTCCACTAAGTTTTATGCGAATATGATTTTTTACATCAAGGTCACCTTTATAGTTAGTACGAGTTATCTGTTCATCGTATATCGTTTTTTTTTTAATTTGTTCTGATGGTTTGTCCTCAAATTTACGATAGTTTCATTCTGTCTTTCAATTAGAACCCTTAGGATAAACCAGTGCGTTCAACTCAATTATTTAAATGAAACTGATATATAACAACTGTTATAAAGCAATAAATAAATTCCACATTAAACAAATAATCTTGTTGCCCTGAAGGTAAAATAAATAATATTGTGTCTTAATTTAACGATAATTTGATCAACAACTGTGTCTATATCGAGTTCAATATTTTATTATCTAATAGCTTTACCAATTAAATTGAAGTTGAATAAATAAAAACTGTCACTATTTTAGGCTTCGTTAATCGTTAGTGTTATATCAACCTTTCATATACGAAATGTAACTGAAAGGTTTCTTTCCGTTTTAAACAGAACTCCTCAATATTTAGGTGCAATGCAACTGACCTGATTTATTTTTATTAGTTGTCGATACAATTACGATTTATTTAGCTAGCATAGAATTAAAACTATTTTTAAAGTAAATGATAAACGTCGTGTATTTAATGATTAGATAAAATGATTAAATTTTAGATAGTAAAATAAATTCTAATATTTATTCTTTGCAAAATTTTAATGACCAATGAAATGCAAAATAAATATGTACAAACGACACACGGAAATTGATCTTAATAACCACAAAATATTTAAAGGTCATAACACATACGGGAAATGAAAACTTTTACATTTTCGTTTTCTACTTAGTAAGAAAAGTTGAGAGTGCAGAAATTTATTTGACCACGCACAAAACATATGTTAAACAGTAAAAAATAATATCGTTAATTGTCTCAGCTCAGCTGTAGTAATTGAATGCCGCGTTGTGGGCTTGTTAAATTATTCTGTCAATTTTTTTGAGTGAAAACAATATTGTCATTCAACTTAGTTCTATCATAAATATGCAAACATTTTTATCACAGTCACATAAGTGGTAAACATTTGTTGGTAGAAGAACATTTGAAAAGGCTTTTCATCTTCATAAATAATTGAAATGTTTATCTCTCACTTAAAATGTCTATCTACCAATTGTAGCTTTGATAATTTTATTAATCTTGTTCATGCTATCTTTCTTTTTTTTTCTTTTGTGATTTGACTTAATATGCGAAGTAATGTTCAAGAATTAAGATCTGAAAACAAGTTTGAAAAAAGTGAATAATATTGAATGATCTGCATTAATATTCTATCCTTAGACAATTTGATCTTAAAATGTTATCTCAGAGCCCTAAGAGAGCCAGACATTCTCGCACAATATGAAGGACTGTTTCGAAATGTTGGAAAATCTCCTGCTCCAACCTTCACCTACACATTTATTCACATCATGTTATCTGTCTGTAGTCCTAACATTAGTCTACAGCCTGAACGACTAAGACTTAACAAAAAGCCGGTGGCTTAGCCACTCGCCTCTAAGGTGGACATATTGGAGATCATACAGCCTTCAAGGGAATCCTATTCGTCTAGTGACCATATTCTGCATTTCGCTACACTAACTGCTGTACTAACCTGAAAAACTGTACACTATTCGCCAAGTGAAAATGAAGCTCAAAATCTTCATTTCTTAATTATACCGCAGTTATTGCGCCATTTTCAGTCTGTTGTCCATCTGTGTAGATGGCCAATGTATTGATAACACTGGCTGATAGCACAACCGCTATAGACTATAGTTGGAATTGCAACTCCGTACTGCTTTCTAAAGGTAATTAGAGGTACTCTGTTATCTGTCGGCATAGAAAATCTGTCAGGTGTTCTGCCAGATCCTCTTATATCACTTTATGACTTTTCTCACAGCCCTTTGTGGTCCGAAGGAGCTCGAATCTTTTTGTAACTTAAAATCCTACATTCTAGGAAATAAAACAGAGGGTGAAACATTCTCAATAAAACTTCTCCAGAGCCATGCAAGCGAGGGATCCATACCTGACAACGGGTCTGATAACTTCTTTATACAGTAAGTACATCATTTTCGGAGTCAGCTCCAGTTTACTGTCAAAGGCCCTCCTGCACTGCCACAGAACTCGAGTGGCGTTTGCGCATTTGGTCTCAACATCAACACCCCAGTTGAACCGCTTGTCAAGAGTTAAACCAAGATACTTCACACTATCTTGGAGTGTTAAAGTGTTATTACTAGAAGAACAATGAGTGAATTTATTTGATTTGCTTATGTTGGTAACCGCAATTGGATATGTCTTAGAATTATTGACCGTTAGACCATTCTTTCGATACCAACGTTTGTTGTCCTCTTTCAAAAGAATGCTATCATCGACATAGCCGTATGTGTTTAGCCCTTTATCATTTAATTAATTTAGTAGCTGGTCCACATTCATGTTCCACTGCTCCCTTGGGAACATCCTCGCTGCTCACCTACCTGGATTAAGGTGTTGTCCTTCATGTGAATAAACAAATTTTGTTCTTTCAACTCTCTTTGTATCGAAATTATAAGTGTTTTGTTTCACACCGTACCTTTCCGCTCCGTTTTTCGAAAGCCACTTCTATATAAAGTAAACCGGGAAAAGTGATTGCCATTTTCGAGAAAGTCTTTTCAATTTCACAGACCACATCTGAAAGGATGGTGTCCGTAGATTTTCTATCTTGATATGTGTTGTCTATTATTAAGCGGGTTTTTCTTCAGACACACATTTCTAATATGACAGTCAAAAGTTTTTTGCCTTGCTATGGTCAATTTCCCCTAGTTTTTTTATATAGATGACCTCCACGTTTATACGTCTACGACTGTTTTTCTACGACAGTGCGAAACCAAAAGATATGCAGGCTACAAAGATTCGTGAGAATTTTAGTCCTATTTTATCCAAACTTTGTTGTATCATAATAGATTAAATCCTGTCATGACCTGGAGATTTGTGGGGCTCACTGAAGCTGATAGATCAAGAAATAGCCGCGGGTCATACAATTCTTTTTGTTATGAGCCACTCCGTTGTGTTTGTTTTTTCCCTATTTGCCTGTTCTCTGAGGAATATCTCCAAATCCGCATGCAAAAAAAAAGAGTTAAAGGAGTGGGGTTTTCACTAATTGAAGGAGTGTAGGCGTCATTGGATAGGAACATCCCAAAAAAACGCAGCCAAGAAAATGGTGGTAAAGGGATGGGTTTCTCCCTTTGAAGGAGTCTAAGCGTCATTGGATAGTCTTAGATTATCCAGTCTATGCTAAAAGATCGTACTACATGGCCCTCTTTAATTAAGCACCCTTTCTGATTGCCTCTGTCGACCCACAGTACTTTTTGTAATTCTTTTTTTTAATTTACGAATAAGCTATTTGAAAAGTTTCGTTGATTCACTGTGCAGAGCTTAATCGGCTTTCACACAAGTTTCTAATTCTCTATTCAGAAGATTAATGAACTTTTTCTTAGTTTTCCAAGGTTTTTGCTCCACCAAGCCTCTCTGTGTGAATTTCGATGCTTTGTTTCGAACACGAACTCCTAAGAACCCGGACTAACAAGTCATCCTGGAACTCGCACAACTGTTCAACCACCTAATCTATACTCCGGCCTTTGGGAATGCTTCCACTCAATCGTTGCCCCGCTACAGAACTTTTGAAGCGCACCCAATCCAACTGTCGTGAATTTGGGTAGACTCGATCCTTCGCTGGAATCAACTTCACTAGAAAATCAATACATCTATGACCGCTCATAAGTAAACCCGTACACAGTATTCAGCTCCTGATGTCTTCTATAGCAGAGATCTGGAGCAAAGAGAAGAATGATATCTATTACGTCGTTGTTTGGAGCTAACAATGCCTACATGATTTGAATTGCCATCACAGCCAACTATCTAGGAGTTATCTAGGTTTTTATTCTTGGCATACGAAACCACGCACACCAATTCTAGCGTTGGTGAGGGGCTAATGGAGTTGTACGGAAGATAAGCAGACACAATTAGGTCGTTCTTTCGTAGATGCTCCATAACTCAAATTCCTTACGATTTAATCACCTAAGAATAACTTATACAGATGATGCATTTCAAGACGTTTATGTGATGTGATGCTATGCAGGTTCTGTTTTTTCAGTTTCTAGCAGGGTCTGGCTGATTTAACAATTTCGACATGCCCACTCATAGTTGCACTAGTATAGCTTTATGCAGCCTTCTGACCATCTTTCTCGTCGACTTCGATGGAACCATTGAGACACTATCACACAAAGCCTTTCTGCATTTGTGCTTTAAGACCTCTCCTGAGTTATTTCGCCGTCTTTGTATAAGATTCAGAACCCCTGACACAGCTACCTATTGGAAATTATACAAAGGCTCGCCTTGTGATGCGGTACCAGGGTGATTGGTAGACCAGTCTGTCCGATTATCACAACACTTTTGTCCACTGTAGATGTTTGTGCAGACAAACCGCTGGTCATATTAGCCTGCTCGGAATTCCCTTTACCCAGCGGGCAGTCAAGGGTGACAGTCTTAGATTTCTTTCTCACAACCACAAATATTTTTCCTCTTCCTCTGTCGCCCAACCGTAATAGTGGTATCATAATCCTGCTTCTTTGAAGATTTGCTGATGTACGATTCTGGGTGTTGCAGATGGAGACTTTCCGGAGACCTGTTTAAGTTTCCAAAAGCTATGTATGACCAACCCGAGGATTTTACTAGTCTCCCGAGTAGCCCTGATCTCTTCGAGTAGACATCCGGGGCTTACCACCCTGAAAAGTCTCCACCTGAAACAACTGCAATAGGAGGTGCTTACAGATTTTGAGTCTGGGAAAGAAATAAATCGACCACAGAGTCTCCATATGTGTTAGGGACTGATGAAGATGACCATCAGCTAATCAATCCATTCGCACGGTTGCTAAAACACCAACTTAAATTTGATATTCGTCATCTATCCCGATACCAATCGTTTTGTTAGCAAACAGTAAACTCAGAATAGAGGTTACGCTATCCACCACCTGCAACCCACCTGGTAGCTTACACTCAAAATCTCAGTGATTCACAATTTAGTCAGACTCTTGATTTGCAGTAAGTCAACCTGTGTTACAAATTTTCTCAAGCAGTAATGATAGCAACTGTTCTAAAGTTAACTTAACTCTAATCAAAGAATGTTTCAACCCATTTTTAAAACTCTCAATTGCAATTGCTAAATCCGAGTTATTTATAAAAAATTATATTTTTAATAACCAAAAACTATTTCAATAATTTACCATGTTTACATTTCCAAACAATTCCAAAAAACATTTTCAAATCAAAATTATTGATTGTAAACATTTAATTTAATTGTTTCCTACTTCAACCTTAGTAATCAATTATGTCATAATTACTAGACAGTATGGTGCATTTCTACAGTTGTAATGCAATTCACTCGATTGGACTCGATGATTGCAAAGTATTACATAACTCTTAATTATCGCTGTCTTAAATATTTATTTGCAGAAGGTCACAATACAGTACACTAATAAAATGCAAATAAAAATATTTATAACAGCGGAAATAAACAAATATGTAGAGATCCCAAAGTATTATCTAATTATATATCAATTAGTTTGCCATAAATAGCCAATATTTGATTTTTTGCCATGGATTCGATTTGCGAATTTTTGAACTGAAGAATAACAGCACAACAAATACTTTAAACTGAAATTTAACACAATCTAATAATTTGATTTCTTTTTTCATTTCAGTTTAATGCCAATTTAAAAAAAGCTTCTCTAAATAAATATCAATCATCAGATGATGATACAGCACCAACGACACCAACACCGGATTATGATTCAACCCCATCCAATACCCTGACAAACGGTGCAAAAAAATACGAAACAAATTCCCAAAAAGGTACAATGGGTCGTGTGGCAGCCTCAGAAATTGCAAAAGCAAATGGTGCTGCAGCCGAAATGGAATCACTTGAATCGTTTAAACTAACTAATCCATCATCTCCAATTCCAAAACCACCACCAATATATTTTGCACCATTAAACTCAGGACCAGCAACTATGAAGAAATCACAAAGACCTGTTTCGGTGACAATTGGTGAATATGGAAATTTAAATCAAGTCAAAAAAGCGCCTACAAAATTTGATTTTATTACAAAAACAAATAGTAATGGTGATATAAATGGTAGTTGCAATCGTAGCAGTAGCAGTAATGAAGATGTTTCAATCCAATTACGACATGAGCTAGCAAAAACGTTATCACGATCAAATTTAAAAAAACGGAATGAGAATGGAGAATATACAAATAAAAGTGATGTTAGACTTAACAACAATATCAATCACAATATTAAAAGCGAAAATAATCCAACACCAAAAAAATTAACATTACATAAAGCGCATTCAGCAAATATCGAAAAATTATCTTCGTTGTTAAACTTTAATAACAAAATTAGTGAAAATAATAATAACAACAATAATTTTAACAATAAAGTCACAATTTCCATACCATCATTGAATAACAATAACAATAACAATAATAATAATAACAGCAACAACAATAACATTCAGAATCATCATTTAAATGGTATTTTAAAATCAAGTATTACAAATATCAAATCACCAGGAACAACTATTAATAGTAGTTATAATAGTGAGCAGAAAAATATCAAATTTGAAAATATTTAAAAAGAAAATTATATCTGTTTGTCTGTCTGTCTGTGTTTATTTAAGAAAGAAAATATATATAAACAAAATACAAAATAAAAAATAAATGCATAATAATTTTAGCTTGAGGTTAGTTATTATATATACAACATTTAAATAGGTTTAATAAAAATTACATGTAATATAATTATTATTTAATAAAATTTCGTTTATAATAATTTTTTTAAATAAACATTTTTGTTTGTTTTTAAACAAATTGAATTGATCCCAAGCAGTTAATGAATCTTGTTTAATATAAAAGTTTCGTTTTGTATCAAAAAATGAAGATCGCCAAATTCTTGTCGATTTGTGGTCAGTTTTATGTAGTAATCGCCACATTTCGGCTAATTTTGATAACATGGACACCCAGAGCTTCTTGTCGGCATCATTTCTCAGTTTTTTTTTTGGAAAAAAAATTCAAAAAACTTGGCATATCTGCAAGGGGTTAACTACCCTGTTTGAAATCCAGAAAAATAAGTTGTAGTACGAGAGCTGAGTGACATAAAATTGCAAGCACTTTATAAAGGCTGATTTTTTAATATTATGTCACATATGTTGAGTAGAGAAATAGTCTTCATTCAGTCAGCTGGATTCGTTAGCGTTTGGAGTGGGTGGGGCTCCAATGTTGTAAAAAAACCGTGTATCTTGCAACTACTTTATAAAACCTGAAAATTCGTTTGAGAGCAGAATATTAATTAAAAATAAGTTTTATGATCTTCAGTCACTCAAATCCTGTAACCGAACGCGGTTACAGGATTTCAGTGACTGACGTTAAATAAAAGGTTGCCGTTCTGTAATACGGCGCGCTCAATCAATATTAACATATATTGAATGAAGTTTCTTTTTTCAATGGATATTCATTTTATTGCATGTACATTGAAGCTGATCTACTCGAACGACTATTAAAATATATAATATTAAACTTAAATAACAAAATTAATAGAATCATATACAGATTTTAAAAAAGTATATTCAACAAATTCCTTTTAGTCTTGAGTATGAAATAGTATACTAATATGAGTCGCTGTAGTTGTAAACATCACTTGAGTTATCATTTTCTGAATCAGTTATATCTGACAATTCATCATCTGCATATCAATATAAGTGCAATAAGCGCAATGTTTAATTTCAAAATAATTAAATACGTAAGATAAACAGGCATATCACGTACAATCTATTACTATTATTTATTATAATTATTATTCTATCTATTATTATTATTTATTATTATTATTATTTTTTTGGGTTGGCAACGCATTACGATGTATTAATGTCAGTGAAATTCATGAAAAATTGGGAGAATCAACTTGCTCCAGCTCTGCACGCTTTCACTGGTTGCGATCAAAACCCAGCATTTTTCAGAAAAGGAAAAAAGCGTTCATATAATTTGATGATTCAGTTTGAAGACGTTCGAACAGCGTTTGCAAATTTAAGCGCATTGTATGACCATAATCGTTCAGATGTCATAACAAAAATTGAAGAATTCGTCTGCCAATTATACAATCAAAACAAACTTAACTTAAAACTGTAAATGAAGCTCGTCTCGCAATTTTTTCAAAAACCTATAAATTTAAAGATAACGACGAAACTTTTAAAATTCATGCGAAAAGTTACGACCCATCAAATCTTCCGCCCTGTAGATCTGAGCTTATTAACCACATTGATCGCAGTGCAAACATTTCAAATATTTGGATGAATGCACATACCAACCATAATACCGACTACAAAGATGGCCGTTAAAAATGGTTGGCTTGAAATAGCCGGACGCTGAGTTTCATTGGTTTGAATGTCAACAACTTCCAATTTTCGTAAAAGATGTAGTTATTATTGTTATTAACGAAAACGATGTTTCAGGTAATAGATCATACGTGTGATTAGGCATGTTTTTCTTACTTATTTAATCATTTAAACATATTGCACTTCTATTAATTTGCAGATGATGAATTGTAAGATATAACTGATCCAGAAAATGATGACTCAAGTGATGTTTACAACAACTGCAGCGACTCATATTAGAATACTATTTCATACTCAAGACTAAAAGGAATTTGTTGAATATACTTTATTAAAATCGGTATATGATTCTATTAATTTTGTTATTTACATATTATATATTTTAATAGTCGTTCGAGTAGATCAGCCTCAATGTACATGCAATAAAATGAATATCCATTGAAAAAAGAAACTTCATTCAATGTATGTTAATATTGATTGAGCGCGCCGTATTACAGAACGGCAACCTTTTATTTGCGACTGACGGCATTTGTTACAGAAATAAACTGACTGACTACATTTTTTGTAATTATAATAATATTCTTCACCTGTATACTAAAGCTCAGATTTTATAAAGCACTTGCACGATGTACCGTTTTTTTACAACTTCAACGCGTGACTGACGCGTTGGTTACAGGATTTGAGTGACTGACGATCACAAAACTTATTTTTAATTAATATTCTGCTCTCAAACGAATTTTTTAGGTTTTATAAAGTAGTTGCAATTGTTCAAGCTTGAACAAACTGAAGTTCCTGAAAAGAAAATATTTGATTATAATATAATTTAATTTAAAATTATTTGTTACATATTTTTCTTTGTTTACCTTTTAGTTTAAATTATGTCAAAACTTTGACAATTCACAATGAATTAACACTTAATTAACATTTAAATGAATGCATTCAATGTGATTATTGTTATTAAATAATGACTGCATTCAGTATTCAGTTTATTTTGTAAATTTGCTGCCATCTGGTGTTAAAGGATAAATGCTCCCAAACGAAACGAATTATAGGAGATGTTATGAGCAATATCAAATATGCAAATCACTTCTATTTTTGCGATTTCCAGAAGCTTTTCAACAAAATTTATTAGCGAGCGTTATCTTGACACCAGGTGAATATTTATTTATATAATTTAATAATTATTTTTTTTGCGAACTATAAATAAAAATACTGTGAATAAAAGGAAAATTTATAAATAAACATTATAAACATTATTTTAAGAATATATATTTTATTTTATAATAAATATTAATGGTCAAAAACTCTTTTATTATTAAAAACAATTTAATGTGAATTTTATTGTGCTACAAAAAATAAATTAATTAAAATAGACATTTTTACATGGTCCTTCGAGCCGGATAAGTTTCTATAGGTTTCGTTTCCATATGTAAATCCCATACTTTTATACTTAAATAATCCCTAGAAATCATATACCGCCCAGAATTACTCAATTTAACATCACTTATTGAGCTTATTATTTCACTGAAAAAACTACGATTAGTGGGATCTTCTGGTTCTTCAAATTGTTTTGCATTGCGATCACATAACGCTGATGAACGCATATCACATAAGCGAATTGTACCTTTACTACTTGAATAAACAAATAAATTACACTCTGTTGGATGAATTTCTGCTGCTGTTATAACCTCAGTTAATTCCTCCATATTTGCTGGTTTAATATCAACAATATTAAAACTTTGATCAGTTATTTCTAAATGCCATAAATTAATTCGTAAATCATCCGCCGATAAATATGTTTCTTGATCAGAATTTACAGATATTGAATTAATATGGTATGTATGAGCATTTGCAAATATTCTTCTAGGTGATGCTTCAACCATTAAATCCATTGGTTTAATTGCAGGAACCCTTAATGAAGTAATTAAGCTTGGGTCTCTTACATGACCTGTTTCCTCTCTTGTGTTATAGCCTTCAACTTTTTTATCGCGCTCTGATACTTTCCATAATTTTGTTGTTTTATCATTCGTTGACAACAAAAAGAAAGCTTGATTTTTTCTTTTAACCGTAAGTTTAAGTCTTTTAACAGTAAGCTATCTTATTTTATTTATTTTTTTCTTCTATTTCTAAAGATTTTAAATAATCGAATTCAGGTTCATGAGACTGTGAAAGAGTGACATGGATTGTTCCTTCTTCTTGTCGCATACGGTATCATTATAGTATCCTTCCTTATTTATAATGGGCCATGTTGATGAATTCGCCGCTAACCAAGGTGGTCCATGCCCCCACGGATGAAGTAATATTAATTTAGACGGTAGAATTCCTCTGAATGCGTAATCGGCTGGATTGTATTCTGACTTTACATGTCTCCAATGGCTTCTTGGCAGTAGTTGTTGTATTTCTGACACCCTGTTACCGACAAATGTTTTCCATTTTACCGGGTGATCCAAAAACCAAGGTTGCACCAATTCGGCGAATCTCTCTTCCTAGGTTAGAATTGTGTGGAGCTCACCTACTCGCAAAACTACTACAAGAAGTAAAGAAGACTTACATAGAAGAAAGACAAATTGCCTGGTCAGACTCAACTATCGTGTTAGCATTGCTTTCGGATCACCCGGTAAAATGGAAAACATTTGTCGGTAACAGGGTGTCAGAAATACAACAACTACTGCCAAGAAGCCATTGGATACATGTAAAGTCAGAATACAATCCAGCCGATTACGCATCCAGAGGAATTCTACCGTCTAAATTAATATTACTTCATCCGTGGTGGCATGGACCACCTTGGTTAGCGGCGAGTTCATCAACATGGCCCATTATAAATAAGGAAGGATACTATAATGATACCGTATGCGAAAAGAAGAAGGAACAATCCATATCACTCTTTCAAATAAGCAAAACAGCAAATAATGATGGCGACACATTCGAGATGATATTAAACAAAGTATCTTCATTCAGCAAGGCGATCAGAATAATTTGTTTTATCAATCGTTTCATTCCAAGAGCCAGAAAAATAAATAAAGAAACCCAAACACTAGCACTAACAGTTAATGAAATAAAGGAGGCCACAGAAATGCTAGTGAAATGGGTACAAAAAGGTGCATTTTACAATGAAATTCAGACGTTGGTTAAAAACGGGGAATTAAATAAAAATAACAAGCTATCAAGTCTGACACTTTTCGTAGATAAAAATGGAATATTACGTGTTGGTGGTAGATTAAAGAATACCAACTATCTGTACGATTTCAAACACCCCATCATTCTACCAAAATCCCACATCCTTAGTAGAATGATTATTTTCTTCTTCCATATTAAATACCTCCATCCAGGCCCATCCCATACTTTCCATCTAATTCGTCAAACCTATTAGATTGTTCAAGGCAGATCTGTAGTAGGAAATGAAATTAATAAATGTATTCAGTGTTTCAAATCTAAAACTACAACTTCAAAACAGCTTATGGGTGACTTACCATCCGTACGTGTAACACCAGCAATGCCATTTGCTAATTGTGGTGTCGATTATGCTGGTCCCATCTTATTAGCCAGTAAACGAGGTCGTGGGGCAAAAATAACAAAAGGTTATATCGCTATTTTTGTATGCATGGTAACTAAAGCGATCCACATAGAAGCGGTTACCGATCTCACCACTGAAGCCTTCATAGCTGCGCTTAAAAGATTCGCTGCACGAAGAAGCTCACCAAATAATATCTATTCAGATAATGGTTCCAATTTTATCGGAGCGGCAAGACATCTGAAAGAGGTATACAAATTCCATAACTTAAAGATTATTGATTATATAATTACAGAATATTGCGCTCAGAACCAAATAAATTGGCATCACATACCACCCTCTGCACCTAATTTTGGTGGACTTTGGGAATCAGCCGTTAAATCTACAAAAACTCATATCACCAGAGTTACAGCCAATTCCCACTTAACATTCGAAGAAATGGCAACCTTGTTAAGTCAGACAGAATATGTGCTTAATTCACGACCATTATGTCCAATGTCAGAAGATGATGATTCGTTCGAGGCACTTACTCCTGCTCATTTCCTCATTGGTTCATCTTTGGTATCAATACCAGATTACAATTTTGACGAATCAATAACGTCGAGATTATCAAAGTGGCAGCAAATCGAACAGCTACTGCAAAGTTTTTGGAAGCGGTTCCATTACGATTACATCAATAGCCTACAGCAAAGAAATAAATGGAAAACGACTAAAGATAATATGAAGACTGGTGATTTAGTCTTGATTAAAAACGAAAACATACCTTCATGTAAATGGGCGATGGGAAGAATAATTGAAACGCATCCAGATGATTATGGGAATGTTCGTGTTGTCACTGTAAAAACGGCATCTAATATTATTAAAAAGATCTATCACAAAGATTTGCAAATTACCTGTAGATAGTTGACGGTCCGTCCACGGTCGTCAACGGGCCGGATTATGTTCAAGCTTGAACAAACTGAAGTTCCTGAAAAGAAAATATTTGGTTATAATATAATTTAATTTAAAATTATTTGTTACATACTTTTGTTTGTTTACCTTTTAGTTTAAATTATGTCAAAACTTTGACAATTCACAATGAATTAACACTTAATTAACATTTAAATGAATGCATTCAATGTGATATTGTTATTAAATAATGACTGCATTCAGTATTCAATTTATTTTGTAAATTTGCTGCCATCTGGTGTTAAAGGATAAATGCTCCCAAACGAAACGAATTATAGGAGATGTTATGAGCAATATCAAATATGCAAATCATTTCTATTTTTGCGATTTCCAGAAGCTTTTCAACAAAATTTATTAGCGAGCGTTATTTTAACACCAGGTGAATATTTATTTATATAATTTAATAATTATTTTTTTTGCGAACTATAAATAAAAATATTGTGAATAAAAGGAAAATTTATAAATAAACATTATAAACATTATTTTAAGAATATATATTTTATTTTATAATAAATATTAATGGTCAAAAACTCTTTTATCATTAAAAACAATTTAATGTGAATTTTATTGTGCTACAAAAAATAAATTAATTAAAATAGACATTTTTACAGCAATATACATGGTTTTTTTACAACATTGGAGCCCCATCCACTCCAAACGCTAACGAATCCAACTGACTGACGGAAGACTATTTCTCTACTCAACATATGTGACATAATATTAAAAAATCAGCCTTTATAAAGTGCTTGCAATTTTATGTCGCTCAGCTCTTTGAATAGAATAAAAAAAAACGTTTCGTAGGAGAAATTTTTTTTTATCACGATAGGTTCTCTCTTTATATCTAGGGGTAGTTTTGAAAAACCACGGCTTACAAATATGTTCAATTTAGTGTATCTCATGAACTACTTAACGGATTTTCAAATTTTTGTTTTGTGTGTTAAAAGTAAAAGTAAGTCCTTTTCAGAAAAAACAATTAAGTTATAATTTTTATAATCTTTATCTTCTATATATATAAAATTGAAAGTACATATGTGAGTTTGCCGTTTATGCATTAATACACCATTCATCCGATCATCATGAAACTTTGGGAAGTTGTTGTGTACACTTGCGCATAGGTAACAGGCAATTTTTTTTTAAACGGAACCCCAGGGCCATTATAATTATCTTAAGGGGTTCTGCCTAAATGTTGATAATAATTTAATTTGATTTTTCTTTAAATATCGTTTAGATTCCTTTGATCAATTTTTTTGTTGAACATAATTTAATGAAATTGAAAAATGAAAGCATAATCTGAAACAATTACATTTGTATATCAAAACTATATGTATTTGAATTAAACACATAATGATGCTACAAATTTTATCATCTACCTACACCAAATATGTTATTGGTTTGCAATTGTATGAAATACATGTTTCTTCAACTAAGAAAGATAGTTGATAACATCGATTAAAAGCTCAAAATTACGAAGTGGAATTCCCATAAATACTATACAAAAAGCATAGCTTATGTATAATCAAACATGGATAGCAATTATGATAAACAAACTAATTAAAAATGTGGCCCTTAGTCGGCAACACGTTTGCAATAGTGATTTGCTAACAGTTACAATGCATTAATACCAATGAATTTATAATATTTGCTCGCCCGCACGAACATATGTAAAATTTAAAATTTTGGATCTATGGATGTGACAAAGCCGCGTACCTGCTGTTGGCAAATCAGTTAACGTGAGATATTGTATACTACTGACAATAGCAGTAAGATATCACTTATATTAAGGGGATAAGTGATTTTTTTGGAGTGCTGGCGGATGTACTTTTTCAATCAACGATAGCACCCTTAGTCTTAGTTATGGAATATTCTTTGACGATAACGCTCTATTTTTTTAAATAAAATGTGTTGGGTAGTAGGAATTACAATGTGTGTCACAACAACACATAAGAACCTTCTAAGAAAAAGGTCCCATAACAATATGCTTTCTAAGGTGTTGATGGACGTAATTTTTTTATTTTTTATAAGAATGAACTTTTTGCTTACTCGAACAAATGAGCTTCCATATAACTATTGTATATGCTGGCTTTACGTAAACAATGCGTTACATGATCTTGGCATATGCTCCTAACACTAGGATAATTAGGAACCTAAGTTTAGATTTGTTCCTGCAAATTTGAAACAAAAAGTATATTGTTTTTATTTCCTCCATCCTATCATTAAATATTGCCCTATGTCGTACATTATTATGTGAAAGGATTTATTATTAAGTTTTCCATTCTTTAAAAAGAATATAAAAAAAAAGGTTGCGTCCATCAACGTCTTAAAAAGGATTATGTTGTAGAACCTAGGTCTTAAAAGATTTTTACGTGTTGTTGTGACACATATTGTAATTCCAAATATGTCACATATTTTGAAATTGCAAAAACTTTTTTGAACTTTGGTGAAAAAAATGATGAGCAGTGTCAATGAAGCTACAATTTTGAGTGGAAAATTCGAAGAGGAAGATGTAGTGTTGCCACGACAGACAGGCCACATATTTCCATGATCCCAACAGATTCAAACGTTAAGTTTCCAGTGCAACTCGCTTTTGCAATTACCATCAACAAAGCACAAGGATAGTTACTGCAAGTATGTGGCCTAGATTTAAAGAATCCGTTCTTCTAACACACATGGACAACTGTATGTGGCTGGCGCGTTAGGAAAACCTTCTGATTTATTCGTGTACCCACCAGACGGAAAAACAAAAAATATAGTGTCCCCACAAGTACTCGAATAAATAAATAGAATCAAAACGACATTTTGAAATTCGTTCCATATTAAAATAAATAAGTTGCAATAAAAATGACACAATATAAATTGAATGTTATCTTTACGTGTTTTCACGAGTTTTATTTCTTATGAGATAGCGGCAATATGCGTCCGATGTTAAATAAGCAAAACTTTTTGACTATTTGGTATAAAAAATAAAATTTTGAGAGATTTTGGGAGTGATGAAGATCAAAGCAATTATTGTAATTCACTTGAATTTTGCAATTTGACAGCATTTTTCATTTTCTCTCAGAAAAACTTCTTTAGAACAGTTTTTGTGTGTTTCGTGTCGGGTACAAATACAATGCATGAGCACTGTAAACATTTGTGAATCTATTTTTGTTCTGTATAATGTTCTATATAGAGATGAGTGATGACACACCTCTACTAATTCAACAAGTCATTGAAATTTTTTTATAGCTTGCTCGAAAACTTATTTGATCGCCAATTTTTCATATATCCGAACTGATGAGCTAAAGTACTGATTATTTTTCATTCATATTTTTAAAAACAAAAACTAAAAATTACGCTATCATTTCTCATTACCACTTTTTGAAATCATTGCTATTACGTCAACAAATGTCTGTGCACAAACTTTATTTATAAGCGTAGCAAAGCTCGCCGGGTCCTGCTAGTTTTTTATAAAAAATTAAAAAACTAAAAATAATAGGGGTTGAATGGTTGACATCCCCGTTGTTTTTTATATTTTACCCCATAATTTTATAATATCCTTATTTTCCAGCATAATTTTTTTTATAGAAATTTATTAAAAAAATTCATCTTCATTCAAATGTGGCATAATTCGTGCATACTTGATATTTGGAGTCAGCAGGGTGAGAGGTAGTTGTTTACTGCTATAGTTGTAGTTGTAGTTGTACTGTTGTGGTTGTTTATTGCGGTAAAGCAATCAGAGGCTAGGAAATGCAAGTGATGCAGTTAAATCTCAACCACTGCGAGGCTGCACCAGATCTTTTGCAGCAACCAGTTTTGAAGGCCGGGCAGATCTTGTCATTATAGTATAAGAACCTAAACAATATTAAATGGGCGTCAAATGCACACTGCGTCAGATGCGGCTGTGTAACAAATAAAGGGGTGACATGTAGCATAAGTGAGCACTACATACACAGCGACCATCAAGCTTTTGTATATGAGCTAATGCTAAGGAAACCAAAGTGGAAATACAGTGAACTCCACAGGTAACACTAGTTTACAAGAAAAATTTCTTTAAATAAAACCCAACTTTTAGGTAGATTTCATATAAAAATCTACCTATTGCAATGGGCTTCATCTCGGAATTTCGGAAAAATTTTGATGCCAAAGGACTGTTTGTGATAAGTGGAGATGAAAAAACAAAAAAAAAAAAATTATATATATATATATATATATATATATATATATATATATATATATATATATATATATATATATATATATATATATATATATATATATATATATATATATATATATATATATATATATAACGATATGAGGTATAACGGAATTTAGCGGCACTCTCACGGTCGCATTTTTCGACCTACACCAAAATAATTTTTTGTGTATGTTTCGGCAAATAATGTCTTGGACAAGTTCGTGAACTGGCCATATCCGGGTACCGGTTAAGCGGCTAGAGCCTAAAAAATCGAATAATCTAGGGCGCTATAACTTCCGTTTTAATAATAATATTTTAATAAAATTTAAAAATATTGAATATTTGAACCTTTTTCTATCATTTTTATCCAGATGACTACTTTGGCGTTTCAGGTTCCTCAAAAATCAGCTGTTTTAAAAATTTACTAAACTTTGCTGCCCTTAATCTAGCTGAAATAGCCAAGCTCATATTTGAAAACTTTTTTTCACGTACTTAAAATATAAATCTTTCCAAAATTTTCAAAAATAATAGTTTAAGTCTAACGGTTGAGACCCTACGGCTGTTGAAATGAAAACAAACGCAAAAAGCAATGCTTTCATCATGTTTCAGTTTATGTTATTTAAATTCATCTTAGCTTTTAAACATATTTTTCAACTATAGCCTCAAAAAATTTCAGCTTTCTAACCCAAAAGGTGCCATTTTTATAAGCATTATAATGCAACCCTTACAAGAAAAATATCAACCCATTTAATACCATAGAAAAATTATCAAAATCTCTTTTGTTTTTATTTTTTTTACTAAGTAACCGTTTGAAAAAAGATTAAATAAGAACAAAAAAACACAACAACAAAAGATGATTTTGAAATAAAATTGTTTGATAATGTTATAAATTATGTGTGATGGTATAATTGTAGTTGTGACGTAGTTCATTTGATCTTTGGTGGATTTAATATGTTATTAAAAGTAGTTTAAACCAACTTAAATAAAACTGTTCCGAAATTGTATTGATGGAGTTAGTTCGGATAATGTATTTAATTTGGTTCGATAATTTTTTTGAATTATTCTGTTTCTACTTATATTTTTTATTTAAATTAATCTGACTTATTTAATTTTATTTGGACACAAAACCGTCTGACCCCGAAATCTACCTATTTCTAGCGGATATACCTGCCGCTGGGATTTTTTGTATAGATTTTGACCTGATGAACAAGAAATGCTTAGCAAAGATAAGAACAAACATTTTGAGCTCTATTTTGTTAAAGTCCATCAAGGATTCTGGAAGTTACACTCGAAAAAAGTTGAAAAAAATTAAAAATTTTATGTTTATTTTAAATTTTTCAACATTCAACTGCATCAATTTTGAACAAACAGCGATTGTAAATTTTTTAATTTCTTGGAGCCTATATTTAATTTTATTTCCTTTCTTTTAAGTTAAAAAACACGAATATTGGTGCAGGTTTGGTGCAGGTTTTCCCACAAAAAGTCAAAACTCAAAATTTGAAAAAAAAAATTTTTTTGCTAGGAAAAATTTAAATTCTGCAACATAATTGATTTATATATAAACTGTTATACAGATTTTCAAGTTAAAATGGCGAGTAATGGTCAAAACCTGGTCGCAACACAACGTTAAAACGTTAAATGAACATTTTCTCTATTCTACTATCTTGAATGTGTTAAGTTGCAGTTGACATAGCTATTTTTCGGCATCTACGGTTTTTCTTCATTCAATTCTATGCCGAAGTAATGAAGATATGCAATTCTTATAAATGGAGTGAGTTTTTAGCAGGATGTATTATCCAAATTCCACAAATAAAACAAAATGAGTTTGGACTATTTTTACACTTGAAACTTCTTGACGCCATTTAAATAAATTAACTTTATACTTTACTATTTTAAAAGAATTCTTAACTGATGTTTGAGAACTATTGAACTTATAAAACATTATTTACGATGCGGCACAAAAAGAAAAGAAAAAATAGATAAAACGCGGTTGAAATAAGGAAAACTCAAAATAACTCGCAGTTTTTATACGAAAAAATATCAACTCATATTTAAATCAATTATGTTGCAGAATTTAAATTATTCTAAGTAAGAGGCTCCAAGAAATTAAAAAAATTTGCAACCGCTGTTTGTTCAAAATTCATGCAGTTGAATGTTGAAATATTTAAGAAAAACATAAATTTTTGATTTTTTTTTAACTTTTTTCGAGTGTAACTCCCAGAATCCTTGATGGATTTTTACAAAAAATAACCCAAAATGTTTGTTAGCATCTTTACTATGCATTCGTTTCATTATTTTATTGAATTTTTTTTATTTGTAAAATATGCGATCCAAAAACCGGAATAACATTTTTTTCACCGAAAAAATTGGTTTTTCGTGAATATCTCAAAAACAAGAGCTAACCTAATAGTACTTTATTTGATTAGGAGCTAAAGTGATACTTTTTGTGTTGAGTCTATAGTTTGACGGCCGACTGCAGGGAGGCCGACAATTATAGACTATTTGTTCAACAGGTCCAAATCCACAGTAAGGGAGACCCAAAAAGTTCAAAATTTGCAAACTAGTGTAATTTATGGGATGGAGGTTTAAGCTACAAGATGAAGCTACTTTTAACTTCATGATACAGGATACCAACCAAACTGGAACAGCAGAAAATAAAGCCACCCAGCTCATGGAGGGCAATAAACGAGCCTGTGAAGCTGCAATTCCCAGGAGGAGTGCCAATAATTTTAAAATGTCGGTTTATTGGTGAAACGAGGATATAGCTGAGCTTCAAAGAAAGTGCTTTTACGCAAGAAGACTATATCAACGTGCCCGGAACACTTGCGATTCTATACTACGCCAGCAGTACTGTAATGCACAATCTGAGCTTAAACGAGCCACAAAGCATAGCAAACGACAGTGACTCCACGACCTGTGTCACGAAGTTAACTGCGACCCTTTGGGTAGAACGTACAAAAATGTAATGAGCAATCTCAAGAAGAAGAATTGTAATATTTGTACCAGCCCACTATAGTGGGAGATATAGTCAAGGTTCTGTTTCCACAACAACTTGAAAAAGCGTTCCATGATGAATGAGGAAGCGCAAAAGAATAACAAATATAATAAATAACAAAGTATAACAAAGCAAATATCAAAGGCCCCAGCATGGACAGTAATCCAAATAAAGCTTTGAAACTAGCAGCCCAAATGCAACATATGCTTTCAAGAAAGTTTATGAAGCATATATTGCTAAAGGTAAGTTTATGAAGCATTTATTGCTGAAGGGTAAGGTTTTCCCGGATATGTGGGAAAAGCAGAAGCTAATTCTGGTTCTAAAAGGATCAAAACTACCTGAAAAACCATCCTCTTACTGCCCAATATGTCTGCTAGACACTGCAAGAAATATATTAGAAGGGATCATAAATGACCGCGTACAAGAGGCAATCGTCAAGACGGAAGATCTTACTAAGCACCGTCAGTTGCATGTAGTAAACGGTGCAAAAACAGCAATGTTAGGACATAATAACCTATAGACTACCAAAAACTCCTGTGCTATAGTAACACTGGACGTGAAAAAGTGTTTAACTCAACCAGTTGGAAATGTGTATTAAACGCACTGATCCAAATGAGGGAACCACAGTACCCGCCGGAAATAGTAGGTAGTTACTTCAACCATAGACATTCGATATATAACACCTACGAGGAAACAAAGTCGTACGCTGTAGCTAGTGGCGTGCCTCAAGGTTCTGTATTAGGGCTCACTCTCTGGAACGCTATGTATGACGGTGTCCTGCGACTGTCCGTGCCACAAGAAGCCAAAATTGTGGGATTTGCTGACGATTTGGCAGTTGTTGTGTTCTTAAAATATAGGGACATTTGCAACAGAACCATAAGGAATATTCATGCTACGAGAGACAAAGTAAGCAGAGTAAGGAATGCTTTGTCATGAATTTGGCTAAATTCTGGCAGTTGTTGTGTTACCAGATTCAAGAATCAGGCACACAATCAGAATCCTGAAAATAGTTGTAGCTGGACACAGCTCGATTTGCCGACTTAAGTTCATGTTTTGGGGGGGGGGTCTTGTCCAATCGTTTCAGGATCTTGTAAGAGCTGCTGAAAAAAATTTTGCGAAAATAGGAGGCTTGCTGGGGAATGGAAGTTATCTTGCCTGTTTCACGTCACATCACGTCTGACTGTTACCAACCCACTCAAATAAAACTTTAGCAGTTCATTTTAACAGTATATTTCTTCTAAAAAAAATTTGAAAACAATCAATATATCTAAATGTATTACTTGAACTTACTTAAAATACTAATTTCTATTTAAGTATTAATTCTAAATTATCAAATATTATCAAATGATCAAAATTATCTTGAAACGTGATATCTCACAAAAAAAATGTTCTGTAAAACAAGCACAATAACATTCGTATACACATAAATCGATTTAAATGTAGAAGAATATAATAATATTATAATATAATCTTACCAGAACTAAACTTTTTTTATGTTCTATCAAAAGGATAATATAATTCACTATTTAAATATTAATTTGTACTAGGAAATTTCAAAAATTATTAAATGTTCGTGAAAACACAAAAAAATTATTAATTTATAATTTATGGAAACAAGATATAAATGATTGATTTTCCATTTAAAAATACCGAAATCTATTGTAATTCCAAATCCTGTTATTATGTAATTTTATTAAAGAAATAAATGAAATTCTTATTTGGTGTCCCCTTTCCCTGACCTTTGCAAAAAATGTTATATTATTAACAAGAACGTCCGCTATATGAACATCTACATGAACGTCATTAAAAATGTTCCGTTGAAATCCGTTAATTGAATTTCCTAACATGCGGTTTATGTTCGCTGTTTGATTCGCGATTATACTCTACAGAAGGAAAACAAAACATGCCATAGAAACTCAGTGGTTTCAAAATATTTCGAAACATACCTGTTATTAAAACTGAAACAATCTGAATCGTATTCGTATAACGCTCACATAGAACCTCAAATGTTTCACGTTTCACTTGAAACTATTTTACCACTATAAACAAAACAAATTAGCTACACTGTAATAATAAGCAAAAACCAAAATACTAACATTTATTTTCCACGGTAGGTATTTGATAGTATATTTAAATTTAACACTTTTAAAGCACCGTATTATTAACTTTAATTTTTATTAAACAAATTGTATTTTATAAAATCAAGGAAAGAAGACTAAAATTATATTCGGAATAAAATTTATTTAAGCCTATATACTTCCAAACGCAATATCATATGTTTAGAAAAAATATGGGTGGGAGAAAAATCGATCAAACTCGTAATTAAAACAAATAATTAAAATGAAATAACTAGAGAAACAACAGGATTGAAAAAAAGAATTAAATAGGTTAGTCCAAATTAAGAATATGTTAAATGATGCTACATGTTGCACAAGTTGTTGCAACAATGAACAACAATCTCATTTCTTCTCTCATTTCTTTTACTAATAATATAAAACTTTGATCAGCAACGCTGTCACACAGTGCATCTCAGAATAAAAGATTGCTGCTACCTAATGTGGTCACGTCTACTCTGATGTATGCAGCTCCAACTTGGGCCGGTATATTAGAAAAGAAGACGTACAGAAATAAGCGGCAACTGTACATAGACTCATTGCCTTGCGAATTATTTGTGCCTGTCGTACAGCTTCAGATGATACGGTATGTGTAATTGCAAGAATGCTGCTGTAACAAAGTCGTTACAAAGCTATGTAGACAAACGAAGAGAGGATGGTGGAAAAGAAAGTCTAAATACAATTACGTCAATAATTTTACCATGGCGGAACAAAATCTTTTGCCCTAACTCCCAAAAGTGTCCCAAATCCATCGTCTTTCGATTACCATATCCAGCTCCGACCTACTAATGTCTACTACCCTCCTCTTACTATATGCCTCCCTAATCTTCGCAAATAAACTATCAAATAATTGATACATTTCTGCAGACAAAATCAAAATTACATACTGACAGGAAAAATATATTAAAAAAAAACATGTTCATTAAACTAAAAATATTTAACACCAAAGAACAATAACTGCAAGGCATGAAGTACAGTCTATAAAATAAACTGCAAAGGATTAACTAGTGGCTACATGGGCGGATTCTGCCAGTACTTAAATAAAAAAAATGTATCAGCAGGCAGCACTTCCCTACAACAAATATAATCAAAGAACGATGAACTGTCCAAAAACTACAACAAATATAATCAACAAACTACCAATATTCAATAAATCGCACACATCATTTGCACTTCAAACCCCAGCTAGCACAAACGTGATCGATTACGCTAAAAACTCAAAGTACCTAATGCATTTTTTATTCATTCTATTGATCACGAAAGTAATCGATTACTACCTCCAATATAAAATTTGTTTTGTTGTTGTTGCGTAATCAATATTTGCCGCCGTGCTGTAGTTTGTAAGGAGTATTTTAAGTAAAATTAAAGTATGTATCCATAAAAAAATACGCAAAATAGTGTATTTTGCTACAAGAGAAGAAAACACGTTGTTTCCGTGAGTGAGCTTTGTTGGTGTTCGATATATGTAGGTTGATATTTCAACTATTTAATAAAGTTTTTATGGTTATCTGTTAGATTATAGTTATGTGTTATCGGACATGTTAAATTTAATGTCGGAAAATTGCCTAAAGATAAAATATCAAATATATCGTTTTTAATGTTTATAAGAAAATTCGTTTATAAAAAAATCGCAGAAAAAATTAATTGAAACGAATCTAAAACGCAAGGCTATTGACTTTTGTTTCGTTATTTAAGCCAGATACAGGTATGTTGTTTAATTTTTAGTGCACTTTATACGTAAAACTTAAAATGTTAAAATTAGTTGTATATATTTATAACAGCTATGATTCGGGGAGTAACTCTGTCTTGCTCTTCCAGTATTCGGCGATTTGCAAAATAATTGTGTGAACTGTAGCTGCCTTGGCTCCAACTATTTTAAGTGTTCTTTGAACGATAATCTAGTATCTATCATTACCCCCAAGTATTTAATTGATGGCTTTGAAATAATTTTTTGCTCACCGAGATTTAACGTTATGGTTTCACGTTTTTTCCTATCAATTATAAGCACAGCCCCTTTTTTATGCTCTGCTAACTGCAGACCTGCTGTAGAAAGCCATTTTTTTATTAGATCTATGGATATGCCACATTTGCACTCTACCTCCTCTTTTTATTTTCCTACCACAACCTAAGCGATATCATCCGCAAAACCAACAATCCTTGCATCATCATAGTATGTTGAGCTTGAAAACCTGATCGTACATCAGGTTCCACAGAATAGGTTCTACGATTTTTCACCATCATCGGTGTCGTATTTCATGATTCTGTTGTTGAAGTAATTCGCTACTATTTTTTTTATATACCCTGGCACTTTTCATAGGCCAAGTGCTTCCATGATTCGTGGCCATTTGGTTAAATTAAATGCAATTTTAACATCCAGTGCGATAATTGCGCAGTATTTTTCGGTTCCTCCCTTCCATTTCTACCTTTCGATAGTTTTCAGGTAGATTTCATATAAAAATCTACCTATTGCAATGTGCAGAATCTCTAAATTTCGGAAAAATTTTGATTTTGGTGCCAAACTATATATATATATGATAAGCGGAGAAGGAAAAAAAATTCATATATGTAAATATATACACGGTTAATTTTTTTCACTAGATTACGACTAGATTCGAGCCGACTGGATAATCTAGTGCCATTCTAGTTTTGAGTTTTGAAATGTTTGAACTAGATTTCTGTTTTATGACGATCTAGTTTATAACCAGGAAATCCGGTTTTTTAGAAATTTTGAAAACAAAAAAACGAAAATCTAGTTTTCATACATCGAAACAGAGTTCTAGGTTTAAAATATATATCTGTTTCTAAACCGGAAATCTAGATTTCATGTCAATTTTTTTTAAAACTAGAAATCTAATTTTCGAAACAGCTCTAGTTTTAAACTAAATATCTGTTTTTAAACCTGAAAATCTAGATTTCAAGACAATTTTTATTTTACTCGGAATCCATTTTTATACTCGCACATACGTTCAGAGTAGCAATCTCGGGTTCAATTCAAGCAAATGTGTGGCTCTAGATGTATTCTAAAAAAATTTTAAATACTTATTATACAGAGTATAAATATAGTTATAACGTTAATAAATGATATAAAAAACTTTCTTTTTTATAATCAATTAATAAGGAAATTTATTTCAATTACAAAAAAAGATACAGAATTTAAATACTTAAAATCTACGTTTAATACGAATTCTAAAGTAACGTATAAATGTAATTTCTACCTATATACATATTGTATAATATATTATTTCAGCATTTTTTTATATTTCATATATAAAAATTATATTAAAAAACAAATTAAATATTAAAAATACATATTAAAGTTATTTTAAAGAATGAATAAAATGAGTAACAAACCCTAATGGTTTGTTAGGTGTGCCAAAATAAAAACACTGGAAAAAATTCCAGAACCTGTGCGAGGTTTTATCAAATTTTAAATTGAAAATATAAAATATTTTAAATAATATTTCGAACGCAGTTTGAAAATTGGTTCCAACATAAATATTTTTTTGGTCTAAATGGATATAAAATTCACCAGATGATCCAAATCTTTCTTTCTGAAAACATCTAAGGAATGGCCAGTTTTGAGAATAGTTGATCTCATCTACTTGTTCGTTTATCTGTAAAATAATATTAAAAAAACAAGATTATCGTTTGAAGACTAATAATTTAAATATTTATAGAAAATTGAACATTAAACCACAATTTTGCAGGTTTCAGCATCACGACCTTCACTTATCTGGCTGCCAATGCAAACAACCAAACCGAAATTCACGCTGCCATACTAACAAAATGCAAAAGGATTTTTTGCTCCGGAATCAATATAGTTTCCGGAGTATTTTATCTACATAAGTTTAAAGTAAAACAGAACAAATTGCAAAATAGTGTAATGGTATTTTATCTTTTAAAACTAAGTTCTTCAAATTATAACGACATTTTTGACATTCAAATTAAATTTGTATTTAAGTACCTATATAAAGGGTGTTCCAGACTGACGCTGTTTCCTTGAAGGGGGTAATTCAGGATAAGATTCTGAACAAAAAATTGTTCTAAGGAGTTTCGAAATTTTTTACCGTAAAAAATTTTGTTCTACTGTTTTTGCAATATCTCAAAAAGTAAAAACGATATCCATGCAGTTTAAATGTTTTTCGATTAAGTAATGATTGTTTTTTATAATATATACTTAATCAAAGGGTAATTTGATAGAAAAATTCAAAATTACTGCAGACAAAGCGAAAATAACCGAAAAAATCATCAAAAAAATAATTTCAATGTTATTTATCTCAATAATTGGTATCAAATAAACATATTTTGTTTTAAAAAAATATTTGGCTTATTGCAATAATAATTTTAGAAAATACAATTATAATAAAAAAATTCACGTAAAGAAATTGATCTAACAATTGCAAGATTAAGAAAAACAACGATTTTAAAATTAAGAATCAAAATTGTTAAGAGTTTTGAAATCGTATAAAAACTTAATTGTTCTAATATTTACCAATATACAAATAGCAACAAGTGAAACTTAAAATTGATTATTATCAAATTATTTAAAACTAGCATACCCAAGGAAAACTAATAAGTCATGTCGTTTTGCATACCGAATATTTCAAAATAAATACATATTTACAAATTCTGAAAATAACTTACATCATAAAATTTTGCTATGGGAGACATAATCTTTTCAATCTTGTCAGCAGTTATTTCCAAAGTTGATTGTGTAACTTTTTTTTGTGTGTTTGTAGATAATCTTGATTTTACAATAAATACATATTGTAAAAATTCTGTAAAATAAAAAAATAATTTTATTTTTAAATATGTCAAAAACTAATTCAATTAAAAATATTATACCATCACTAATAAGTTTTAGATCTGATTCCAAACTTAAAATTTTTTGTTCCATTTTCAATGCATAAAATTCTGTGTTTGAAATATTCATTTTCCTAAACTCGTTATTTATCTAGTAAATATAACTTTTGTAAATACTAACGTAATCAAATGAAATTTAATGTAATTAAATTTACCATTTCTCCATCGAACTCCAGTATTTTTGGGTACTTTTCAAATATTTCTGCTGCCGTTGCGTTAGAGTCTCTCATTTTTTGCCTATCGCCAAACGTACGAGCCATCAAATCTTTTATGTAATTTATATCCGTAATATCGGTTGCCAGTTTTTCCACCTTAAGTTTTAAGGAAATTATATTATTTTAATTTTTTTTTGAGTTTGTAAAAGAAACTCAAAGGGTTCTTATTACAAGAAAATGCTTTAGTTAATATTATTTTAATGTTTTCGTATATATAGCAGAAATTTAAAAACGAGATACTCACATCAAGTGGCTTTACTGGCGAATAGTTGATTTTTCTCTTAAACGTTTGGTTTTTCTTTTTTGATGGAGTCAATGATAATCTCTCACGTTCTAAACGGTATTCAAGCCTTCCGGCTGCTCTTTTTCCATCCTTGGAACCATGAGGATGGTACCATGTACTCTGAAATAATATTTAAATATAGGTTACATATTTATGATTATACATAAATATATATTAGTATGTATATATAAATATTTATAAATAAATATATTTATAATATATAAATATACATATACAGGGTGAACCATTTAACTTGGCACAAAAATAGGTCTAAATTTAAGAGAAAGTGGTGGTCCATTAAAAGATCTGGAATCTTCATCTGAATAAAAAATAAATAATAACATCATGAAGCCTATCCAAAAAAAAAAATTTCAAAATTTTCAAAATTTTCAAAATTGCGTTGTTTGGAAGATATTGGGTTGAGCCAAGTTAAATGGTTCACCCTGTATATAATATATAATAAATATATACATACATATATATATATATATATATATATATATATATATATATATATATATATATATATATATATATATATATATATATATATATATATATATATATATATATATATATATATATATATATTTATATATATATATATATATATATATATACATATCAGGCACGAAGCCTGTTTTGTTTTACGACGGAAGCAGTAAATTCTAGAAATACTTTTTCTTAAAACACTGTTTAAGGAAAGGAACTTTATATTATATGTGCTTTATTTGTTTTTCAAGATGTTTCTTACATTGTTTTTCTACGTACTTTTAGTTAATTTGTATTTCAACTAGGATGGTTAAAATCTAGTCAAGTTTTTAGCAATGAGCTTAGTCTCAAATCAAAACATAATAATTAAATTTTTATATTTAAGAATACTTTATATTAAGAATAACAAACACTATAGACCTTCATTTTGTTGAATTTTAAATGATTTAAACAAATATATTTTAAATTAATATATTTTAAACAAACAAAAAATTGATGATCATCAAATAACTTATGCATTCGAATATTATAAATTAAATAAAAAGCATTAATCAAATAAATTTGCTAATATTTTTGCTAATTTGCTGACACAACGTTATTTTAATAAAAAACACAGAAAATGAACCAAATAAACCAAATATTCAAATTTTAAAGTATTTAGATATTATTTTGTACAGATTCAGAATTTGATACTTAAACATTTAATTTAAAGGCTAGTTAGGGTAAAAAGGGGTTTTTGTGTGAGAAAAATCCAAAATATACTTTCGAATTAAAAAGTTCACATGACTTTCTTAATTACTTGAGTTTTAAGTGCTCAATCAAAATCCGAAATATAATTCAAAATTGTTTCATTATTCAAATCTAGTGAATTAAAAATTCTTAACTAGATTAATATTTTTGATAAATAAATAATTTTCCGTCCTCATATTTTCCAAAAATAGATAAGTGGCGCAATCCATATAAGAAACAAACAAATATATGCAAAATTTGTGAATATAACTAAATATTTATATAACACGAATACTACAAATATTTGTTATTTATTTATTAAAATATTATTAATCTAGTCGGTACATCTAATGCTACATCTGTGTTAAGTTGTCTCAAATCATATATAAATAAAAGTAAAATTAAAAATTAAAATTTTTTAAAATTCGTAAATTTAATTCCGTAATTAAATAAATAAATTAATCCATAATTCAAAAAATTAATTTGTTTTTTTTATTAATTCTTAAATTCGTTATTTAATAATTAAAAATCTTTGTTTCAATACAAAATCAAATAAAAAAAATATTTCAGTTTATTATTTGCATAAAAAATAAATTTCTAAGTTTTATATAAAAGTTCAATTCTTCGTTGTTGGGAACTAAAATTGTTAATGACTTTGTCGTAAAAATCATCACCACTTTTCAAATTATTTAATAAATTTTTTTCAATAAATATTAGGGCTAAATTTGATAGTCTCGATTGTCCACATTTATTTCTTAAATACGTTTTAATTCTTTTTAAGCAAGAAAATGATCTCTCAACAGAGGCTGTAGTTACAAGAAATGTTAACACCAATTTAATAAATTTAAAATATTCGGAGAAACAATTATCCAACTCAGTTTCAACTAAAAAGTGTAAAACTTCTTGAATATTTTTTTTAGCTGTAAAATTATCATCATTGAAAACTACTTTTAATTCTGTTTTTAAGGCAGGAATATCAAAAAAACCAGGATAAGCATTTTGTAAATTTAATATTAAGCTCTCTGGAAATTTTTTATCGAAATTTTTATATTGTGAAAGATCGGCCAGCTTCAGAAACTCAAAATATGGTAAGGAGTCGAATCTATTATCTAGTTCTATAATTATGAGGGTTATAACTGTTTTCAATAGATTTTCAAATTCAGCTTTTGTAGATAGATTCGCATCTGATCGACGTGTTTCTAAAAGGTCTAAATTCTCCATTTGATCAACACCTTCCCAAAAATCTCCGAAATTCTCTGTTATGCGACTAATAGTATTTTTGAAGCTATTGATTTGCTGTATACAAAATTGCATATCGTTGGATTTAGTTTGTAATATTTTAAACAAAGTATCCGAATGTGGAAAGAATTTATTAAAAAAGTGAAGCAAAATAATGAATTTTTTGTCATTTAAGATATGCAATAAGCCTTTTGATTGCAATACTGCTTCATTGTCCCAGTCTATTTCATTTTCTATTATATTCTCAAAAAATGTTAATAAATGGGGCTTTATTTCAAATAATGTTTGAACAACACGTCCATTATATTCCCATCGAGTTGGAGCACTAGTTGGAACTTTTTTCTTAACAAATTCATTAAATGCAGCTAACCTCTTAGTTGAGTGACTAAAAAAACTCACAAAACAACTCATACTTTTGAAAAATCCGGCACAAACTTTGATTTTGGAGCACGATTGCGATAAAACAAGATTCAGCTTATGAGCAAAACAATGAATATAGTGCGCATTAGGCATTAATTCTTTAATTTTAATCTGTAACCCATTTGAATTACCAGACATAACGGCAGCACCATCATAGCTTTGACAAACCAATTTGTCAAACATATTTTGTTTTTTCAGAAAGGGTACAATAAACTCAAACAATTCCCGAGCTGTTCTACCAAGTGAAACATCAGCAAATCCAATAAACCTTTCAACAACGTTACAATCTTTTTTGACGTATCGAACCATAATTGACAGTTGGGATTTATTTGACACATCAGTTGTTTCATCTAACAATAGTCCAATGTAATCGCTATTGTTAACTTCATTATGAATTTCTTCTGACAATACAAAGGCAATAGAAGAAATTATATCATTTTGTATTTCACTGGATAAACCAGAAAATACCTTGGAATTATCTAAATGGTTTTTGAGTACGGGGTTATAACAAGATAAAAGTTTAAGCAACTCAATATAATTGCCTCTATTACAGGAATCTGGTGATTCGTCATCTCCTCTGAATGGTAGCTCTTGGGCCGCAAGAAAGCATGTGACATCTATCAAACATTTAAATATGCCTCTGTTTTGCCTTACTTTTTCGTTGTATGCTCTTATAGACATTGCTCGTGACGAATCTAAAACATTTTCTATTCGTGTTTTACCGAATATCTTTAAAGCAATAGTTGCAGTCATATGAGAGCTGCATTCTTTTTCATGTCTTTTAGCTGCTTTGGATAAATTATTCATGTCATAAAAGCCTGTAGTATTCCATACAGACTTATCCGTAGCAAATAAAAGACATGGCCAACAATACAATTTGTTTGTTTTACTACAGCCCGTTAACCAAACATAGCTTTCATAAAACTTCATTGAAAAATGTCTTGTACATCTTTTAATGACAGTAGAAATGGTCAAATTTGGTGTTGGCTTTCCATTATCTAAAATTTTTTTCTTTTCATCAAAACTTCTTGATGAGAAAGATTTTTCTAAAATATTGCCTACAACACAATTACAGACATTCATTTTATTTATATTCAATAATTTCTTCAATATAAATGAAACTACAAAAATTAAATCAGTATACAATATTATTACTTCAATATCAAAATATGAAAACGTAAAACCTGCCGTAAATCACTTAAGCCGAAATGAAATATCTGTATCTCAAACAAATTCAAATTTTAAATGAATTTAATTTTTCATCAAAAAACAAAATATCTCTTAGTTTGAAACAAAAAGAAACCAAAAAGAGATTTAAAATAAATTAAAACAATATTCTCTCAAGCAAAAGAAATTTCATTTCTCTCATAATGATTTTTAAAACTCATTATTTATCTCAAATTTCATATGAACATTTTAAGGGGAAATATATAATATTTCTAATTATTGAATTTTATTATGTATGGATAGATGAATGAATCTAGCGAGATCATTATTTTTATTATTTTGTATGATGAGTAAATTTGTAAGTATTTTGTTTGTTGATTCAGATTGAGTCGTGTGTTTGTGGATAAATGAGTATGGTAGGAAAAAAACAAAAGGTTTATAGATGTAATTTTATATCAAACAAAAATTTCAAAATTGTTTCATATAATAAATTAAATGTTTACGGAAGCACTCATTCCAATCAATATATGGAGGATTCGTGCCTGATACATATATATATATATATATATATATATATATATATATATATATATATATATATATATATATATATATATATATATATATATATATATATATATATATATATATATATATATATATATATATATATATATATATATATATATATATATATATATATATATATATATATATCTGTGTGTGTGTTACATTATATATAGTTAATGTTTTATAATATTTACATATAAAGGCATATTTGAAGGACCACTGAACCCAAGCTTTGGAAAACTAGCTACAATACTCGATGCACAATTTGATTTCTCTTGAGATGTAGGATAACTATATGAATGAAAAAACATTTAAAATTATTTTATAATGCATGCATTTAAATAAATTTTTAATATAATTTAAATTAATAATTTTCGCTTTAAAATACTATGTCAGAAAATATTCAATTTAAATTAAGTACAATAAAAATAAAGATATTCTTACTATCCACATAATCCAATTAAATCGCTTGTTACGATCCGAGTTAAGTTTCTTAAATCCTCTCCTGTTACACTTTCATTTCCATCAATTCTCATTAAAAGTCTTGGATCTTTGCTTTCCAGTAAAATCCTGATATCTCTTTTCTGAAATCATATTTATTTTTTAAAAGTAAAATATGGTTATCCAAATTAGAGATTTTACCTCTGGATATCTGTCATCCTGTTGTGGAGTCAAGCTGCTAAAATCAAATATATCACTAATTTCTACAGGAGTCGATGACATTAAATTGGGTCTCAATTCATTGATGATGGTTAGAATTTTTTTTTTTGGACCAAGTTTTAATTGCAGTTCCTTAAGATCGGGTGATTTTAGATTTACAAAAATATCCTCTGATATTTTTTCTTCTGCAATATATAATTTTTATTAATAATCTTATGCAAATAATAATTATATAAGAAAACTGCTATTACATTTTAAATCTTTTCCGTTATGACGTATTTGTTCTGATTTTGTTTAATAAGTTTAGAAATGATTAATTGAGCCAAATTTTTTATGTTCTTCAATGAATTATTTTCGGCGGCACTTAGTCAGTTTATTATTTAAATGTTTAGAGTTATGTTTGTTAGTCATATAATTTGATGCAATTAGGTAATTATCAAATAATAATCATATAGTTGTATCTTTAACAAATGTTACTACACTACTTGGTATACTTATATAAAAAATTATTTTAAACATATACCAATAGACCAAAAGTCTACTCTTTTAAGTTGAATTACTAGTAGTAATAGTTTCAAATCACTATCTAAATATTTGAGGTAATGTTGGACTTTTAATCAATTTAGACAAATACAGATAAACAACTCTACGATTTCAAGGTAAACTAATCAAATATAAACTAAATTTGCATATATCGTAGTTACGAATAATGTATAGAAAACATAATATGAAATAAGCAAGGTGTCTTTGATTTAAATGAAATTTCGATCAACACTATTTTAAAAAATAATAAATTTACTTAAATATTATCAAATCATTCATAAAGATTACTCGCGAAAAATTAAAATTTTAGACAGTTGCGTATCATTTATAATTATATATCAATAATTAAAAATTATCAATACACACGAGCAATACTCAAACAATATAATTAGTACCTATAGAGAGAGATATATAAAACAATAAAAATTAAAGAAATGAAATTTTTTTTTTCAAATTTGTGAATAAAAAATAGATGTTTAAAAAAGAATCCAATATATCGACGTCTAAAAACTAAACTCACTAACTGCATTTTATTTGGTTAAAAAAAAGTTATGAACATAAGTTACTATTAAACAGAAGTAACTTTAACCATTTTAAACATATTTCTTTAATTATGATAGAAAATACTCACTAAAAATATTTCTTTAACTATTAAGTACACCTTGAAAAAATCGTCAATGATTGAAGTTATTAATTTTTTTTATTTCAGTTAGTGAGTTTTGATTTAAGCCGCCGATATGAAAAATGTATATATGGAAAATTTATAAAAATCTATATTTTAAAAATGATCTTTGGGGCAGATAAATAGTGTTTCAGAATTCAGTTTTTTCCATATTGAAAGCGGTTTACTGATAGGAAAATCTTTTAAATTTATTATTGTAAAATCAGAATTCCTTTCTTTTACTTGAAATGAGTTTAACTCTTCGTTAAAACCAGTCAACTCAAAAAGACTACAATAAAAATATATTTTGCCCAAAACTTCGTATATTTCTATTATTCTAACGAAATCGGGGAAAACTGAATTTAAATTTGGGATTTGCATAATATAATTAACCTTAAGTTTTATTAAATTTATATCAATTTGTGTTACTTTTTTAATCACAATCTCATCAGCATTAGGATAAATCAAGTACAAAGCTTCTTTCCCTTGACACTTATTTATAGTAGTTATTTTTAAACTTTGGATACATATCATTGGGTTATCGCCTGTGTGCCTTGAAATTGCCGCAAATTGAATTGCACAATGCTTTTTAGCTAAACTTGTGGGAAGGTTTATATAATTTTGACAAAATGCTATTTGTTTTTTTAACGGCAAATGCTTCGCTTCAAACCTCAAACAGGAGTAATATACTAATGGTCCCTTGGATTTAATGCAGTCCACATAATGTGTGATGTGATGATGTTTATTAATTGGTCTAATTTTAGGAAATAATCGACAAAATAAAGAGTTATGTTTAAAAACTAATTCACTTAATTCATTTAACATAAATGCATTTATATCCAATGAAAAACAAATATGCGTTATTTTAAGCAACAATTGTAGCAAATACATATATTCTGATTCATTTTCAGTTAGTTTATGAACAATTAAAAATGGAATGCATCTTAATAAAACAATATTTTGTACAGCTCTTTGCTTTATATAGTTGCCCTTGCACGACAACATTATAGCAGTAAAATTGGCTGATGGTTTATTCTTCACTTCAGTTGCCCCATATTTAAAACAATGTATTCTTTCATTCAAATAATCTACAGTGAACAATTTTTTTTCAATGCAAAAGTGTTGGAGTACCCATTTCAATTCCATGGGAATCAAACCTTCCAATAGGTCGTGCATGATGTCAAAAATTCTATTTTCTGAAGTATGAAAATATTTCAGTTCGTTTAGCAAACAATTACTCCTTATTCCAAAAAGTTTTGTCTTTGTCGAATCTACTAAAACTTGTTCTATTTGGGAGTTATGCAATAAAATACAACGACTTAAATAAGACATGTTTTCTTTCATTGATTGCGATAATTCTTCGCGGGAAATCATGCATTGACGGCAGAAATATAAACACGAAGGACCTAAATGACCAAACATATCGTTCATTGCTAAAGTATCTCCTGTTACTCCAACCAAAACACCTCTAACTGTATGCTCTTCATTATCTACATTTATCTTGATTCCTGTATTGCTCTCTAATAATTTTAATTCGTTAAGAAAAGGTTGTAAAACTTTATCAAAACCATATTTCTTAACATCCAGTGAATATGCAATAGCAAGAATGTAAATATTTGCAGTAGATGTATTGTAATACGAAGGAAAGTTTTGAATTGTGAAATAAAACAAACTTTGTTTGTGAGGACCGCTTTTAGACCCCAATGGATTTGTGAACTCTACATCATCGTAGTATAAAACAATCCTAAATGCATTCGGATAACGTTGCAAAAACTCACCTTGTCTATGATCATTTGAATATTTATAGTTATCTTCTTCAATTCTTATCTGATTAGAATCATTATTCAGTAAATTCCTTAAGTGTTTGTTAGCCAATATAGCACGCAATGTTTCAAGAATAGGTACATAAACAAAGTATTCTGGAATTGATTTCACAACACTTTCTCCATTATTTATTCGATTTTCTAATCTACTCCCTAACTCAATTTTTTTATAATATTTTTCTGGCTTATGATTTTTATGAGAATCTAAAACTTCACTGAAACTTTGAATTTCTTCCAAAATATCTACATCATTTAAATTATTAACAAAGTTAAAAAAGTTTATTGAAATATCTTTGATTCCATCAATCAGCACGCGAACATTAGTTTCACTTAAAGCTGTAGTTTCACGAATTTTTAAAATAGTATTGTTAATATTACTATTTAATTCATTTCTATGCGTTACTTTGTCTAAAGTTGCACCATTTAAATATATTTCATCATATGTTTCTATATTTTTATCACAACAAACAACATCGGATTTTATGGGTTTGTGGAAATTTAAAAGATGACGTCTATAATTTCTGTATGAAGAAAATTGAGCCGTACAAAGAAGTTCCGCGCAAAAGAAATCGGTTATAATATCGGAATGTATAAAATTCATCTGATGAACTAAACTAAAATGCCGCTGAAGAATATTAAATTCAACAAAATTTTTACATAAAAAACATTTAACTTCAAACATCACAAATACTAAACTGATGATGGCATAAAAGTTTTAATATACTGAAAAACAAATTATTTTTTATATTTACACAAACACTTAATATCACTGATGTTTTTTAAAATTTATAAGAATATAGCCTTTATTAAATTTGATTTTTATTAGATTTTATATTTATACAAACAGGTTTAAAACAGTTTACTTCAATCGTCACTTTGAACCTTTGTTTACCGCAAACTTTATAAAATGATTTAAATCATTTATTGAAATAATTTTTTCAATAAATTCATTTTAATAAAAAAAATTCACTAAATTCAATAAATTCAGTAAAGATATAAAATCAGAAATACTTCTAAAACTGTTTGTATTAATATTATTAAAATATGTATTAGAATATAAAATAAAATAAAAACTATACAGCTAAGAAAAAAAACATCATATACATTGAAATTATTGTTGAAAATAGAAAATTACTTGTTTAGCTCACCTAAGAACTTATTTGCATCTTCTGCATCAATCCCTTTTTCTAGCAAGAAATAGTGCAGTTCCTCTACATTCATAATTTTTTTTATCTTCTAAAAAAATTAATAAATATAATCTTTGTTTTAAAATGGTTATATAAAAATTAATTAATTAATGATTGAATAAATTAATTTTTGATAAATAAAAAATAAAAAACATGGTTTGTTATTCACTCCAAACATTTCGCATGTAAAATTTAGTTATTTTAATGAAAAAATTAAGTTTCCGGCTGTGAGTAAATTATATGTTTTTTAAACGTTATTTTATCATATAAGTATAAATGACTATTTGATACGTTAAATAACGTTTAAAATTATTTTCACAAAAAAAATTATCACTATAAAACCACTTGGTAAATTTCTTTTACTAAAATATTTTAAACTTAAAATTTAAAAAAAAACTTAAAATTAAAGTTAAAATTAATTTCACTGAAACAGTTTTATATACGATTAAAAACGTCCAAAATTAGTTTCACTAAAAAAATTTATAACCGTACTATACGAAATTACTCTTAATTTTTAATTTATAAAAATGTTTAAGTAAAATTAATTTTAACCGTTATTCAATATTATGTTTCCATAAATGTTTTAGTAATTAAAATAATAAATGTACATATTATATTACTATGTTTTTAGCATGATAATATTGAATAACGGTTAAAATAATTTCATTTGTCGCCATACGATAAATAACACATAAAATTACATTTGCAAAAAAAAAATTTATCACCAAACCCAAAGGTAGCCAACCCACAGCGCGATCGAACAATACTGAAAAAAAATGATCGACACCAAGCGAATAAAAAGGAACAGGGACACTCATAAAAAAGAAATTTTGTTTTGTTAAAAATATTTTTATACACAATAATATCGAAATAAACTAAATTAACTTAAGTAATTATTAAAAATAAAATATAAATTTTCTCTAAATATTATAATAATTTTAACAAAATTTATGTATATCTAGGAGTTAAGAGAATTGAGATTTCGAACTACCCTATACTGCAACTTAAAAAAACGTTATTAAAATTTTACGAAGAATGGCAATAGGAGAAATTCATGAAAAAACGTGAAACATTGTAAAAAAGGGAATTCTAGTGAAAAATGACAGGTCCCCGGTTTTTATAAATGTCAGTTTTTTTCATTAAATTAAATAAATTTGATTGAATATGAATAAAATCAAATAACGAATTATAAATTAATTATATATGATATATATTGACTACATATTTAATTTATTTCTTTGACATGGACATGAACTAAGCACCACATAGATAGATATGTTTTTTAGAGGTGTATTAAATGTATTGGAAATTCTGATAATTTTTTTTAGAATGTTAGCTTTCAAGTGCATTGTCTCTGTTTTATCGGCGTAGACTATCGACTTCTTCTTATTCATCTAGTAAAGAAATCAAATGTAAAAACGAAGCATATTCCATCAAAATTCAAAAGTGACAATTGATCAATTATATTATGCATGTTAGAATTAATTAAATTTAATTATAAAATACTCCTACTTATAATATTCTTGGTTTTATTTTATCCCAGGGCGTGAGATGATTATGAAAAGGCCAATTTTTTTTAAATAAATTCAAAATAGGAAAAACTGATTAGTCTTACTGGTTCTAGTGGGTGACCGTCGATTCTGCGAGCATTTTAAAAACCCCTCAGGTCCTAAAAAAATTAAAAGCAATTAACTTAGAATAATCTAAATAGTATTAATTAATCTATTATAAACAAAAATTGGTTGAATTTTTTTTGCGAGAAATATCTGGGAAATCGACAATTTTAAATAGAGATTTGCATGGTCGGCTAATACCTCATTTGCAAGGTACGGCAGTATGCTATTATAAACATCAAGCAAATCCAAAATCTTTGTTTAGATTTAGGTTACCAGATCGCATTTTATGCCAAAAATTATAGAAAAATATCCCTGCACTCGCTACCAAAACTAAAATTTAGTCATACTTGATGTTTATGATAGCTTATTGCCGTACCTTTAAAATAAGATATTAGCTAATTTCTATATAAAATTTCTGAGAGCTCTGTGAAGTGAGCTATCTTACGCATTAAAAATTTCCATCCTGTTAATTATTGTTTGTTGTAGATCTCTCTAGTTTGTTCTAAGTAGCCTTTAATTTTTTTTTATCAAGAACTGAAGGATTGTAAAATACTCCTAGAACCGAGTACGAACCGTAAGACCAGTCTATTTATAACTATAAGTGATTACAAAAATGTTTTTTTCTATTTAATTTGCATTTAAAATTTTTTTTAACGGTTTAAACTTTGTTAGTAAATAAGTCATATTGTAAAGAATAATAACTTTTTTGCAATGTATTTTTGAAATGTTACCTAATTTGCGTGTTTTTAATCATACTGGTAACAATAATAAAAGTTAATAATAAAGTTAAAAAAAAAAATAAAAGTGAAAACTAGTGGTTAAATGAGCTGTGTTTAAGTAACAAATTTCAATTTTAATACGAAAATTAAACATTCAGTTAAAATAATAAATTATCTCTGTTTTAAAATTTTGAGTCCCCTAAACAGTTTTTGAAATTGTTTAATCTAAACTTCAATATAGTAATTTTTAAAATAAAAACTAGTAAAAAACACAATATCTTGCATTTAAACGAAAATAGAGAACAATTTTCATGCACAAAACTAGAGTAACAGTTAATAAATCAAAACTTAAATTCTAGTTTTTAAAATAAAAATTCATACAAAACACGAGATCTAGCATTTATTTTAGGAAAACAGAGAACTAGTTTTTTTCTAGTTTTTTTCTAGTTAAATTAAATATATAAACTTACTATCTAGTGAATTTTCACTAGAATTCTAATACTTTTCAACTAGAATTTCATAAAATCTAGTTTTTTAACTAGAATTCCAGTGATTTTTTACTAGATTTTTACTAGATGCACTTTTTTTATGTATTTTTTCGACGAAACCGGGTATCTAGTCGAGTAAAACTAGAAAATAAATTAACCGTGTATATATATATATATATATATATATATACATATATATATATATATATATATATATATATATATATATATATATATATATATATATATATATATATATATATATATATATATATATATATATATATATATATATATATATTTATATATATATATATATATATATATATATATATATATATATATATATATATATATTAGTTGGTTATGTTTCTTCAGCTTCTCGGTTAAAAGGATTGAGTAATAGTTGTAAATTTACTTCATAGTTATTTATTTATTTATTATTAAATCCGACGTTTCGGCTAATATATTGCCATTTTCAAGGATAATCTATCAACAAAAATTTTGGAAATTAAAAAATTGGAAAACTTAAATTAAAATTGAGCAGTAAATTTTAAACAGTTAATAAAGAAATTAATGATACTAATATAAAGTTAATTTGAACAATATTTGATTGAGTTGGTAAAAATACTATTATATATAAGTTTAATTGCTGTATAATAGTTGAATTGATTATACTATTACTAAGTTTACACCAGTATCTAATTTGCTACGTATCAAATTTGCTAGCCATTTTCACCATCATACTTTTTAAATTTGATACGGTGATGTAAACTCTTATTAATATTAATTTTTAGCGCGTATAACATATAGCATATTAATAACATATTAAGTATAACATATTAATTTTTAGCGCGTCCTTTTCATTGTTAATTTTTTGGTTAGGAAAAAATAATTTCCATATATATTTTTTATAAAAAAATGAAAACGTTTATTATATTAATGCTAAAATTTATTTTACTTTTAATTTCAGCAAAAAAATCACATCAAACATAAATATATATTTATAAAATAAGTTGATTTATTTTTATTTTAAATGTCATACCTAATTTTAGTGTTCACACCGTAAAAATAATACCTATTTGCTACGTACCTAATTTGATACGTAGCAAATCATCCTACCAAATATTTGGTACGTACTTTTTTGATAACTGTTTACATCGACCATAGTCGACTTAATAAGTATAGTATGTACCTATTAGATCCTGGTGTAAACTTAGTATATGTTATGTACTTACATATTGTTAAAACAACTGTGCACTAAAAATTTAACTATTTAAAACTTAATAAGTAAAACAAATTACATACGAAAATAATAAATTAACAAAAACGATTTACATTAAAACATTAAATTAAAATTAGTATAAACGAGTTAAAACTAAAATGTCAAGCGTATGGGTTCATTCACAACATTATTTGTTGAAATAGCATTATAACATTATTTTTCGTGTATGTTGTTTATACAACAAAGTATATATATAAATGAACTTATTTAATTTCTGGATTTTTTAGTGGTGTGTTGTGCTGTAGTTTGGTTATTTGTATTTATGTTATATTCGGTTGTTATGCGGATTGGTGTGGGTGATCTTTTTCGTTTTCGGTTCTTGTTGTTGTATTTGGATTTTTGTTCAAGTTCGTCACTGATGATGTTGCAAAAAATTGGTGTTAAATTATCTGTGTCTCGTTTAATGTTAAATGTGTTGTGTGTGTATATGTGTAGTGATTCCTTGGTTAAACGTTTTGACCAGTTTTGTTCTGTATCTAGAATTCTGACGTTCTCAAAATCTGGATAGTGATTATGGTTGAGATGGTGGTCCATTAGTGCGGTTTTTGGTATGTTGGGATCAGTTTTAATTCGTTTGATGTCATTCTTGTGGTTGGCCATTCTTTTTCCCAGTTGTTGTTTTGTTTGTCCAATGTACGTGCTGGCGCATGTTTCATTACTCGTCACATTACCTAAACATGGAATTTCGTATATTACATTGGTTTTTTGTAATTTTTCGGTGGGGTCTTTCAATTTAGTGTATGACCGCTTCATATTTTTGGTGTTGGTAATTCCAAGTTTAATATTGGGGCAAACAGTATTTGCAATTTTCTTAATTTTTTCGGTTATACCGTGCACGTAGGTCATTCGTTTATATATATTAGTTGTTCCTTGTTCCGTGGTGGTTTGGGTGGTCGTTGTTTGTGTATTGAGGTTAGTTATTTCTCTATGGAGTAGTTTCTGTATTATTGCATTGGGGTAGTTGTTGAGTCTAAGGGTGTTCCTAATTAAGTGGTAGTTTTTGGGGTGATATTTAGAAGAGCTTAGAGTTAAAACACGGTTGATAAAGTTGGTTGCGGTATTTAATTTCTGTTGTTGTGGGTGTTGGGTATAAAAATTGAGAATTCTATTGGAGGTGGTATTTTTCTTATACCAGTCTGTATTAATAGTATCATCATGGTCACGTATCGTTAATACATCTAGGTAGGGTAGTTGGCCATTATTTTCTTTTTCTACCGTAAACTTCAAACGAGGATGGAAGCTGTTGAGTTTGTTAAGTGTATCATCGATATGTGTTGATGGAAGGATGGAGAAAATATCGTCAACATATTTAACAAAAATGTTTGGTACAAATGTTAGTTGGTTTAATATTACTTTGAGTAGTTTCTGTGTGACGATGTCAGATATTACTGTAGATAGTGGATTTCCCATGGGCATGCCAAATATTTGCTTATAAAACGTCTTGTTGTACACAAAATAGTTTGCCTGGACTAAACAAAAACGCAGTATGTCAAAGAAAAGTGTCTTGGATATTTTAGTAAAACTAGCTAGATCATCCCATCTTTCATAAATAATTTCAAATGCTAGAAAAGTTGGTATATTGGTAAATAGCGATACTATGTCAAAGCTGACCATTTGTTCATCTTTGGCAATTTTTAAACCCGTTACTCTTTTTTTGTAGTCGAGTGAATTTTTTATATTAATATTATCACCATTTAGTAAGTTCTTGAGTATATCCGCGATCATTTTTGAAAGTCGGGATGATGGAGTATCTATAGCAGCGATCACTGGTCTGACTGGGATGCCTGGCTTGTGCATCTTTGGCTGCGCATTTGGGAGCTGCGGAGTTATAGGTGGTGAGTTGCGATTTTTCATGTTTTGTGATAATCTGTTCGTCCAGCAGACGTTGTATCAATTTATTGTTTGTCTGTTGCAGGTTATTTGTTGGATCTGTTGGTAAAATTTTGTATGTTTCAACATCTAGCAGGAGGTTATTGATTTTGTTATGGTAATCTGTCTTTAGCATTATAACTGTTGTTTTCCCTTTGTCACTGGATACTAATATAATATTCGTATGTTGTTTAAGAAATTTTTGCAGTTTGGTATATATACGGTTTATGGTGTTGTTTATAACGTTTTTCTGTGTTTTGCGCCAATCATTTCTATAGGCTAAAATGTGAGCGAATTTAACTTTAGCTATATCTTTGGTTTTCGTACATTGGATACATTTAATTATTTCTTCGGTGTCAGCGATAATCTCAAACAATGGAAAATCATTATCCGTGTATGGTACAGCAAATTTTGGTCCTAACGATAGAAGCCATCTAATGTCAGTTGGAATGTCAATGCTAGTAAGGTTGAGAAAACGTCTATATCAAGATGTAATATCCGTATCATTCTGTCATATAGTTTGTTAAATTTGACTGTAAGTGCTTCTTTGTGTGTGATAAGTGATTTGTCATAATATTGTTTCTGTTTGGTTAGAAAATCATCAGTGATGTGCTCGGGTAATGTGTTTAAAATTTCTTCCTGTAAATTATAGAGGTATTTATTTGAGTGTGCTAGTTGGTTGCATTTATCTTTTATTATAATACTGAGAATTTTAGTATGTAAGGTGTGAATGATATTGTTATTCCCAACTTCGGGTTTAAAAATTGCCAAAGATGAACAAATGGTCAGCTTTGACATAGTATCGCAATTTACCAATATACCAACTTTTCTAGCATTTGAAATTATTTATGAAAGATGGGATGATCTAGCTAGTTTTACTAAAATATCCAAGATACTTTTCTTTGACATACTGCGTTTTTGTTTAGTCCAGGCAAACTATTTTGTGTACAATAAGACGTTTTATAAGCAAATATTTGGCATGCCCATGGGAAATCCACTATCTACAGTAATATCTGACATCGTCACACAGAAACTACTCAAAGTAACATTAAACCAACTAACATTTGTACCAAACATTTTTGTTAAATATGTTGACGATATTTTCTCCATCCTTCCATCAACACATATCGATGATACACTTAACAAACTCAACAGCGTCCATCCTCGTTTGAAGTTTACGGTAGAAAAAGAAAATAATGGCCAACTACCCTACCTAGATGTATTAACGATACGTGACCATGGTGATACTATTAATACAGACTGGTATAAGAAAAATACCACCTCCAATAGAATTCTCAATTTTTATACCCAACACCCACAACAACAGAAATTAAATACCGCAACCAACTTTATCAACCGTGTTTTAACTCTAAGCTCTTCTAAATATCACCCCAAAAACTACCACTTAATTAGGAACACCCTTAGAATCAACAACTACCCCAATGCAATAATACAGAAACTACTCCATAGAGAAATAACTAACCTCAATACACAAACAACGACCACCCAAACCACCACGGAACAAGGAACAACTAATATATATAAACGAATGACCTACGTGCACGGTATAACCGAAAAAATTAAGAAAATTGCAAATACTGTTTGCCCCAATATTAAACTTGGAATTACCAACACCAAAAATATGAAGCGGTCATACACTAAATTGAAAGACCCCACCGAAAAATTACAAAAAACCAATGTAATATACGAAATTCCATGTTTAGGTAATGTGACGAGTAATGAAACATGCGCCAGCTCGTACATTGGACAAACAAAACAACAACTAGGAAAAAGAATGGCCAACCACAAGAATGACATCAAACGAATTAAAACTGATCCCAACATACCAAAAACCGCACTAATGGACCACCATCTCAACCATAATCACTATCCAGATTTTGAGAACTTCAGAATTCTAGATACAGAACAAAACTGGTCAAAACGTTTAACCAAGGAATCACTACACATTTACACACACAACACATTTAACATTAAACGAGACACAGATAATTTAACACCAATTTTTTGCAACATCATCAGTGACGAACTTGAACAAAAATCCAAATACAACAACAAGAACCGAAAACGAAAAAGATCACCCACACCAATCCGCATAACAACTGAATACAACATAAATACAAATAACCAAACTACAGCACAACACACCACTAAAAAATCCAGAAATTAAATAAGTTCATTTATATATATACTTTGTTGTATAAACAACATACACGAAAAATAATGTTATAATGCTATTTCAACAAATAATGTTGTGAATGAAACCATACGCTTGACATTTTAGTTTTAACTCGTTTATACTAATTTTTATTTAATGTTTTAATGTAAATCGTTTTTTGTTAATTTATTATTTTCGTATGTAATTTGTTTTACTTATTATGTTTTAAATAGTTAAATTTTTAGTGCACAGTTGTTTTAACAATATGTAAGTACATAACATAGTATAATCAATTCAACTATTATACAGCAATTAAACTTATATATAATAGTATTTTTACCAACTCAATCAAATATTGTTCAAATTAACTTTATATTAGCATCATTAATTTCTTTATTAACTGTTTAAAATTTACTGCTCAATTTTAATTTAAGTTTTCCAATTTTTTAATTTCCAAAATTTTTGTTGATAGATTATCCTTGAAAATGGCAATATATTAGCCGAAACGTCGGATATAATAATAAATAAATAAATAACTATGAAGTAAATTTACAACTATTACTCAATCCTTTTGACCGAGAAGCTGAAGAAACATAACCAACTAATTTACATACATTACGGTCGAAACAAACACTCCAGAAAATATATGTATATATATATATATATATATATATATATATATATATATATATATATATATATATATATATATATATATATATATATATATATATATATATATGTATATATATATGTATATATATATATATATATATATATATATATATATATATATATATATATATATATATATATATATATATATATATATATATATATATATACAGGGTATAAGTTTTTTAAAAAATGCCAAGCGTTTATCCCGAGAACCATGCTAGATGGGACAAAATAACCCAAGGTGGTATTTGTTAAGGGTCGAGGGGGACGTCTAGTGGTAATATTGAATGACCTTGAAACTCATAAGTATTGAAATTATATGCCAAAGTAGGGTTTTTTAAAATTAAAACATGTATAGGTCGACGCAAATATGATTTTTTATGATTTTTTTTCTATTTTGAATTGAATACATAATATTTCGAAATATATTTAAAAGCGTAATGATGCAAAAAAACTGTTATTTTTAGCAAATAGATTACGAGTAAAATAGTACATTATATAACAAGGTTGAGAAGTAAGCTATTATTGCCCGAGAACTTTTAGATTCTGGAGCGCGTAGCGCCGAGGGATATAATGTTCGAGATCTATATTAGTCTTCTCAACCGAGGTATATATAGAATTTTTTTAACTACTAGCACTAATTATCATATTTGCTTTGATTAGATTTTGATATTAGTCATTTTCCATTGCATTTTTAAAATATCAAGTAGCCTGGAAGTTTAGTTTCATACAAATAAAACGAAATAAAGGCATGCAATTATTAATTGTTTGTGTTTTTTTGTTCATTTCAATTAAAAATAAAGGAAAATTTGTCATTATTAACCTAGGTAATGTTTTGTTATTATTATTGACCTAGCTTGAGAAAAATTACTTCTCATTGGGGCATTCGAGTAAATAATGATGATTTCTCAAGTTAGTAGTTAAAAAACGTTTTTTATTCCTCCTGTAAGATCATATTTTTGCAGATAAGTTCTTTCACTGTTAAGCCGACGATATGTATATAGATGCCGATAGATTGCTGTGTGTTTTTAGTGTCATAGATTATCACACATATGTTCTGTCCTAGATTTGATATTTGTTTGTTGCAAAATTGGATAGATGTAGTTAGCTTATATGTAGCTAATTTTTTTTAAAAATTTGTTCGATATCTGTTTGTAGTTAGTTTGTTTTATTTAAACTAATCTGATACATCAGATTCTACTTGAACACAAAACTGTTTGATCTCGAAATCTACCTATTTCTGGCGGATATACGTGCCGCTTGGATTTTTTTTGGCTGTATCAACTACAAACCTTGTTGTTACCACCATAAAAAGGTTTTTACGAAATTCGTATTGATATTTCGAGAAGCTTCCATTTGTTTCGACTGCTTGCTCCAATGGCTTGCATATTATGCAATTCCAATCCTGCAGTATCCAGCATACAAATTTTCCAATAAGATGATGGTTCCTTTATTTTGTTCTTCCTCTTCGTTAAAAGCACCAACCGTTGTTTTTTCCATCTCTCAGGAAATACCCATTTTCTAAGACAGGAGTTGTAAACATCTATAAATTTGTCTAGTTGTGCATGGACTGCCACCTTTAAGGCCTTTAAGGCCATCGAGGCCTGCAGTCTTCTTGTTTTTAATTCGTCAAACGGATTCCAGAACTTATTCCTGCGTGATTGGCGGAACATCATCGTCCACCATGATTTCTTCTGGTAGGAGATTTTCGATCAAGTGTGTTTGATGTGGAAATAAGGTAGTAACAATTTTCATTAGCAGATAAGGACCTGTTGGCGCTGGTGAATATATCTGCTTCAGTTTTTTCATGGTGGTTCTATATGGCTTTCCCCATGGATCTCGATCTACTTCCAAACATAGCTCGCTGTAACAGCGCTGTTTGCTTGTTTTGATCGCCCTACGCATTTCTCGGTACTTTTCTTGAAGTTTGGTATAATCACCGCCTCTTGATCGGTTGCATACATTTCTTAGCTTTGCGATTTCTTCATTCCACCAAAAAACTAGTGGTTAATGATTGTTTAGCAATCTTTCTGGCATAGTTGCGTTGCAAGCCCTGATTATTTCGTTCATCAGCAGTAAAGCTTTATTTGAAGCAGGCCCTGTGAGTTTTATCTTATTTAGCATGAAGTAGAAAACGCCTTCGTTGAAAGTTTTGGCACTCCATCCCATGAAACTTCTTTTGATTTTAACTGTCGATCGTTTTATCTTGTTTATTTCACACCATATGGTGGTCTGGTGGTCACTGTTAGTGTTTTGTTCATTGACCTCTAATTTGGTACTGTTTTCAACCAGTACGTCGCTTACAAAGGTAAGATCGATGACACTGTTTGTACTGCCTCTGCAGATAATTGAAAGGACTAGATTTAGAGTACTAAATGCTTCCAGTAGTACTCTTCCCCGCTCATTTGTTTTTCGACTATCTCATTCAATATCCAAGGCATTGAAATCACCCGCTATGACGAAAGGAGTTCTAACTCGAGCATCGTTCACCAAACGGTGCAAAAAAGTTTGAATCTTTTCTATAGAGATGCTTGGTCAAGCATAGCAACTGTAGATGTGAATACCATTTACTTCAGCTCTTACAAAGCCAACTTCTATTTTTCCTCCTTATCCTCAAAAACCCACCTACCGAAATCCCATATAGCGGCACCACCGGTTTTATCAGATGCCTATAGTTTTCCATCAAGATTCGTATATGGCTCACTTAATGTCGCAGCATTTGCTCCCCGGACCGTGATAATAGGTCTTGAGCGACCTCGCTACGGTGTAGATTGAGTTGAATCAACCTCATCAACGTTTCCTATTTAAAGTCTTCCCAAGCGCTGGACATTGAATACAGCAGCGTGCTGAATTATTGTCCGTTTATCACCCGTGAAAATCACACACTTTGGATTATTACGGCAGTGTCTCACTTTGGGACCATTTTCACCACACCTAAAGCATAACATGGAACGATCTTCTTTTTGGCATGATCGTGCCATGTGACCGTAGTTCAGGCATTTAAGGTACTTTTAAGTTTTTTTTCTCGGATATGACAGATCACACATCCTATCTTTACCTTCCCTTCTTTAATTGATGTATCTGCTATACCAGTTCGCAGGCACACTACTGCAGTTTGCATACCTCTGTATGCTTTGCGCATAGATTTAACAACGACACCATTGACTTCGTTAAACTTCGCTGTCAAAGCGTCCCGTACTTCCTCCTTAGTGGTCACTCCATCTATATCCTAGACTTCATTAGTTGACTCTTTGGTTAAGGTTCTTACTTCTGCTTCAACTCTAACCAGTTTTTCGAATACTGAAACTTCTGCACTGTTTTTTGTGATTTGTAGTTCCAAAAACAGACCTCCTAGGGTTGTTTATCTGATGCGAGCCCTTTTAACTTTTTCAAGAATATTGGTATAAGTAGGTGAACCGATTTTTATAATGAGCAGCGCATCAGGCTTTTGATACACTCCCTCTGTTGTTCTGCGTTGTTTTTTCTTTCGCTTTTCTTTACGATGTTCTTCAACCTACCATTCGGCTTCTGTCCTAGACGTAATCTCCGTATCAGCCCTCTGTATTACCTGTACTTGGGTAAATGTGCATGTTTGTTACCCATATATCACCACCGTTCTAATCAATGTCTTGTATAACTTGAGTTTGGTGTTAGTTGATACATACGGTGATCCAAGGAGAGGTTTAATTGAGTAGAAAGTTCGATTACCTGCAGCAATTCGAGCTTTTATATCTGTAAGTATGCTTTTGTTTGAGTCAAGCATGGAAAATATTATAAAGATTCAACTCCCTCAATTTGTTCATCACCGCACATCCAATTTTTACTTCTCAGCCTCTCTTGAAACATTTATATGTTTGGTTTTATCGTAGTTAATTTGTAGACCGATTTTTCTAGCACTACTCTCAACCGACTTGAAAGTCTCACTCATAAAAGCTTAACTTCGGCCGAGGATGACAACATCATCAGCGTAAGCGAGCATCTGTACTGAGTTTATTGACAAGATATTGTTATATTCCAAGGCTAAATTAAAGAGTATAGAAGAGATAGCTCACATTGTCTTAAGCCGAAGTCGACTTTAAAAAACTTCAATATTTCGTTCTCCACTCGTACACAGCAATGAGAGTTCTGTACTGTCATTTTGCATAGAGATACCAGTTTACCAGGGATTCCTATTGACACCAGAGCAGATCATCGAGTGTTCCGTTCATCAGAGTCGGAGGCCTGCCTGAAATCAATAAAGAGTTGGTGCACAGGTATGTTGAACTTCCGACACTTTTCCAAAATCATCCTTATCGAGAAAAGTGCATCGGTGGTACCTCGCCCTTGCCGGAACCCACACTGATATTCTCCAAACAGTTGTTCAGCAACCTGATTGATCTAGGGTAGCAATATATAGGAAAAGATCTTATATGCTGTGCAGAGTAGACCGATTTCTCTGTAGTTTGCACATTGTAGGCGATTACCTTTTTTATGGATTGGTATCAGCATAGCTGAGTTCCAGTCCTGTGGCATGGTTTCAGTACTGCAGATATTTTCAACAAGTTCAAACAATCTTAAACATAGAGTTTCACTACCCTGTACAATCATTTCGGATGTTATATCGTCGATATCTGGTATCTTTATTGCGTTTTAATTTTGACATCGCCGCTTTTCCTCTGTGGTTGCGTCGTTTACATGAACCTTTGATGCACAAATAAGCTTTACTCGTCGCCCGACTGGTTGCTGGTCACTTAAGTTGAGAAGATTCGCAAAATAAGCTAATAAAAGTATCTAAAATATTTTTAAGGGCTACTTGTAGCTCTCCATCTTCGTTTTGAATAGAAGTCGATCTTGTTTGAGGTCCCTTCTTTAAGGTTTTAACCTGTTGAAAAAAGTTAAGCGATTGATGTTCCTTATTGAAGCTATCAATTTCCTTACACTGTCTCTGACCAACAAAAAACCAGTAAAAAATTCTCTTCGAGAAGGATGACCACTACATTATAAAGAGTGACTATCCAAATCTTGTTTTCCGATTATTGGCTGTTTAATTTCTTGCAGAGCTATTATATCCATTCTATACCTCTCAGCCTCTGTTCTGAGCATATCATTATCAAACAATTTTTATTGAAATAAATTTACTTTTATCAATACTTTGAGGTGGGTTGAAAATTTAATTTAAAATTGTTCCCTGATCAGTATAGTGGTAAAATATAAATGAGTTCTCAAATGTACGACTATGTAGTAAATTTAAGTTTCTGGGTATCGTGTCTTAATAAAAATAAATTATATTGTATGACCCGCTCTCATGGAGGGACAGTAAACTTTTTAGATATAGTTGTAATCCGAGCAGTGGCGTCATTTCACCAAAATCTCTTTGGGTTTTACGAGAATTTAAATGACATAAAAAGATTTTTTTCGTAAAACATAACATACACATTTTTATACACACATATATTTAAAAGCATTTAAATGCATGGACTAAGAAATAAAAATAAAATGATTTTGAGCTACCTCGGTTACTCTGCTAGATCTTTGTCTTCTGTTGTTGTTTCATTGAAGCGAATGTCGCAAAGTTCTGCAAAATCCCTTCATCTGTTGAAAATAGTTTTAAATTTAGTATCATCTCTGCATTGTTTAAGCATCAAGAAAGTAGTTTTAATTAAAGCGCTTGTGCTAGAAATTATTATATCTTTGCTTTGTAACTGTTCAGAGAGTGAATTTGAAAACGACAGCATATCGTGCAGCATAAAAAAAGGATGGTTTTTCTATACGATCCAAGGCATCCCAGGATAAAACACCACGGGATTGCAATCCCTACGTGACTCCTCTTATGTCGAATCGTTTTTTTGTTTGTTTTCCTTTATTTGTCTCAGAGAGAAAGAGTGATGTCTACCCTAAACTGACCAGAGCCAAATCGTTAAAATGTGGGACAAAATGCAAACATTCTTCCAAATACTAGCTAATTAGGATTTCTATTGCGAGAAAGTGGGACGGTGAAAACGTGCTAACTAGATTGTGTATAAATTTACTATTTAATGCTTTAATTTACTATTTGTTTACTATTTATTTCTACAAAAAATTCTTTTATTTTAATTGGACATTTTTCAACCATTAGGAAACGTGCTTACATTGGTTCGTACATTTTCAAAATTCTTTCTAGTGCTGGCATTACCGCCAGCCAGCGAGTTTCACTGTATCCAATAAATTGGTTATGTTTGACATTACTTTTGCCGCAGAACTCCTTCAACTTAAACCAGTAAAGACAGTAAAATATCCAAATTTTTTTAACCCTGCCATTTAAATCAGCAGCACTTCTTATTGCATTATTTAGAATACAGGCTGCGAATCCAATACCCAATACATTCTGGTTCAAATTCGCGTTTAGCTTACTTTTAAATTTTCACCCCTTGACGTGACACCACTAAAATTGGTGTTCGTGTAATCAGCGAGAATTGCAACTAGCTTTTTGTCAATGTTAAATAACAACAAGAAAACAAAATAACAACAAAACTTGTTTAAGCTACTGGAGCTGGCGGCTTATAGCAATGCTTTTTTTTATGTTTATCTGAACCTATATGTCTTTTAATATCATAATGTCCACTGCTAATTTGCAAATTCACTCCGACTGGTAATACAATAAACTTTTGCGTCGTTATATTTTGATTTTTTTATAAAAGGATAGTCCAATTCAATATCATATGAGAATTTACGTAAACGTTTTCTATCCGTCTTGATTTGCAAGAGAACTTTTTAAGTATAATTTTAAAAATTAGTATAAATTTACCTTTTATAGTAGCTTAAAACTTTTGTTACACAAGTAAAGACTGCAAAACAATTGAAACAATTTATTTTAACTTTACTAAATAATTAATATCTTTTCTGTATTCTGTAAGTATAAGAGTAAGTATAAGAGGTATACAGTATACAGTATACAGTATACCTCCAGTGGCGGATTATGCCTTTAAGGGGCCTGAGGCGGAACAAAATTTTGGGGCCTAATATTTTACCAAAACTTTTGCAAATGAGTTTGATTAAGACTAATTCTTAAATAATTTTTTATCCGCTTCAGAACGGAGAAAGATCGTTCCCCACTTGCTTTGCATATCGGCAATGTAAGAAATATTTTTAAAATAGTTTCCACATTGGGAAATGAAGATTGCAATCCCTACGTGACTCCTCTTATGTCGAATCGTTTTTTTGTTTGTTTTCCTTTATTTGTCTCAGAGAGAAAGAGTGATGTCTACCCTAAACTGACCAGAGCCAAATCGTTAAAATGTGGGACAAAATGCAAACATTCTTCCAAATACTAGCTAATTAGGATTTCTATTGCGAGAAAGTGGGACGGTGAAAACGTGCTAACTAGATTGTGTATAAATTTACTATTTAATGCTTTCCTTTACTATTTGTTTACTATTTATTTCTACAAAAAATTCTTTTATTTTAATTGGACATTTTTCAACCATTAGGAAACGTGCTTACAGTGGTTCGTACATTTTCAAAATTCTTTCTAGTGCTGGCATTACCGCCAGCCAGCGAGTTTCACTGTATCCAATAAATTGGTTATGTTTGACATTACCCGGTGAAAAATCTCAGTTTATATTTTAAACATCAAGAGTTTCTATATACATCCAAACTAAAATCAGTTTACAATTTATAGGTTTTAAGCTTAGATTAAAAAATAATAAAATTATTCGAAATTTAAACTAAAAAGATTATATTTTAGTAAAATAACTTAAATTCAAACCAAAAAGACTTATAATCAGCGTAATTTAGTCTTAAAATTATGAACAATTTAAACAAATAATGTTTTAATTTTAAGCTAAAATGTTTAGCCATGCTTAAATTAAACTATAAGGTTTAGATTAGAGTTCATTTAGTTTTATATTTAAACTTTTTCGCTTGATTTTCAAACTTATAAAACGTCAATTTAAACACGAAAGTCTAAAATTTAAACTAAATGGTTTAATTTTCTATATCTTTTTTGTTTCGTTTTTAAACTTCCAGAGTATTATTTTTAACTATTTAAATGTTTTGTATTTTAAACTTTATGATTTAATTTTTAAATTACAATTTTTAACTTACTGTTTCATTAATAAATTAGTTTGCTTAACATTATACCTTTGTTTCTAAATGCTCCATACTCCTTTGTTCCTGTTTTTTAAGCTGGTAAAATTAATTATTATAGAATTAAAAAGACATCAATTTTCGTTTACATTTTTTATTAAAGTTATAATATGAATACAACAAATAAAATAATAGTTTTTATAATAATTATTCTATGTTTAATCTATTTCACTTAATTTGTTCAATCTATTTAATTATGTGTTTAATCTGTTTATTCATTTGTCCCAAATATATTTCACGTTATTTTAATTTTTGAAATAATATACGATTTTGCCTTAACGTTAATTGCATTAAAAGGGGTTTTATTAATTAATGTTTTTAACTCCAACAAAATTGTTTTTCGGCTAACGGCTGTAAAGTTTAACTTTACTGCCGCTGGGGAGTAGCTAAAGTCTTACTTTTTAGCCGGCGGCTGCAAAAGTGACGTCATTTTTACTTTTTCTGCCGGCGGCTGTAAAGTAACTTCCATATTTTTACGGCGGCTGTAAAGTAATTTTCATATTTTTACGGCGGCTGTAAAGTAATTTTCATATTTTTACGGCGGCAGTAAAGTAAAATAAAATGATATTATTAATTTGTTCAAAACAGAATGCATTTCAGTTCATTTTAATGAATAAAAATAAAAAAAAATTAATTTCAGAAAATTTATTACCTAAAACATATTTTTAAAAAATTTGATGCATTAATTTCATATTTTTAAACAAATTTAAACGTTTGCCGAAAAAATAGTGTATTGAATTCGGAGCTAAAGTGACTTTTTGTGTTTCGTCTATAATTGTCGGCCTCCCTACGGTCGGCCGCCAAACTATAGACTCAACACAAAAAGTACGACTTTAGCTCCTAATTCAATAATATACTATTTTTGCATCGTCGTTATTTTATAGGCAATATATTTTTCATTGAATTTCTCTGTTTTATAAATTTGACAAAGAAAAAATACTTCAGAGTTTTCATTGAAAAAGATTTCGGTTATTTTACAAAAAATTGGATTAAAATGATCATCCTTTTCATTTATTAACAAAAAAAAACCTGTTTTATATAAAAATCCAAAAGTTAGCTGAATAGTTCGATACACATTTGTACTAAATGTTTCCTTAAGTAAATTAAAATATGGATGGCTTGATAAATCAACTTCATCATAGGTATTAACAATAAGATATGGATAATATTCTAGAGTTTTAAAATTATATGCTGTTTTTTCTTGGTGTTTTTCAGATAAAGTTTTTGCAATATTACAAAAATTATTTAAATATCGGCCTGGTTTTGTAAAGTTTCTATGAAAACTTTCATTGCGCATTGTCCAATAATGAACAGGCGGACCTAATTCTAATTATGCGACAATAATGTGTCATTAAATGATGTTTTGGTAATAGATTGTAACCAAGGTCTATGATTAATTGTAAGTGTGATTTAATTAAACTACTCAATAAATTAAGCATTTCGTTTGAAATTTGGTCTGAGAAAACTATTTGCATTATTTTTAATAAACTTTATTGTATTTGGACCTTTAATATAATCACACAAAGAAATTAATAGTAATGTTACGGTACTTAAAGGAATTCGGAGTGAACAGACCGTTCCCATTCGAATCCGAGATTTGGGAATCTCTTATTATCTTTTTCCTTAGTTTATCTCGACATTACAAAAGTAATGTCTAAATTAAAATTAACATAAATATTAATAATAAATACCTTAGTTGTAACTGTTGATTGCTGTCATCAATATTCTGTTGTTTTAATTTATTTGTTTGATTTTCCAATATCCCTTGACTAGCGTTTGACCTTCTAACTTCCCATTTATATATCTGCCTTTGAATCCATGCGGTTTTAACAACCGGAACAACCATCAAACAAACGATTGTCTCTAACTGTGGTAATAGCTTCGATCACTGTTATCCTTGCTATTCATACTTTCGATAACATCAGTGGATACTTTATCTTCATGTACTGCCACAATTTATAAAGCAGATTTAACAATTAATGACAACAATTATCCTTCTATGAAATAAAATAAAAATATATAATTGAAATTGTCATCCAAATTATCAGCTTTTTGGTGAACAAACAAAAACACAAATCACTGTAAACTACTTAGCGGGGTGTAATCTTCCATTGTAATTACAGCCAATAAATAATGCTTTCACAAAAAAGTTATTAAAATTAGAAATCAATTCTAACAATTAAACAAAACGACCTTGGAATTTTTCTTTGTTTACACTTCCTTTTTTATTTGCTTGATTGCAATTAAATACATCACTTTTGAATTACAATATTATTGATTTATCACATCAAGGTTAAATAATACTATCAAATGACATTGATCTATATAAATTAAAATAGATTATTGGATGTTGTAATCCTTTTGAAAAGCAAAAATGGAATGATATATAATTTTTAAATTATGAAATTGCAAAATGTGATTTTGATTTTTCCATCTTATGATGTCAAAACAAAATCGGGCAATCTCCGAAAATTCAGTAATGATTAACAACGACGTCTGTTCATTAGCATTGGAAATAAAAATTTAGTACGTTCGTTTGCTTTTTATAGTATGTTCAAAATTTAACTAGCAGTTAAGTTTTAGAAAATTTTAAAATTATTATTAATGTAAGAATGAACGGAAACTAATGAAATGCATTTTTATTGAATTGAAAACGAAGATGAATTTGGTTTTATTATTGTTTCGCGATTATTGCGATCGTTACACCATGAATTCAAGGTAGAAACCAAGATTTTTACTCTTGAAATCACAAAAACGTCGCCATCCCCTCCATGACAGAAAACCACCGAACTACTTCCACTTATTAAACTGTATCTGGGATCGAGATACCCACAGTCACTGGCGTCAAGACCGATGACCGGTTCCAACACTCATGAAGTCCTTAAGAACTTCACTGAGCATTGAGACCGACCATCCATCCGAACGTCAGCACCATGGACACCCCGATACAACCAGTAAGTATGACCTGAAGATGTGAACCCCAGAGACGACAATCAGCCAGAGGAACAACCCTACCTAACGAAAAGACATCATTCCCTGATGTCTTTCGCGTGATGTACTCCAAGATTCTTACCGCTCATATCTATGCACTCATAAAGTACATTTCCAATCTTAGTCTTAATCATTGCAGGCAAGAACTTTGGAGCCAATTTTGCCGAGAACCTTTTGGTAGCGTCACTCAAATGATGTTGCCGTACAAACACACGTTGTTGTGGTTGAAAAGTCCGTAGTTTAGATCGCAGGTTGTACTGATGTTGCGATTTCTTAAAAGCTGCTTTTAAATTTTGTTGAACCCGGTTCCTAAGCAGAGTCAAATGATCAGTGCGTTCCATTTCCTCACCAGCATCTTCACCAAGCTGATGTAATGATCTCAACAATTGGTAAGTATTCCCATCCGAAACTGGATGTTGACCAAATAATAAATAGTACGGTGAGTACTTGGTAGCTGAATGTACTGCAGCCCGCAGTGCATACGCGATTTCACCAATTTGTGAGTCCCACTTGGTATGTTGACCTTTAAGGAACGCTCGGATTGCTGCTAAAACTGATCGGTTGACCCGCTCTGACGCGTTACTTTGAGGACTATAGACACCGGTCCTAATGTGTTTAATGCCGAAATCTGACAAAAGATTTTGAAAGTTCCTACTAGTGAACTGTTTGCCATTGTCACTGTGTAGAAACTCTGGTACCCCATATGTAAGAAACACTTCATTCCTTAGAAAAGCATTCACCTTCGGTGAAGTTGCGTTTCTAAGTGGTTTCAGTAGTACAAACTTCGTAGCATGATCCAGAACTATCAATAACACCGTATTCCCAAGTGTAGAACGAGGATACGGTCCCAAAAAATCTATATAGACTCTCTGCCATGGACGTGCTGTTTCGAATTGATATTGCATCGGAGGACGCAGTATCTGATTCGTGGCTTTTGTTTGTTTACATGTGTCGCAGGACACAACATAGTTGTGTACCTGCGACGCCATGCCCGGCCAATAATAAAGACGTCGAAGTAATTCTAAAGTCTTTTTAACACCTCCATGAGCAGCAGTACTATCATCATGATGTTTCTGAATCATGTTTGAAGTCATCGGTTCTGGTACCCAGAGTTTCCACACAGGAACATCGTTGGGTATTGCATCAGATCTTGGCTCAATACGTATGTATAGCTTATCATCCACGACTTTAACAGATGGAAAGTCCTTAGGAGATGATTGAACTTTAGCTATCATATCCGTATATTCCTTGTGCCGATAACCTTCATTGTCGATTTTGATGTCGTTAATGTGATGTGTTAATGCTTCCGTCAATTCCTCGTGCGTATCGTCATAAAGACGAGATAGAGCATCAGGGACTATATTTTGGGTACCTTTTTGGTGGACAATTGTAAAATCCATATGTTGGAGTTTTAGGCTCCACCTAGCCAGACGACCACTCAAGTCTTTCTGTGACATAAGCCACTTCAGACTTGAGTGATCAGTCACAATTGTAAATCGGTGACCTTCAACATAGCCCCTGAATTTCTTCACACTCAGAATTGCCGCAAGACATTCAAGCTCAGAAACTGAGTAATTTCTCTGAGCTTTGTTAAGTTCTTCGACATGAAGGCTATCGGACACTCTTGTCCGTCCTCGTCGATCTGATACAGTACACTACCTATCCCTGTCAGACTCGCATCGCATCTAATAAAGAACTCTTTATTATAATCAGGGTTAATTAATACTGGTGCTGTAGTCAGCAATCGTTTTAAATTTTCGAAAGCAGCTTGAGCTTCTAATGTCCATTTCAATTTTCCCGAACTCTTTTTTAATAAATCTGTAATTGGTGATACCACGCTTGCATAATTTGGTATGAAACGTTGGTACCAACCAGCCATTCCTAGTAAACGTCGTATTTGTTTTACTGTAGATGGAGCTGGGTACTCAGCTACAGCTCTTACCTTGTCAGGGTCAGTTCGAAGACCGTCCTCACCAACCAGAAAACCTAAGTATTTCACCTCTCTCAGAACAAATTTGCTTTTCTTGAGGTTAATTGTTAACCCAGCCGCTCTTAACAATGAAGAGACTTTGGACAGCAATTCCATATGTTCCTGGAACGTGGAAGAGACTACCAATAAATCATCTAAATAAACAAAGACATTTTCGTGATATTGATGTGGTATCACTTTGTGCATTAGCCGACACATTGTCTGGGGAGCATTGCACAATCCAAAGGGCATAACCCGGAATTGATACAATGGACGACCAGGCACTGTGAAGGCTGTCTTGTCTCTAGATGCTTCTGCCAGAGGAATCTGCCAGAAAGCATCTTTGAGATCAATACTTGAAATGTACTTTGTGCTATTTAGACGACCTAGTAAGCCATCAATCAAGGGAAGTGGGTAAGCGTCCTTTTTAGTTAGTGAATTGACACGACGGCTATCAATACATAATCTGTTTTTACCAGATTCTTTTTGTACCAGAACCACTGGCGAGCACCAAGAACTGTTACTCTCTTCGATCACGCCCATTTGAAGCATTCGGTCGAGTTCGGCATAAACCTTTAGTTGAACAGCCGGCGACGTGGGATAGTGCCTCTGTTTAACAGGTGCACTATCACCAACATCGATGACATGTTCAACTAAAGAAGTCTTTCCGAGTCCAGACACTTCAAATGACGGGAAAGAATCCTTGATCATATCCAGTTCTCGTTGCTGGTCAGTGGTGAGGTTATGTATATTAACAGTTTGTAGCTCTGTGCGAGTCAGTTCACTAACAAATGAAGGAACAATACCAAATTTCTCCCAGAAATCTATGCCCAGGTAGAGCTCTTCTCGTAATCCAGGGACTATATGGAACCGCATTGGTTTAGTGGAGCCATTCACAGTTATTGGAATTTCGATGTAACCCAAAATTTTTGTTGCAGTACCATCTGCCGTACGAATACACGAAGTGTACTTACGGTAAGTTGTACCTGCTGATTCCAATAATTCCAAGGAATTTCTTCCAAGTATTGTGATTGACGCTCCACTATCCAATAGACCTGAAATATGTTTGTCCAAAATCTTGATTGTCAATCGCGGCCGAGGATCCTTTGTTTCTGAAAGGATAGATGAAATACAAGCTTTACGAAATAATTTCCTCATCCTCCAATATCTGATGTTACGTTCCAGACGTCTAAAATACGTTCGATGTAATGATGGGAAATTAAATGTATTCGATGATTTTATTTGGGTTTCGTTGGTGGTTGCCGATCGTCCTGCGTTGCTACATCTATCGTCGTCTTCTTCGTGCTGTTGTTCGGGCTGTTTTGAATCCATCGTTTCAAAATATCCATCTCGATCAAGTTCCACATCCACCTCATAATCATCCACCTGCTGTAGCTTGCTAATTCTTAAATTTGATGTTCTGGTCGGAACTGGTGTGGACCACAACCGTTCAAACTTCTGACATAAAGTCCGAAGTTCATTAATTGAATGTATTGTTGCAGCTAGAGTAGCGTTTTGGAGCTCCACACTCAGTCCCTCCCGAGCAATTTCTAGCATTTCACGGTCAGCAAATGGACGTGCTAAACGACGATTTAACGAACCAATCTCCACCAGATATTCGTATACGCTCTCGTTTGACTTTTGTTTGCGGTTCAGAAGAACGCGCAAGATCGCCTTATCATCAGTGAGCGTACCGAAGGTTTGTAGGAGTCCCTCCCTTAGCACTGGATAGGTCACCACCTCATATTCATGAGTTAAGTTCAAATAGTATCTGTCGGCAGCCCCCTTGAGATACCGTGGAACGATAGACCTAAGGTCGTCCCAATTCACACGGTCCCTCCTGGCAGCCGCCTCAACTCGGTGAACAAACTCATGAACATCAGGAGAGTGACCATCTCCTGTGAAGGTTGGAACCCAATTTGAGTCATAACGACTCAAATTGTTCCCACGAACCCCTCGGTACTCCACTGGTGCTAACGCTGGAGCCGCGTCACGCCATACCTGAGGAGGTTGGTTGTATGGTGGTGGTGCTGTAAGTGGAGCTTGTGGATATAATGGTGGTGGTTGTACCTGTGGTACTGATGGATAATTTAATGATAATTGCGGTTGTACTAATGCTGGACTATTGTGTATGTGTTCAGCTTGGAGTGATGCACCCAATTGTGGTATTGCAAAGTCCTCTGCCCAATTGTTCCCCCTGAAGTTCACACCCCGAACCAGACATTCGATCTGTAGTTCGGTGGGTTCCAAACCATAGAACGGATGGTCAACGTCTAGTTGGTTTGACATTTTGATGGTAAAACCCGAAAAATTATGAGCTCGCTAACAACAACACTAAAACCAATTCCCAACAACAAATGTAGTTAGTACGATGGAAAAATGAAAACAATGAAAAACGCAAAACTGAAAAAAACAACGAACGCCCCAAAAAAAAATTTTGTAAAAACAAACTTGTAAAGGAACAAAAAAAACCACTGTCGCCGCTAATCTTTGCTGAATCTTTTACAAAAGTTCCTAAAATATTGTATGTGTAAAAATATAATTTATTTATTTAATTCCAGATATACTGAAATATATATATATACCTAAAATTAGTTATTGACGATAGCACCCCTAAGAATATTTATTTATTTTTAAAAGAAAATTGAAAAATAAAAATATTTAGAAGAATGTTTATTTATTGGATGCACCGTCCTAACTTTGAAATATTGATTTATTTTTTAAAAAAAATAAAAATATTTATTTATATCTTGATGTCTTGCTTATTAAGAAAATTTATTTATTTAGTTACCTAAAATTAACTTAAATTAAAGAAAAATTATTTATTTAATAAAAATTTTATTTAGTTAATTGAAAAATTTGTTTGATTTATTTTATTTTTATTTAATAATATAAGAGATTCCCAAAATCAAGATTCGTCTGGAGACAATATAAAAAGTAAGTATGGTACAATATCCATTTCATTTAAATTTGAAATATCGCGTTCGCGAGCCCACTTCAACAATGCATGTGAGAACTGACTAGAAAAGCCCCTAACGACCAGATTCTACAGAACAGATTCTCCCCAATCTAATAAAACAATCACAACTGTCACGATTAGACACTAGGTCCATTTCTACTGACCCAGTTGTGCTTGTTTAACCTACAAATAAATTACACCTAAACCTAATGCGAAAGTTGAAGAACGCTCCCGAGCACCAGACTTCAAAACCCAAACTCTATGAAAAATTGTTCTATTGTAAACTAAATGGAAAAGTGGAAAAGTTTTTGAATTTGTATGAGGTGAAGCCTCTGATCCTGAAAGCAAAAGTATAATTGGTTCTTCTCTTCATTACACCGAAGAAGCCTCTGAGCAAAGAATGGTACTACTGGTTTGCACCTAAGTACAAACACAGCACCACCACTCCTCGTCCCTGAGGACTTCCTCGCCGAATGGAGAGAAGAAACCAATGTTCTTCGATCGCATAACCCCGATGGCCATAGGCGATCTAAGAACGACATCAATGTTAAGGGGATAAGCCCCATGGATGGCTTGTTAGGCCTACCGCTGAGAAAAGTGAATCAATAAACCTAATAAACATAAATCAATTCAAGAAAAAAAACCATTTACTCAAAATAAAGTACTAGCACAAATAGTACTTATTAAAAAAATTATTTGCAGGTAGTGCAAAAATATGTACAATGGCATGGCAAAAGAAAATATTTACAAATTATCTATATACAAAAATTTATTTACAAAAAATATACAATATATACATTATGTACAAAAACAAATTGTACTATGTATATATAAAAAAAGATGTACAGGATTATGTACAATATGTACGTGGTAGCATAAAAAAAATTCAAAAAAAAACTGCTTCCCCAAAACGGTTTTCTTTTTTCCAAAATAAAAAAACATTTAGTATTACTAAAGCTAAATGACAGCACAAAAAACTATCTCCAAAAAAATTGCTGTCCCAAAACGGTTTTTTCAAAATTAAAAAAAAATTAGTCTTAACTAATTATAGAATGAGGAACAGGGGCCTCCTGTGGACCAGTCCACTCCTCTACCTGTCGCATGGTCGGTGAGATGGGAACCACCTCAACCAGCTCCTCTATTTGAGTACTCTTGGTCGAGGAAGCTCCCAGCTCCACGACCAAGCGACTCTCCTTCTCCCTTCTTTTCCTCTCCTTCCTCTTCAGGTGAGAGCTCCTATTTCTATTTATGCTCCTTCTCTCACGCCAGCCCACATTCACTTCCTCAGTCACTTCATCCATCTCATCCGCTTCCTCATTCACCCCATTCAACTCCTCATTCACTATCTCACAAATCAATTTATCCAGAAACTCATCATATTTTTCTTCATAAATATCATCCATTAATTCCAAAAATATTTTATGTTTTACTTCATCCAGAATCACATTTATCATTTCATCCACCACATTCCTCGCCTCAACCATTCTCTCTTTTCTCTCTTCATTCGCTCTCCCATCCACTTCATTCATCCAGGGCTCAAACCCACCTGGCCGACACCTCCTTAATAACCCCTGACCCCTCATAATTGTATACATTCTTAACAAAATTCAAAATATATAATACGAAATCCAATAACAAAGGTTATTGCAAATTTTATATAAAATATTCAACTTCCAAATGTATATAAAATATTTTTACAATATTAAAAAAACAAAACCATAAACTGGTTTGACAAAAGAAGAAAAAAAAATATATGTAAAACAACCCAAACTGGTTATAACCGGAAAGACAATTTATTTTACGCAAAATAACCAGTTGGCAACGCCCTAGTTATTACAAAAAATCATTACGGTTCTTTAAAAAAACCCAAATCCAAGGGTCCAATACACCAGACTCCTACTGGTCTTTGTTTCGAACGCCAATTTATTGTATTTGGACCTTTAATATAATCACACAAAGAAATTAATAGTAATGTTACGGTACTTAAAGGAATTCGGAGTGAACAGACCGTTCCCATTCGAATCCGAGATTTGGGAATCTCTTATTATCTTTTTCCTTAGTTTATCTCGACATTACAAAAGTAATGTCTAAATTAAAATTAACATAAATATTAATAATAAATACCTTAGTTGTAACTGTTGATTGCTGTCATCAATATTCTGTTGTTTTAATTTATTTGTTTGATTTTCCAATATCCCTTGACTAGCGTTTGACCTTCTAACTTCCCATTTATATATCTGCCTTTGAATCCATGCGGTTTTAACAACCGGAACAACCATCAAACAAACGATTGTCTCTAACTGTGGTAATAGCTTCGATCACTGTTATCCTTGCTATTCATACTTTCGATAACATCAGTGGATACTTTATCTTCATGTACTGCCACAATTTATAAAGCAGATTTAACAATTAATGACAACAATTATCCTTCTATGAAATAAAATAAAAATATATAATTGAAATTGTCATCCAAATTATCAGCTTTTTGGTGAACAAACAAAAACACAAATCACTGTAAACTACTTAGCGGGGTGTAATCTTCCATTGTAATTACAGCCAATAAATAATGCTTTCACAAAAAAGTTATTAAAATTAGAAATCAATTCTAACAATTAAACAAAACGACCTTGGAATTTTTCTTTGTTTACACTTCCTTTTTTATTTGCTTGATTGCAATTAAATACATCACTTTTGAATTACAATATTATTGATTTATCACATCAAGGTTAAATAATACTATCAAATGACATTGATCTATATAAATTAAAATAGATTATTGGATGTTGTAATCCTTTTGAAAAGCAAAAATGGAATGATATATAATTTTTAAATTATGAAATTGCAAAATGTGATTTTGATTTTTCCATCTTATGATGTCAAAACAAAATCGGGCAATCTCCGAAAATTCAGTAATGATTAACAACGACGTCTGTTCATTAGCATTGGAAATAAAAATTTAGTACGTTCGTTTGCTTTTTATAGTATGTTCAAAATTTAACTAGCAGTTAAGTTTTAGAAAATTTTAAAATTATTATTAATGTAAGAATGAACGGAAACTAATGAAATGCATTTTTATTGAATTGAAAACGAAGATGAATTTGGTTTTATTATTGTTTCGCGATTATTGCGATCGTTACAACTTGTAACTAGTACCCAGATTTTTTCATTAACTTTTAAATAAAAATCATTGAAAATGAACGGTATATACCGAATTAAACACCAGTTTTGACTAGCATTTAAGCCAACAGATGTTTTAGACTTTTTATTTAAATAAATAATGGTTGGTTTGTCTTTTTTATCAAGACGTACATAGTTAAAGCTAATTATTCTGCTATTAATTTTAGGCAATGATAAAACACGGTTTTCTTTTAAATGTTCACAAAATATTTTTAAAACGAAAGGAACAGCACCTTCCAAAATGTCATGCATAGCATCGATTGCTCCATTATAATTCATATCAAAATATTTCAAATCGTTAAGAATGCAATGAAATTTGAGACCTTTTTTTGCTTCTGGGTTTTCATTTTTTAATAACACTTCACATTTACTACTTGTTCGCTTTAAACCTAATTCTTCAACAGTGCTTTTGGATGTGTCACTTTTACACATTTCACAAAATCGACAAAAGTAATTACCATTAAAAGATTGTTGAAATCCTAAGAGTGTATTACCTCCTAAATTATCGAATGCAATGGTTGTCAAGGCGCCTTTTATGTTTTTATCCTTAACGAAAATACCTGTGCTTTCAAGGTAACTTATATCATTGAAAATTGGTTTTAGAATATTATTGATAATATTTGGATTTTCTTTAATGTCATTTACAAAAAATAATGCGACTAAGTTAATATGTTCTAATTTAGAATAACAATATGATGGCAGGTTAAGAATCGAAAAATAAATGCCACCTAATTTATGAATAGATGTTTTGCTGCCTAATGGAGATACTATTTCGAAATCATCATAAAATAACTGAATTTGTATTGCATTTGAATTTCCAGAAAAAAAATTGCTTTGCTGAAAGTTAGATGCACAGCAAAATTTGGACAAGCTTTCACTTGTGCATGTATGGTCATTGTTAAAATAAGCAGATGTAAAACCAGAGTTAGTAAATAAATTGGTAATGGTTTTTAATATTGAAATATACTGAAATGTGCATGGCTTTTGAATGCTTTCATATAAATTGCTCTTTGAGTTTAAAACTTTTTCCCATCTAAGCATTAGCGTTATCTCTTGAGGTGAAATAAATTCTTTCGATTGTTTATAGTTTTTTTTTCGTTTGAAAGACGAACTGTATTTTTGTAGACTAGATAAAGTTTTGAACTCTATGTTGCAAAAGTTTAATGAATCCGAAGATTTTATTTCAGAAAAAATATGTTTAACAGTATTCTGCAAAAAAGCGGAAATCTTATTGACGCCATCGGCCGAAACATGGAATACAGATAAAAGCTCGAAAATTTGTTTAATGGAACTTTCAATTGGTTCAAAGTCTGAATTCCTAAAAACGTCAGAATTAGTGTATATCGGCATACTTTCGCTTGCACAAGTTTCTTCTTCGACAAAAGAAGGATTCGTGTTAGTATTTTTATTTAAAACTAAACATTCGGCAGAGGTTGATATAATGTTATTCGAAAGCGATGGATTACTTTTCTCATTCTGGCAAACCAGTGCATGTTTTTTAAGACCATAGTATGTTGTAAAAGTGTTTGTGCATTTTATCGATGCAATACATCTGAGTTTTAAATTAATTTTGTTTTTTTGATAATGGAAATGTTTTAAGTGACATATAGTTATGTTTACGTTATAAAAAATTTGTTTGCACATAAAGCAAATATATTTCGTCATTTTCCTTAGGTGCATGGGTTGCGATAAAGTTAAATTAAATTATTCAATTTCAATTGATTGTTAGTTATTTAAAGTATTTAGAAAATAAAATTCAAATGTAATTAAAATTAGATTCTAATTCAAAAGTTATAAAATGAAATAAATATTCAATTGGCATTTTAATATTATTTTTGTTATAATGCTCTAAACTAAACACGATCCAACTTTTGATGAAAAACTAAGCTAAATATTATTTAGTGAAGACCAAATATCTAACATTCGTGGTGTTGTATTACAATTGGGGAATTCAAATATATATTTTTCAAAAAATCGAAGAAATAGATTTAGGTTGTTATCGTATTGAATGTGAAATATAAAAAATATTTTAAAAAAAATATCAAATACTTGCTGAAATGAGTAGTGACTAGGAATTGGCAAGAACTGTTTATCAACGCAAATCAAAAACTGCGTTAAAATGGCTTTCTCCGTTCCTAATGCAATTATAACTGGCTGTGAACATTCAACTATGATTTCATTTATTGGAATGTTGTCTTGAAAAAAAAACAATAAACTTTTTAACTGTTTGTGTGAAATTGCATCTTGATTTAACAGTGTGTCCAGGAGGTGATGGAAGCAGTCTAATTAATCCAATAAAATCCAGAATATCTATTCGCCAACCTGAAAAACATTTAAATAAAGTTTATTCAAGTACATTTAAATGCTGGTGCAATAATTATATATGTACCTTCTTCGGTCTCAAGTGTATGGCCTTTATTTTTGACCGTATCTAAAATAAAAGGCTGAATTTTAATCCATTTGTCAATGAGTTGACCCTTGATGTTCGGATATTGAATTTTAAAATCAATTAAAATCTGTAATGCAATTATTTTAAAATAATAAAGTAACTTTTTTATCTCAAATTACCAATTCAGGATCTACAAAAAAAAAAGGAAAGTCGAGAAATATATTTTGAGGCTTCTGTAAATAGATTTTACGAGAAGCAGCTGTAAGGCGTAATTTCTCAATCAAATTGGGTTTTTCCTGAGGAATAATTACTGATTTAAAAAAACTAAATATTTCTTCTGTAAGAGTTTCACAGTCTTCTTCAATAATATCCGGATTTAAGATTTCTTGACGGTGTTCGTAACAAGCAAATTTTTTTTTGGCAAAAGCTTGATTTTTTAATTGACTAACCAAAAACCCTTTGTTTGTATCGGGATCATAAAATAACTCCTATAAAACAAAAAGTTTGTAAATATTATGTAAACAAAACAAAACGGCATAAAATACTCACAGCACCGCCATACTGTCCTTCAGTTTTGAAACAAGGAAACAAAAACACAGCCAACGAACTTATTTTTAATTTTTCTGGTTTGGAAGGTTTTTCACCAAACCAACCTACGATAAACTTTCCAAGTAATCTTACAAGAAGCCTTCTGTTTTTGTCGTTTAGAACCTGATTTTCATTAAAATTTTGGAAAATAATTTTCCCCCCGTTTTCTTCAATATATGTTTTTAAGAGCTGTGATAACAGTTATATAGTTTTATGTTCAATGGCATGTATTAATAAGCTAACCTCAGGTGTTACCGGCTTCTTCTGCTGGTTTAATATTATTTCAGACTCTACATTTTCTTTACTTGAGCAATAAATTAACTCAAACGAAGCACTAAAATTGTATTGCTCAATTAACTGCACAATAATTTCTGTTGGAATTATTGTTCTTTTTGTATCTTCGAAATGATGAAAAACGTCTGACGTGTATGATTGCACTATAATATTAAAAAATTTATCATTGGTCTTAGTTAACAAATATAGTAAACTTGGGCATACATTTATTTTAGTATAACATAAACTATATCAACCAACTCCATTTTTAAGAAAATAATATACCTAATTATGAAAACATGCCATCACTTATTTAAATTACTAACAAGGGCTAAATTTAGTAACTGTGAAGCGGTAAAATGATGAGTCTTACACTTCACCGCAAAAAGCGGTTTTAACTACATATATGATAAAACACATTTTTACGATTGCAACATATCACTTCAGTACTTCACGGTTCTAGAATTCAGCTGCAGATAGTCATAAAAACACTTATCAAACCATATAAAACCAGTTTGAACAGATGAAAATTCAACACGCATTTATTTTAGTGTTAAAAAAAATCACATATAAAAAACTGTACTCACCGGATTGCAACAAATCTTCAAATTCGAAGTATTCACTTTGGCTAAATTTTCTCAAATAAACATATTTTCGGATGTTTTGTTTTTCAAAAACAACCGGAATAAATTTGCCAGCAATTGACATTTTCAAGAAACAACTTATAATTGAATTTTGCTTAGGTTAAAAAATAACCTTATGTTTTATTTTATAAGAATAATTTGAAACAAATGGTTCAAAACTGAACCATTTTTTTTTAACATTAAGTAGTGTGCAAATTAAACATGATAGTACTTGTATTAAAAACACAGTAACATAGAAATGTAAATATTATTAAGGGATTTGGTCCTATCTAAATAAATGAATTAAGCAAAATCCCAACTAAAATTTTACCATGTACGCTTTAAGTTTGTTGTCATTTAAAATGAAATGGTTACATTTTTCTCATTTCGACAATACAACTCTAAATGCAATATAAAACGTCCCGTTAGGTCCATGTAAAATAATTTAGATTAAAACCAAAAAGTTTAAATTTATTAAAATATTAAACCACAATGATTAAAGTTTAAACATAAAGATGCGAAACCTACTAAATTTTGTTCTATAAATTGTTTTCAAACTCGATGTTTAATTTTTAGTCCATTCAAGTTTAACTAATATTTTTAAAAATTATCTAATCCTGAAGGTTTGAAAAGTAATAAAAAATGTTTAAGATTTAAACAAAAATGTTAAAATTTGTTTTGCAATGTTTGGTTTATTTCATATAAAGCTTTAAGAGTCTAAAAGATTAAACTACTTTTGTTTAAAAATGAAATTAAATCTGTAAAGTAAACCAAAAGTTTAAAAACAAAACTAAAATTGTAATTAAAACCCCTTAAATTCTTTTTTCTAGATAATTTGGTTTAATATTTTAGTTTAAACCATTGATTGAAACCCAAAGTTTTAAAAATAAACCGAAATTTTTCACCGTGTACTTTTGCCGCAGAACTCCTTCAACTTAAACCAGTAAAGACAGTAAAATATCCAAATTTTTTTAACCCTGCCATTTAAATCAGCAGCACTTCTTATTGCATTATTTAGAATACAGGCTGCGAATCCAATACCCAATACATTCTGGTTCAAATTCGCGTTTAGCTTACTTTTAAATTTTCACCCCTTGACGTGACACCACTAAAATTGGTGTTCGTGTAATCAGCGAGAATTGCAACTAGCTTTTTGTCAATGTTAAATAACAACAAGAAAACAAAATAACAACAAAACTTGTTTAAGCTACTGGAGCTGGCGGCTTATAGCAATGCTTTTTTTTATGTTTATCTGAACCTATATGTCTTTTAATATCATAATGTCCACTGCTAATTTGCAAATTCACTCCGACTGGTAATACAATAAACTTTTGCGTCGTTATATTTTGATTTTTTTATAAAAGGATAGTCCAATTCAATATCATATGAGAATTTACGTAAACGTTTTCTATCCGTCTTGATTTGCAAGAGAACTTTTTAAGTATAATTTTAAAAATTAGTATAAATTTACCTTTTATAGTAGCTTAAAACTTTTGTTACACAAGTAAAGACTGCAAAACAATTGAAACAATTTATTTTAACTTTACTAAATAATTAATATCTTTTCTGTATTCTGTAAGTATAAGAGTAAGTATAAGAGGTATACAGTATACAGTATACATTATACCTCCAGTGGCGGATTATGCCTTTAAGGGGCCTGAGGCGGAACAAAATTTTGGGGCCTAATATTTTACCAAAACTTTTGCAAATGAGTTTGATTAAGACTAATTCTTAAATAATTTTTTATCCGCTTCAGAACGGAGAAAGATCGTTCCCCACTTGCGTTGCATATCGGCAATGTAAGAAATATTTTTAAAATAGTTTCCACATTGGGAAATGAAGATTGCAGGCCATCAGTGATTACCTTGTACATCTTAAATGGAAAAGTGATATTCTCTTCTTTTATATATTTTAAAAAACGATGTACTTCGTCTTTAAAATATTGTACTTCTATATCCCTCGCATATGTATTTGACAATTCTAAAATACACTTGCCAACTTCATCACTGGATATATTTTGATCAAAAAATAATTTAAAATTATTTAAAACAGTTTCATATATGGACGTTCTGGTAGACATTTCAGTGGCAAGTCTATCACAGATCATATTGTGAGTATTTATAATAAACAATACTCGTCCTACTAGCTGTGTAACATTTGCAGATGATTCATCATACATAATTTTGCGTTTTCTTTTTCGTCCTTCTTTGTAGCTAATATTGTCTGTTAATAAGTTTGCTTGCTTTTCTATGCTCTCAAAATCATTCCGAACATCCCTTATAAATTGTGACAAAGAATTAAACAGTTTTACTCCTTGTAATAAGTTCGTTTGAATATTTTGAAATGATTTTCTAGTACTATTGATTCTTTGCAATAATATATCCCATAGAACGGTTAATAAGGCAATTCATATTCATCGAAAGAGCTAGCTAATTTTTTAACCTCAACTTTAGTAATCGGTTTTTCGTCTTCATTTTCGCTAATTTGGATAAGAACATTTTTAATATTTTTGTAATTAAACCGCAAGGCGGATACTGCATCAGCTCTTGCAGACCGTCTTGTCACTTGTGTCACTTAATTTTTTAATATGGAATTAGGATCGGAAAAATTATCAATAAGCAACTTCCATCTGTGAGTAGATGAAAAAAAGAATACATATATATTTTGGATAAAGTTAAAATAATACACCGCAGTAGAATAGGCATCTGCAGCATAATTTACAATTAAATTAAGCGTATGACTTGTACAAGGAATAAAAATGGCGGTCTCACTTAGAGTTTTAATTCTGGCTTGTAAACCATTATATTTTCCGGCCATATATGTTTGACCGCGACAATTTTTAATATCCAAAGACAAATTGTTTAAAGTTTTCAAAATAAGTTGTGCTAGATATTCTGAATTGTGATTTTCAATTTGTAAAAATCCAAAAATTGTTCTCTCGCATCGCCCACTTTATCAATGTACCTTAATATAAAACTTAGTTGGTCAGTGTGGTTCACGTCTGTCGTAGAATCAACAATAATTGAATAATATAAAGAGTCCTCAATTTCTTGAATTAGGTGTTCTTTTACTTCAGTTCCCATTAAATTTATAAATTCATCGCATGTGGTATGTGATAAATAACTTACATTACCTTTTCCTGGATGGCTGTACCTCTCCAAATGATTTTTGAGAAAATCATCAAATTGGGATAGGTACTCAATGCATGTCATAAAATTTCCTTTTCTGTTCGAATCAATATCTTCTCGATGACCACGAAATGCTAAACCCAAAGTAGCTAATAGCTTTACTGTAGCTGCAACTCTTTTTAAAACTTCCCGCCAGTATTTTTGTTGTACTTCAATTTCACGAGCTATTTGAGTATCAATACGTCCAGTTACAAACAATCTTTTTTTCAAATTTTTCAAACAAATTTTTTAGACAATCTTTTTTCCAATCAACGTTGAACGAAATATACAACTAAAGCTAAGAGACCTATACTATATCAATCATATCATATGGAAACCCTTTTCAAACATTAATCCAAATGAGGAATTTAGCATGTATTGTATAAAAAATACATGGATTTTAAGCAAACAATAATAGATTTCAATTCTACACGTTAAAAAGTTTTCATTTATTTAGTTATATATGAAATTAATCTAAAATATGTACAATTATATGCTTAAAATTGAGGTTTCCAGTTTAATGCTTTCAATTAATTGTAGGTCTTAAAAGAAATCCAAAATCATTGATGAAAACATAAAACTCAAATATACTTCAAATATCCAAAAAATACTTATCTGGATTTTGTTTTTATCAATAATTTTGTGATTAATATAATAACAGCCCATTGCAAATAAAGTTTTAGTATTAATATTCATTCGTAACAGTGGAACTTTTCAAAACAAAATGTTTTTTTACTATACAAATTGGAAAACGAATTTGTACATTAAAAAATTATAAAACTATCAAATTAGAATTATTAAAATAAATACATACATGAAAAAAAGTAATACAAATTGACAACTTAACACTTTTACATGTGGGATAATATTAAAAAAATCTTTAGGTTTAAAAACTTTGGTTGAATGAACGCAGTCATCTGATATTTGAATACCTATAAAATATCAATACTATTTGTAGCGAGGGGGCCCCTGTGCATGTGGGGCCCGAGGCGGCCGCCTCTTCCGCCTCTATGGTAATCCGCCACTGTATACCTCTCGTTCTATCTTTTGAAAATCTATACCATTTATCAAGTTTTTATGCTGTTTACTTTGTTTGTTCTTTATTGAGAAAAAAAATTATATATTAGAAAAAAATAATTTTACTTTTGAGCTACCTAGTTAAAGTGTGTTTTAAACAGAGTTTGAAACGCTACTTATATCACTCCTTTACTTTGTTCTTTCAGATTGCGTAGCTTAAAAAAAATATAACAATCCCCATACAGGAGTGAAAATAATATAATATCATTCTTGCTACTAAATTGAAATAAATATTTTCTTTCAATTACTCAAAACTTTTATTTTTGCTTCAAATTTGATGCTTTCCAACGTAAAATGCTTCGAATGATTCGTTCAATTATTCATGTATTGTTAGAAAAATGAATATAAAGTATGACTAATTTTGTTCTTTTGCAAATCGAATAAAAGAACAGGAAAATGTAATCTGCTCCAAAGGAGTAAAATCGAAAAAACAAAAATTTTACTCTTACGAGTAAGAACGATATTCAAATTATGAACATTTTAATTTTTGAATATTATTTCAAAGGATTGAAATGAGTGCTCGAATAAAGTAAAATTGTAAGCTCTGGTTTGAAAACTTAAATGTTTTTAAATTTATACGGAAAACTGCGTCTTTTTAAGTAAAATATTTTGTATTTTATTTTTCATAATATACTTTCGATCTCTCGTATATACACCAGGGAGAGGTTTCTATAAACAAAGAAACCTTTTCGCTGAGGTTGATGTGTTAGACATCAATAGATATTTGCAAAATAAAATGTAAATTATTGAAGTGAAAAAAACTGAGCTTAGTATTTCTATGAAAATTATAGTTAAAACACTATTTAGTAAAAAAATATTACACTGGTTTGTTCTCTCAATATAGTTGAATCAACATATACATAACATCATACAAACTGCAAGAAAAAACTGTGAAGCCATTGCTTTGACTAAAATATTGCGCAAACTGTACGTAGGTAGATATAAGGTTTTTTGATTATTTCGATAATGCGGACAAATGTGGTGGAAATATTTGTTTCGTGGGACGCTTCGTGGGACAAATTTCTCCGTGGGACAACGCAACGAAATGTGGGACATTTCCACACAGCATGGGACGTCTGGGCAGTTTACTTCCCATAAACGTGCGTAAATTTTTCATTTGATTCAAAATTGTACAATTATTGCGAGCTTCTTTTAAATCTATAAGAAAAACCTACCACAAAAAAATAATAGTTTTTCCCTCCCTGTATAAAAAAATGAAAAAAGATTGACGTTTAGGATACATTTTAGATTTTATTATAACCAACCATAAACATATAATTTTTGCTATTTTATGAATTAAAAATCATAGTTCATATAGCGAAAAGAATTTGTCAGCAAGTTTTCATAATATATTTTGAAAATATTTTTCATAACTTAATTTGTTCGTGTCGTTAGAAAATATTGCTTGTCCATTATAAAACATTCACTATTATAAAATCACTGGAAATAACACAAAAAATTTAAATTACTCCCGTAATTATTTTCATTCATTTTATAAAAATTAGCAAAACTATCAAGAAAACTTTAGATATGTTATAGGATTTTACATTTAGAATTGTTTTTAACTTATTGTTTTTAAAGCAGTTGTAAAGTTTGTACAATATGATATAGATAAAAAACAGGGCCAAACAGTCAGGGTTCTCAAAATAAGTGGGGCATGGAGGGATCAATTTTTATTGTTCAAAATTTTTTTTTTATTTTTGATCTACGGGTTTGACAACCCCACATACTCCAGTCCCTGCTATTGACATACGAGTTAACGTTAGATATCACATACCACTGGCAATAGCAGTGAGATATCACTAGCCAAGGTATCATCTTAGGGGTGGTGGCGGATGAACTGTATTCAGTCAACGGTAGCACCCTCAATCTTAGCTGTGAAATAATCCTTGATGATGAGACGCTATTGCTTCCTTGAAGAAACGAGCCTTCATATAACTATGTGTGGGCTTTAATCATTAAGAAAGATGGTGCGTCAAAGGATCAAGGAATAGGCAACCGGCTGGATTATTGACAACTACATTTTTGTTTTGTTTCAGCAAATTTTTGCCAAAATTTGCTATTTACTTTTTAATCTACTTTTATTTTCTTTATTCTATCATAAAATATTGGCCTATGTCATATTTTGTCAGTGATAGGATTTTTGTTTAGTTATCCATTCTTTAACAAAAAATATAAAAAAATAAAACAAAGGAAGATTTACGTCCATCAACACCTTCGAACGTATGTTGTTGTGGGACCTTGGTCTTAAAAGGTTTTTAAGTGTTATTGTGACACATATTGTAATTCCTACTACACAACACATTTTATTAAAAAAAAAATAATTAGGTTGTGTTCTCCTGCATGTACTTACTTTTAAGTTTATATAAATTACCAATGGCCAATAACAATTGAAATTTGAATGTTAAATGAAATATTGAAATATTGAAATATTTTGTTTCCTTTGGCTCAGACACGAATATCTTATAAACAAAACACAATCGTTCTTCTAAAAGCGGTAATGCTGCGCACCTTATAGTAACGATAGAATTTTGTCAAAATACGCACCCACGGCGTTTTTGGAAGAACGATCGTGTTTTGTTTATAAAACTGATTTCATCAGAAGATTAGAAGCAATACGACCGCCCATCATATCGGCGGCGCTCTAGTCCTTGATACAAAGAACGATAACGGTTTGAATATTGCGATGAACTGTACTTTAGTCGGGCCAAAATAATATGTAACGTAATAATTATATTATCAGATATATTTCAATTAATAGTATGCGATAAAATTGGTATATTAGTTAAGTAAATCTTCTAAAAATTAGACGAATTTACAAAATAACCGTGCATTGAAATTTTTATAGTGTATAATTCTACCACGATTGGATGGTTTTATTGAATTGATGTATTGAATTATTGATAGTATCAGATCCTTGGGGGATTGCCCCCCCCCTCCGCCCTACCCAATTGACGCCCCTGAATCCGAGCCTACAAAACTTGTTGCTATGTTAATGATGAAAGTTTGCGTATTTACAATATATTTTAGGTTTTTAAGACTAACAAAATATAATAGTATGTGTGTATATAACTTGACTAGCTTGATGTAAAATTTAAATTTCTATGGTCGCATGTCGTTTGAAAGATGGGATTCATCGTACATACATTCATAAAATATTCTTATCCAATACCAGGGGACAACAAGAAACAGTAAATAATATTTTTAAATGTTGCAATTGAATAACGTTCAATTTTACAGGTGCGTTTGATTTGACTGAAACTTCTGTACAAAAAAAAAACAATAATCGGACATGGCTTATGTCATTTGTTTATTTCTGTAGCTTGTTATGAATTAAGTAAACGATAATTTCATTATTGCACCTGAATGATTACGTGTCAATTAACGATTGAAAGTTTATAGTTTGCTTTATTTTTAGTATTCTAACGCTTGTGATTGGTCTGACTTCGTGGGGTGTTTCGGGTAACTAACACCACCCATTTACTTCGAACACAGCCCACAATTGAACATAATTAACCCAAGACATCAACCAAAACAAAATTGAACTCATCTACTCACCGCCAGGTCACACCATTTTCTATGTACAAAAATCCAAGATGGCGGATTTTACATTTTAGGACCTCCATTTGAATTAACCCGTGTTTTTGTGCCAGAAGTGACATAGCTAACCTACGGTTCAGAATGCTTTCAGCACCAGGAGTTTTCTTATTTTCAGTTTTACAAACTGATTCCAACACTTCCTGTTTCGTAACGGTTAGTACATGCTCATCCATATATACCGCTGATACAAAAATATCAACTGTGTCTCGCTCATGTGGGAAAAAGGCGGTTATCATTTTCAGTAAATTTTGATTTTGTTGGAGTTTGTAAACTGGTCTTTGCTTCAATTTTTTCATGACGACACTGTCCCCACAGATATTTATTCGCTTCCAATAAAAACACGTTCGCACAGCTCTTTTAGAGCCGAAGTAGAAGTTAATTCAGAGAAAAAAAATTTATTTTGTAGAATACAAAAGATTTTAAGCATCAAGTTGTGCTATTGAACTGCTTTTGGCAGCAATGTTTGTGTAAAAAATTAACTAATTAATTAATTAAAGACTTTTTAAAATAAATTTGTAGTTATTCTAAAAATTTTAATATTAAGTATTATACTTTAATCAATTATTTAAAAAAGCATTGTTAAAATCATGAATTTAAAAATACTTTGAAATAAAATATACTATTTTATTGTTTTATCGTCCTCGATTTTATTTCTCAGAAGTTATTCTAACAATACTATTTGTTATACTAATACTATTTTATTATTTGAAGTTCAATATCTTTTGTTTTACTATAGGGAAAGTGAAGGGAAAATCAAATTAATCTTACCAGCTAAACTATAATATTGGTACGTAAGATTAAAATTTTAACTGCAAAAATTAGTAAAATTACTAATTTAATTGAAATTTACTCGCTATGAGCAAAATTACTAGCAACGAACATATGAAATTTATTTACTTTAGTAAAATTACTCTTCGAGTAGTACATATTTTACCATTGTCATGTGATATTACTCTTTAATAGTAATATTAACAGTAAACATATTTTTACTACGATTAATGTAGGCAAAATTGATTCCTACGATTATTATAGTAAATTTTTAAAACATTGTAGGTACTTACTGGTAGTGTTCCCCGTGATATCTCTCTTCTTTACTTGATTAATTAAAAGAAAACTAAAACGATTGAGGTAGTTTTAACTAGGAATAAATTTATTTATTTGAAACACTTGTTGTTGCTTGATATTAAAAACTATGTATTATTTCTGAATTAATTTGCTTACTTCGTAGAGTAATTTATTTATTTAAAACACTTTTTTTTTATGCTAGAACTAGGGATGATTTCTTAATGTATAGGAGTACTACTTGGAGTACTTTATTTGAACTTTGGAGTTTTCACTCCTGCACTTAAACGCACACGTTACTTTGATTTATTGGGAACTCGATTTCCCCACGATTAGATTTTAAAATTTGTTGTTCGACCGATCACGTAAGACTGAAGACTGACTTTTCCACCGAAAAGTCAGTATTATATATTTTGACGATTTTCGTTTTGGCACAACACAATTGGCCAATAGAAAATTGTTTTCCATAAAAATGAAATAAAAATAAAAATAGCTTAGTAATCGAATTTGTGTTTAAACATTTTTTACTACATATTTCTTTATGTCGTTTTTATAGAAATTAATTATTAGAGTTTTTTATTACTTTCCTGTAATATTTATTTTAAATTGAAATATTTGAGCCCCGGCTCGTGGTGTGGTTTTATATTTCGGAAGTACAATGGAACTATTGTTGTAATTAGGTTTAAATGATTTGGTTGTTGTTTTGATTTAGCAAATGGAAATTTTATTCGAATTGAAAGAATGTATGGATTGTATATTGGACTTTGAATTGTAAGCAGTTGGACTTTGAACTATAGGAATTTGTACGACAGCTGCAATGTTAGCAAATTGTTTGGAATGTTTTGTCGATTGGAATATAGACATAAAAAACACATTGTGTATTTTTTATGAGAAAGTCTTTGAGAAAGTTTTTTTTCTACTACCCAACTTAAAAAATCTACTTTCGATGTTTGTTCATTGCATCGAAAATTTCTTTTTCGTCACCAGTGATAAAAAACCTATACAAATTACTTTCGTACCTAGTGACGAAAGCAATTTTTTAAAAGCCATCTATTTTCTAATTTCTTAACTAGAATAAATCATCCTAGAAGACCCGTTAAGAAAATCAATTAATTGCATGAAATAATTTTTTAGTGTTAATTTGTCTTTCTTGGGAAGATGACGGTAATTAATTTTATTATATGTGTTATTATGGTTTTCCATATTATTCACTGTTTGTGTGCTTTTGTCACTTTTGAATTAAAATGCAATATTTAAAAATATACTTTTTACTGTTTATTTTTAAATTTATTTATAATATAAAACTTCCTTATAGTAACAATTTGATTTTTATTTTTTTTATTTTAAAGAATATCGATTTCGACTTACGTCATCCTCAGTTCTTAAATTATTATTACAATTTTTGCTTAAACTATTACTTATATACTATTTCAACTGCTGTTTTTTATTATTATGTCATATATTTTGTTAGTTTTAGTGTTGATTTTATCATTTAAAATATTGTTATTGTTTTTATGTTTATATATTTCTATTTCTTCCAGTCTATCTAGATTTTGTCCTTTTCTTTTTTTATGTAATATGGTTAAATTTGTGTTGATATTGGTGTATTTGTGTTTTTCTATTTTCAAATGTTGGGCGTATCTGGATTTTGGATCGCTTCTGTTAATTTCATTGGTGTGCTCGATAAATCTTTTTTCGAAGGACCTCCCCGTCTGGCCTATGTAAAATTTACCGCAGTCGTCACAGGTAAGCTTATAAACATCTGTGTTTAAGTTTTGGGTTTTTTAGTTTTTAGGTAATTTTCTAATTTATTTTTGTTTTTGTAAGCCGCAATATATCCATATTTTTTTAACGTTTTTTGCATTATTTTGAATGTTGTTCTATTGTATGTTACGCCTACGTATTTTTTACCTGCTAAGTTTTCTTCATTCTTCAACGTTGTTAGGGTTCGAAAATTTTTCTTGTTTTTGTGTTTTCTATTTAATGTGTCAATCATTTCATTTTTATATCCATTTTTTCTGGCTATGCATTTTATATTGTTTAGCTCGTCTTCATAATTTTTAGCGTTCATCGGTATAGTGTTCAATCTATTGATCATGTGGTTGTAGGCAGCTAGTTTATGTTGGTATGGATGATGTACAATTAATTCAGTAAATTATTTGTGATATAACATCACCCCGATGGAAAATCTCCCATCAAGAATAATATAAGAACTGAATCTAAAAAATTATGGTGCAAATTATGAAACATTTTGCAATCCATACAATTTTAGAGCGATCTAGTTTCGAACCAATGAGAAAATTTTAAACTTTAAAAAAGTCTATCATTCTCATCAGGGCTAGCCGACTAGAAAAACTCTACCAAAAAATGTCAACGCTAATGTATATAACCAAAAATTAGGTTACAACACTAGCGAAGTGTAAAAACAAAAAATTTACATAAACATACATTTAATAAATTCAGGTTTAGTCAATTAATTTCTCTGGTGATCACTGTTTTGTTATACTCTAGACATTCTAGTATTGAATAACAAACTTGTATCTGTGAGAAGAAGATGACTAGTCTTCACTTGTGTCTATTGACACATGATCAACAATTAATTCAGTAAATTATTTGTGATATAACATCACCCCGATGGAAAATCTCCCATCAAGAATAATATAAGAACTGAATCTAAAAAATTATGGTGCAAATTATGAAACATTTTGCAATCCATACAATTTTAGAGCGATCTAGTTTCGAACCAATGAGAAAATTTTAAACTTTAAAAAAGTCTATCATTCTCATCAGGGCTAGCCGACTAGATAAACTCTACCAAAAAATGTCAACGCTAATGTATATAACCAAAAATTAGGTTACAACACTAGCGAAGTGTAAAAACAAAAAATTTACATAAGCATACATTTAATAAATTCAGGTTTAGTCAATTAATTTCTCTGGTGATCACTGTTTTGTTATACTCTAGACATTCTAGTATTGAATAACAAACTTGTATCTGTGAGAAGAAGATGACTAGTCTTCACTTGTGTCTATTGACACATGATCAACAATTAATTCAGTAAATTATTTGTGATATAACATCACCCCGATGGAAAATCTCCCATCAAGAATAATATAAGAACTGAATCTAAAAAATTATGGTGCAAATTATGAAACATTTTGCAATCCATACAATTTTAGAGCGATCTAGTTTCGAACCAATGAGAAAATTTTAAACTTTAAAAAAGTCTATCATTCTCATCAGGGCTAGCCGACTAGATAAACTCTACCAAAAAATGTCAACGCTAATGTATATAACCAAAAATTAGGTTACAACACTAGCGAAGTGTAAAAACAAAAAATTTACATAAACATACATTTAATAAATTCAGGTTTAGTCAATTAATTTCTCTGGTGATCACTGTTTTGTTATACTCTAGACATTCTAGTATTGAATAACAAACTTGTATCTGTGAGAAGAAGATGACTAGTCTTCACTTGTGTCTATTGACACATGATCAACAATTAATTCAGTAAATTATTTGTGATATAATTCATAATTTGCACCATAATTTTTTAGATTCAGTTCTTATATTATTCTTGATGGGAGATTTTCCATCGGGGTGATGTTATATCACAAATAATTTACTGAATTAATTGTTGATCATGTGTCAATAGACACAAGTGAAGACTAGTCATCTTCTTCTCACAGATACAAGTTTGTTATTCAATACTAGAATGTCTAGAGTATAACAAAACAGTGATCACCAGAGAAATTAATTGACTAAACCTGAATTTATTAAATGTATGTTTATGTAAATTTTTTGTTTTTACACTTCGCTAGTGTTGTAACCTAATTTTTGGTTATATACATTAGCGTTGACATTTTTTGGTAGAGTTTATCTAGTCGGCTAGCCCTGATGAGAATGATAGACTTTTTTAAAGTTTAAAATTTTCTCATTGGTTCGAAACTAGATCGCTCTAAAATTGTATGGATTGCAAAATGTTTCATAATTTGCACCATAATTTTTTAGATTCAGTTCTTATATTATTCTTGATGGGAGATTTTCCATCGGGGTGATGTTATATCACAAATAATTTACTGAATTAATTGTTGATCATGTGTCAATAGACACAAGTGAAGACTAGTCATCTTCTTCTCACAGATACAAGTTTGTTATTCAATACTAGAATGTCTAGAGTATAACAAAACAGTGATCACCAGAGAAATTAATTGACTAAACCTGAATTTATTAAATGTATGTTTATGTAAATTTTTTGTTTTTACACTTCGCTAGTGTTATAACCTAATTTTTGGTTATATACATTAGCGTTGACATTTTTTGGTAGAGTTTATCTAGTCGGCTAGCCCTGATGAGAATGATAGACTTTTTTAAAGTTTAAAATTTTCTCATTGGTTCGAAACTAGATCGCTCTAAAATTGTATGGATTGCAAAATGTTTCATAATTTGCACCATAATTTTTTAGATTCAGTTCTTATATTATTCTTGATGGGAGATTTTCCATCGGGGTGATGTTATATCACAAATAATTTACTGAATTAATTGTTGATCATGTGTCAATAGACACAAGTGAAGACTAGTCATCTTCTTCTCACAGATACAAGTTTGTTATTCAATACTAGAATGTCTAGAGTATAACAAAACAGTGATCACCAGAGAAATTAATTGACTAAACCTGAATTTATTAAATGTATGTTTATGTAAATTTTTTGTTTTTACACTTCGCTAGTGTTGTAACCTAATTTTTGGTTATATACATTAGCGTTGACATTTTTTGGTAGAGTTTATCTAGTCGGCTAGCCCTGATGAGAATGATAGACTTTTTTAAAGTTTAAAATTTTCTCATTGGTTCGAAACTAGATCGCTCTAAAATTGTATGGATTGCAAAATGTTTCATAATTTGCACCATAATTTTTTAGATTCAGTTCTTATATTATTCTTGATGGGAGATTTTCCATCGGGGTGATGTTATATCACAAATAATTTACTGAATTAATTGTTGATCATGTGTCAATAGACACAAGTGAAGACTAGTCATCTTCTTCTCACAGATACAAGTTTGTTATTCAATACTAGAATGTCTAGAGTATAACAAAACAGTGATCACCAGAGAAATTAATTGACTAAACCTGAATTTATTAAATGTATGTTTATGTAAATTTTTTGTTTTTACACTTCGCTAGTGTTGTAACCTAATTTTTGGTTATATACATTAGCGTTGACATTTTTTGGTAGAGTTTATCTAGTCGGCTAGCCCTGATGAGAATGATAGACTTTTTTAAAGTTTAAAATTTTCTCATTGGTTCAAAACTAGATCGCTCTAAAATTGTATGGATTGCAAAATGTTTCATAATTTGCACCATAATTTTTTAGATTCAGTTCTTATATGGATGATGTAATTTGATATTTATTGTTTGATCCGTTTGGGTTGGTTTTCGGAATATTTTGAATGTGTGTTTTGAATCTATATTTTTGATTGACAAATCCAAAAAGTTTATTGTGTTGTTTTCCTCATTTTCTAAGGTGAATTTAATGGAAGGTTCTCTGCTGTTTATGTATTGGTGTAATAGATTAAGCTGTCTATTTGTTCCTTTGAATAATAAAATTATATCATCAACGTAGCGATACCAATAAATGATATTTTCTTTGTGTGGATTTGAGTTATTATAAATATATTTTGTTTCAAAATCGTTGAGATATATTTCGGCTAATGTTCCCGATAGCTATCCATAGGTAATCCTTCTGTTTGTTGATAATACTCGTTGTTATGTGTGAAATAGTTTTGTTTTGTTATTTCGGTTATTATGTTTATTATTTCTTGTGTATCTGTTGGGAGGACTATAAGGAAGTTTTAGTATTATAAATAAATTTAAAAATAAACAGTAAAAAGTATATTTTTAAATATTGCATTTTAATTAATTTTAGAATTATTTACGGAAAATTTACATTAAAATTTAAAAATAATATAATAGTTAACTATATAATATTCACATATTCTTTTCAAATAGTATGGTAACAAACAGTTGGTGTTAAGATATTTTAAAAAAAATGATTTCACCTATTTATTTAAGAAAAACGGAAAAAAATATTTATTTACATAAAATATTTTACGTTGTTTTAAAATATATCAGGAATTTACGTAACGTCATTCTCATACAAAAACTAAATCAAAACTGTTGATTTTATTTTAGACTTGACTTTGTATATTAGAAAACCGTCTTTAGTTATAAACTTATAAGCCTACTAGACGCGAAATGCAAAATACAATAAACCTTTAAAGATGTGTTATTTAATGATTTTAGGAACTTTAGAGACCAAATAGAATAAAATTATAGAATTTTGTAGTGTAAATAGAATAAATATATGTATATGTATACAGTTGGATAATTTATTCATATTGAGTCATCTATATTTTAATAGCAGAAATATAAATTTAAAGATTTTGTTGGGATGTTTATATGTTTTAAAATTTGAATTGTATGTAATTTTAAATGAAAATGCTTGATAATTAATAATAATTTTTAAAAAAGTAGTAGAAAAAGTACAGTTTTCTACTCGCCGAAAATCATATTTTGAATCTTGCGACCATTACCAACCTCGGCTATCGCCTCGGCTGATAAACTATCCTCTCGCTTTAAAATATGTTGTTTTCGGCATCGTTGAAAAATATACTATTAGTTTGAACTGTTTTTTATGTGGTTAATATTACAAATATTAATTAAAATTGAATTTGAATTGAAATTGAGTTTGGGAAATTATTATTGACTGAAAATTAATTACGAGATTTCAATTAAAGATTTAATGTAGGATAAACAGCTGCGGGTTATTATGTCTATACTTTTTTAGTATGATCACTGAATCAATCAATGGGTCAATTGTTTGGGATAATTTTGAATAATTGTTGTCGAATGGAATTATTGTGGGTTTGTTTTGAGTGTTTGTATCAATGGGGTGGATCAGCCTGGTTACTGGTCCACCACATCCCCTTAAAACAAAATTGTATCCAAATTTTTGTTGAAATTTGCCACCAAAGTTTTGTTTGCTTCTCGATTTGATTTCAAAGTAATTTAAAAGTATTAACCATTAAAAAGTACCTGTTGTTTTAACTTCCTTTTAACGCCACTTTGTGTAACAATGAATTTGCACTCGGTTGTGTTCATGTGCCGGTAATCGGTCGTATAATTTTTTCTTCATTGAGCCTTAGAATATCCTTGAGGATGACAGAGATGAAAACAGTTTTCTATAATATTCGTGTTAAATAATCGACAAGGCAGGCAATAAAAGACATCTTTATTACAGCTCCAAAATAACCAATATCGTTCTATTTCTTCTCCGTTTGGTAAAATTTTGAATAGGAGCGACTTAGGAAATGGTTCATTCAAACGATAACGGGTAAACAATGTAGCTATCTTCTTGTGCCCTCGATGAATCACATTTTCAGTAATTTGTGGCTTTATCATTTCATCTTCTAAACTTTGGTTTGGTTGGTTTTCTACTTGCAGTGTACAATCTAAAGATATCAGGCATTATATTCTAATGTACAAACAGATAAATCTTCTGTTGCTAAGGAAAGCTGAAACTAGACTAAACAGTCTGTTGTAGATACCGGCTGGTTGAAATTGAATTTAGAATATATTTTAAAATCCGTTTACGATACGAACTTCACCATATTGTCCAAATTCACATTTATGTGTTCGAGAATAGAGCCTCTGGCCTTCCAAAAAAAATTATTTTTGTTTAGTTTTGTTTACCGTTAATTTTTTATGTTATTTAAATCATCGTGTATTTTATTAATGGTAAATTAGTTTATATTCACTCACTAATGGTAAATTAGTAAATACATATTATAAATTTAGTGAAAGAGCAAATCCACATATAAACATTAGTTTTCAAAAATTGTTTTTCGCTTATATAATATTTTCATTGTGGTTGGAGTCCAGGCCCTTTTGAAAAACCGGGCCCGAGTGAGCAATGCCCCATTCCCCATTATCGAGAAATTATGCAGAATCGTATACAAAGAATCCCTCTTTTAAAATAAAAATAGTTTCATTAAAGAACTGCGATGATGAAGATATAAGCAAAACTGCGATAGTTTAAATAGAATGTAAAATTAATTAATTGTATGTTATGCCCGCCAAACTACCTGATATTTAACAGGTAGCATTTTATAAGAAATCTACACCAACTCTAGAACAACCATCTAATAGTAGAAACTAAATTCCTTTTCAACCTTTTCATGTATAATACGGCTACATTACATTTTTTATTACCAAACAATCAGTATACATAATCTTCGGACTTCCTGTAAAAAAACATCAAAGGCATAATTGTTTTTTTGTATGTTTGAATTCTCTTTAAATTATTTCGAATTTTAATTGTTTTATTTTATCTCTTTGCTAAATAAAACGAAACGGTAGAGTCATGCGATCAACAAACAATCACTCTCCTTTTCTTGCTTTGTTTTAAATATTATAAATACTAAAAATATTTTGGTATTCAGTTGAGTAGCAATTTAAAATTTAAATTGAATATGTTAAAACCGAGAGTTATGTTAAAATTAAAATGTAAAATTAAAATGTAATTAAGATTAAAATGTAAAATATTGGTTCTTGTGCTATTAATAATAATGATTGTCATAATCACTGTTACTGATGTTGAGTCCGGTTTCTGGAATGAATTAAGAAAGCTAATGTGGTCTTATAGCAACTAAGTTCTAATCTCACTTTGAAAAAATATTTAAATTTTAGAAAATTTTATGATTTTAAACACAAACACAAGATCATTTAACTAAAACACATCAGTTTTATACTTATTAGTATTTTATTTTAAAGTAATATGTTATTGTAAGTAGTGTAAAGTAAAGTACCCTATATTTAGCGAAACGTATATCTAAACGGTTTGAAGTTGAATTTCAAATCCAACGAAACCCCAATTATTATTGTTTTACTTAAAGTGCTATTTCTATAAACTATTTTGTACAAAACGTACGTATTTTAAGGAAAGCTAATCTTAGATGCTGGTTACCAGGATGTGGACTCCTTTATCATATTGTAGGTTACGCTATTGTTTGTAAAAAATTGACTGTACCACTTCCGAAATGGTTTTATAAATCTATCTTCCTTGACATAGCGTGGTGATTTAATATATTTTTTATTGTTCCAAATAGTGTTATCTCGTTCAATCTATAAAAAAACAAAACTTGTTATTTATAATACACAAAAATACTACAGTAAGTTTATTTACCATTACAGATTCTGACCACATAAATGCTTTCATATAAATTCCACTAAATTTAGGAGCAAAAAATGTATGATCTATTTTCAGTATAAGTGGCTCGTATGAAGTGGACGTTTGTACTAGAAAAATAGGACCCATTATAGTTTTAACGCGTAGTATCATAATTCCTGGTCCGATCTGAAATTTTAGAACATATACTTGTAAGTTATTTTTCTTTTGAAAATTGTTCGCAAAGATTTTGTATTTGAAATTCAATAATTGTCTATTTCATAATTTACTTTATTTATACTTCATATATGTAACTAGGGGGTATCCCGCGGGCTCCACCCCTTTCTTTCTCCGGCACGCTAACACCCCCTTTTCCTCTAGTCCGGCTTGATACAACATTCATCATAATTTCTAATAAATTTTAGAAAAATACATTGTGAAGGTACTATAAACTTTTATATGAAAAGGAATAATGTAGGGCATCTAAAATGCATCTACTAATTCTCATATAAAACGGAAACCGTTAAAATATCGGTCAAACTTTTTTTCATAAAAATATGAAAACAATAAAAACAATTAAAATCACACGCGTGTCTTTAAACTGTATTAAATTTCATAACAAATTATTTCTTTTCATATTTTTAAATATAATTTTCTTTGATGACAAAGCGATTCTTGGAATATGTAATTTTAAGTAAATAAGAAATTATGTAAACATAAAATTAATAAATTTGGAAAATATATTTTGGTGGGGTAAATTTGATGAGTATATAATTTAAGTATATAATTTTAGGGGAATATCGATTTTTGTATAAATACTCCAGAATTTACGAAAATAAATCAGAATCAATTTTTAACTATAAAGTCTCTTTTTTTATTTTACAAGGTTGATTTTCCTGACGTCTCCGAATTGCTCTAGGTCTCAAGTGACTAGCAGTGAATAGACAAACTTAATTGCTCTTGAGTAAACGGTTTGTGTATGAACTGTGAAGTTTCTCATAAGACAGGAAGACGTAGTAGACGATATTAAAGTATATATATATATATATATATATATATATATATATATATATATATATATATATATATATATATATATATATATATATATATATATATATATATATATATATATATATATATATATATATATATATATATATATATATATATATATATATATATATATATATATATATATATATATATATATATATATATATATATATATATATATATATATATATATATATATATATATATATATATATATATATATATATATATATATATATATATATATATATATATATATATTTATTTATTTATTTATTTATTTATTTATTTATTTATTTATTTATTTGACAAGAGCAGCAAACAGTTACCCAATTATATGCTGCTTCAATACTACAAAACAAAGTTACATGTGGATTTTTTGAATAGTACAAGTTACACCAAATATGTATCATATTATAATAATTCAAGATAATATTAACTACTAAATTAAAATTAATAAAGTGCCTTGCTTAATTCCTATAGTATGACAATTATTAATAACCAAACGTGTTAACTTATTGCTAATTAAATCTAAAAGTACAAAATTAAATCAAAAAAAAAATAATTTTTTATCGACAAAAAAAATAATTTTTTATCGACTTTCCTCAGGAGGCTTAAAAACAGAAAAAATATCCAGAATTATATTAACAAAATTACATTTAGAAACAATTACATTAGCTGTACAAAAACTTATCAGGATATAAACTTTGATAATCCTTCAATATAACGTGACATTTTGACTTAAAAATATTTAACGAAAGCGAAAACAAATCAATGTTTAACGAAAAAATTTCATTGTGAAACATTTGAAGTCTAGAAATTGGCGAAGAAACTCCAATATTTGTTCGAGATGCTGATGGCATGAAGAGTTGATTTAAACGAGTTCTATAGAATGAAGCATAAAAGTTAATGTGAGCTAGTGCTACAGTATCCATCAAAGAATTTACAATTTTGTACAGAAGGAATTCATCTAAAAGATATCTTCTAGACTCTAGAGATATCATTTGTAGCTTATCAAGTCTGACGCCGTATGATAGTTTATTTGAGAATGGAATGCAGTTATAACAGACCAGTTTAGTAAATCTTCTTTGTATTCCTTCAATTAGATTACAGTAATTATCATAGTAAGGGTGCCAGATTTGACAACCATACTCCAGGATACTCCGTATAAAACTATTGAAAAGTACCTTAAGAACTTTAGGATCACGAAATTCTCTACATCTTCTATAAATAAAACCAAGTAGTTTTATTGCTTTTATATGAATATAACTAACGTGCTCATTAAATCTTAATCTAGAGTCGAAAATGATACCTAAATCTTTTATAGTGCTCACCCGAACAAGCTTGACTTTATTAATTTCATAATCAAACAAAATATTTTGGCTCTTACGTGAAAAAGATAAGGACATACACTTTTTAATATTTAGTTGTAATTCGTTGACCTCACACCATTCATGAATTCTATCTAAATCACATTGTAGTTTAATGCAATCTTGAACAGTTTTAATTGATAAGAATATTTTTAGGTCGTCGGCATATAAAAGATGGGAACATTGAATAACATCTGATATGTCATTTATAAAGAGTAAGAATAATAAGGGACCGAGTATGGAGCCCTGAGGTACACCAGACGTAGGAGTAAAACCTTTAGATAAATTTCCATTAAACCTAACAAATAGCGTACGACTTGATAGATAGGATGTAAACCACTGTATAAGATTGCGAGATATTCCAAAATGATTCAGTTTTGATATTAGAATGTGATGTTTAACTTTATCAAAAGCTTTAGAAAAGTCCGTGTATATACAATCCACTTGAACATTCTTATCAATTGAGTTAAAGACATAATTAGAGAATTCAAGCAAATTAGAAATTGTAGACCGTTTGAAAAGAAACCATGCTGATTGAAGCTGATTTTTTGGCTAACTTGAACAAAGACTATGTTATATACAAGCTTTTCAAATATTTTCGCAAATGCGTTCATAATACAGATTGGTCTGTAGTTAGCTATATCAGCTGGATCGCCAGATTTAAAAATTGGATTCAAGAACGAATCTTTCCACTTATTAGGGAAAACAGACTGTTGTAAAGATAAGTTATATAGAATTGTTAACGGGGTGGCTAAAGAACTTTTGAGGTTTTTAATAAATAAGTTTGTTATCAGGTCTGGACCAGGTCCTTTTTCATTTTCAAGTTTGGATATCATAAATACTACTTCATCTTCTGTTATTATGCTAGCGATATCACTTTGTAAGTTGGATGCAGACTTTTCTAAGGAGACCAAACCATCAGTAAAAATTGATTTAAAATTCTCCGCAAACAATTCACAAATATCCTTTGGTTGGTTAGATTGCCTATTTCCCAGAAACATTACAGATGGATAGTCCGATTTAGCCCTTAAAGCTTTATTATACGTCCAAAAACTCTTAGGATTCTGAGACAAAGATTTTTCTATTGATTGATTATAAGCCTCAAAACAGTTTTTGATCTCTTTTTTAATCTTAGATCTCAGTATGGAATACAAGCTCGAGACGCCAGGGTTATTGTATGTTTTATACCTTGATCTAATTTTTACCTTTTCCTTAATTAAAGAAATTAAAAATTTAGAATACCAAATAGGAAATTTTCTGACAACTGGCCTTGAGGTTGTAATGTTTGGCTTCAGAATTGATGTTAACTTATCATAGAACAAATAAACTGCTTCGTTGACTGGTAAATGACTTAAAGTAGATTTTCAATTGATTAAGTTCAATTTAGACGCAACCAAGTCAAAATCAACCTTACTAGTATTGATGGAAGGAAATATAAAGTGAGACTGAGTTTTCAATTTAATTGAGTTCAAGCAAATATTCAACGGAGGATGGTATTGATCAATTTTAGATAAAACTTCTACACTTCTATGAACATCATAGTTTATAACTGGAAGATTGGTAAAAACTAAGTCTAACATTTTATGTTGATAGTTTCTTACATGATTTATTTGAGATAACAATGATAATTCCATCGATTCGATTAAGTATTCAGACACCCGTCCCTCATAATGTTTAGTATATATAGATTTAGGATCATCAGTTACCCAGTCAATACAAGATAAATTGAAATCGCCCATAATTAAAAACTGATTGTTATCGCTCGACATGGCTATTAAATTTGATAAATGGTCTAAAAATAGTTTATAATCATTGAAAGGAGTACCACAGTTAAAATAAATATTACACAAGTATAGAAAATTTCCATTTAAGAGACTGATTTTAACCCACACATCATTAAAGGCAAGTGAATTCATACCTGGTAATTCAATAAATTCAGTTCTTTTATTTATAGCTATAAGTGCTCCCCCACCATCACCTTTGCTACTCAACTGCAGGTTTCTATCTTTCCTTAATACCACATATCTATCATCGAAAACTTCGTTTGAGTTAATTGATTCATTGAGCCATGTTTCAGTCAAACATATCAAATCAAAATCGTTTTCTTGTACAGCCAATTTAAAACTTTTTAATTTTGTCTTTAAGCCTCTTGAGTTTTGATAGTACAAATTAGTGAAAGTCATTCTAAAAAATATTTTTCAAAAAAAAGAAAAAAAAATGAGTATGATGAACTATATTTGATTAATTTAAATTATTGAATTAATAGAAAAAAAATATATAACAAAAATACTATACTTATTACTTAATATCCGTTCTGTTCAATTAAAATAACAGAATAACGTTAGAATAAAAATGTAAATTAAGTTGATAATAAGTTGTCCAAATCAAATGATGAAGAAATTTTTATGACAGCATCATTATCACTCTTCTTGCAGTATATATTTCCATAATTAGCCCATACGTATTTGAATGTAACTGAGTTGCCTTGCTGTTGAAGTAGTGTTTTCGTTTTATGTAATAAGCTTTTTTTATGAGGAGGTAGAAAATCCGTTAAAAATATTTTTGTGACGTCGCCAAAGCCAATAAGGTTGCTTAGGAAGGACTTTTTCAAACTCGCTGCTTGTAAAACCTGCTGTTTTATATATTTCGAATTAAATTCCACCGTTATGGGTCTTAGTTTAGATTTTGATTTATTCCTATAAATATATCGGATTTCAGCTATTGATATTTTGTATTCGTAAAATCCAAGAATTTTCAAGAGTACTTCCATTAAA
>OY856188.1:229250361-229294443 GCA_963693315.1 Diogma glabrata | reverse complement strand
TAAGAAAAATTTTCCTAATTAAGTGCAGACGTTTAGTAGTTTATCCTAATTTCATTTTAAATAAAATGAAAATTTTTGATTCCTTACAATATAAATTTGTAAAAGTTGATAAGCAAATTCAAAACATGAAAAAATTATTAACCAAAAAATTATTGAATTGTGAAATTGATATATGTATTTATCAATTAAAAATGAAACAAACAGAAATATCACATTGTATGGATAAAATTCAAGAAGTTTTATCTCCTGAAACTTTTGAATTTTTCAAACTCAATTTATTAAATAAACATAATTTTACTGTCATAAAATTCAAAGAAATGTTAACAAATAAATTGGATTATCTTTTACACATAAATTCAGGATCATCTAGGATCAATGATAATCAAATCTTAGTAACAAATCTAACTGACTTAGTTTTACCTAAGGAAGTAACTATGATTTTAGGTTTTGGTTCTAAATTTGCCTTACCATTCAATGACAACAAAAAAAATTCCATTACAACAGATTTTAGCAGATGTTGAAAACTTTATTAATAATAATAATTTATCTGATGAAGATAAACAAAAATTAAGAGGTGAAATTAATTTTACAATTAATAGTTTTTATAATAAACAAATATTGCTTCCTAAATCAACTAAACAAATTATTAAAGCTTATCAAAATACTTTTAAATTTATTAGAGATAATTCTAATTTATACATACTTGATGCAGATAAAGGTAATGGTACAGTAGTTATGTACAAACATGATTATATAGAAAAAATGGAAAATTTGCTTCAAGATGAAAATACTTATGTTATTATTAATGATGATCCAACAAAAAATTTAATTAACAAAAACACAAAAATTGTAAAAGATTTATTTATGAAAGGTATAATTGACAACACAACTAAACTTAAATTAATTAATGATGTTGCTACATCTCCAAAAATATATGGTTTAGTCAAAATTCATAAAGAAGGTAATCCATTGAGACCGGTTGTTTCTAATATTAATTCACCTTGCTATTTTGTTGCTAAATATATTACTAAAATTCTTAATAATTTGACAAAATTTAGTAAGTTTAATATTAAAAATTCATTTGATTTTAAACAGAAAATTGATAATATAATTTTACCAAGTGATAGACAATTAATATCTTTCGATGTAAAATCACTTTTTACCAATGTTCCTGTTATTTTGGTTTGTGATATTATTAAAAAGAAATGGCATTTGATTGAAGAACATACTCAAATCTTGATGATGGATTTCATAAATATAATTAAATTTTGTGTTGAAGATAATAACTATTTCCAGTATGATGATAAAATTTATAAACAAACATTTGGTTTGGCTATGGGTAATCCTTTGTCTCCAATACTTGCTGATATTGTTCTAGAAGAATTATTTGAAACTACAAATTTTATGTATACTCCAACTTTTGTTTATAAATATGTAGATGACATAATTACAGATATTCCAATAGAACTAATTGAACACACTTTATTACAAATTAATAGTTTTCATCCAAGATTACAGTTTACAATAGAGCTTGAAAATAATAATACGTTACCATTCTTAGACCTGCTTTTAACTAGAGTTAATGAAAAAATTATCACTAATTGGTATTGTAAACCTTCATCAACTGAAAGGATTTTAAATTTCAAATCAAATCATCCGTTTTCAATGAAGAAAAATGTTGCTGTTAATTTTTTCAGAAGAGTTTTAAAACTAAGTGATAAACAACATCATCCTAAAAATATAAGAACTGTTGCAAATATATTGGAAAATAACAATTATCCCTATGGTGTTATTAATAATGCAATTATGATTGCCTTAAATGAAAAAGAAATTTTAACTACACAAAATTGTTCCGAAAATTTACCAATTACAACAACAAAAATTTTTAATGGATTGAAATATGTTCCCAAATTATCCGAAAAAATTAAATCTATTGCTAAAAATTACAATATCAACATTGCTTTGGAACCAATAAATAGGTTAAAAAAAGTTTTCACACAAACTAAAGATTCATTAAATATATGGGATAAATCGTGTGTTGTTTATAAAATTAAGTGTAATCCTCCATGCAATAAATGTTATATTGGTCAAACCAGCAAGAAATTATTTTTTAGGACAAAACAACATATGAATGACTACCACAACATAATAATTGATAATTCGCAAAATCCTAATATTAAAAAGCAAATCAAAAACAAATCATTTAATTTTAAACAATTAAAATTTACTGAAAGAAATTTAACGGACAAGCATGGGCAAACTTCTTTAGTTTCTCATGGCTTAGCAAAATTTAAGGAAGGTGATGTTGAACATTTTAATTTTGAATCTGTTGAAGTTTTACTAACTGAACAAAATAAATTTAAAAGAGAATTTTTGGAGTCAACAGAAATTTTAAAACATGATAATAGCATTAATATCAAAACGGATTTGAGGAAGATTAGTGATATTTATTTTCCTATTTTGAAAAAACATTTTTGTAAAAATTTATCTTAACCTTGTCAAAATTGTAAAAAAAAAAAAAAAAATTTTATCAACTATTCCTTTGATTTTTGTAAACAAATTTGTTCTGTCATTTTTAGTTTATATAAATGTTTTGTTTTCAGAAAGCTTTATTAACATAAACATTTTTTGCGATAATGGGGAAAAAAACTATTTGGTTTATATAATTTGTTAATATTTTAAATTTTTGCTTCAAGTTCATTTTTGTATTCATTTTTGATGGTTTTTTGAAGTTATTTTTATAACTTTTATTTGTTTTTTGTAAGTTATTTTCAAAAAAAAAAAAAAAAATTTTTTTGTTTAAAAATTTTAAAATGTTGTTGTATGTTTATAGAATCCCTGAAGATGACTGTAATTAGCAGTCGAAATATAGGATTTATAGAAATAAATAAAAATTGTTTTAAATAATTTTTAAAAAAACAACATTTTCGACTATAAACACTTCAGTTATTAAAATATTTGAATAATATTAAAAGTCGAAGAGATATTAAATATAAATTGATTATATATTTATGATCAAAATTTGCATATATAACTACGTGGAAGATTACAACACGGTATTTAATATACAAATATGGACAACAACACAACATTTTTTCAAAATATTACTACAACTTATGGCATCAAAACTACCAGATTTATGAATCAAATACAGAGAAAAGCTATTTTCATTTCCAAAAATTCAGTAAGAAAAATTTTCCTAATTAAGTGCAGACGTTTAGTAGTTTATCCTAATTTCATTTTAAATAAAATGAAAATTTTTGATTCCTTACAATATAAATTTGTAAAAGTTGATAAGCAAATTCAAAACATGAAAAAATTATTAACCAAAAAATTATTGAATTGTGAAATTGATATATGTATTTATCAATTAAAAATGAAACAAACAGAAATATCACATTGTATGGATAAAATTCAAGAAGTTTTATCTCCTGAAACTTTTGAATTTTTCAAACTCAATTTATTAAATAAACATAATTTTACTGTCATAAAATTCAAAGAAATGTTAACAAATAAATTGGATTATCTTTTACACATAAATTCAGGATCATCTAGGATCAATGATAATCAAATCTTAGTAACAAATCTAACTGACTTAGTTTTACCTAAGGAAGTAACTATGATTTTAGGTTTTGGTTCTAAATTTGCCTTACCATTCAATGACAACAAAAAAATTCCATTACAACAGATTTTAGCAGATGTTGAAAACTTTATTAATAATAATAATTTATCTGATGAAGATAAACAAAAATTAAGAGGTGAAATTAATTTTACAATTAATAGTTTTTATAATAAACAAATATTGCTTCCTAAATCAACTAAACAAATTATTAAAGCTTATCAAAATACTTTTAAATTTATTAGAGATAATTCTAATTTATACATACTTGATGCAGATAAAGGTAATGGTACAGTAGTTATGTACAAACATGATTATATAGAAAAAATGGAAAATTTGCTTCAAGATGAAAATACTTATGTTATTATTAATGATGATCCAACAAAAAATTTAATTAACAAAAACACAAAAATTGTAAAAGATTTATTTATGAAAGGTATAATTGACAACACAACTAAACTTAAATTAATTAATGATGTTGCTACATCTCCAAAAATATATGGTTTAGTCAAAATTCATAAAGAAGGTAATCCATTGAGACCGGTTGTTTCTAATATTAATTCACCTTGCTATTTTGTTGCTAAATATATTACTAAAATTCTTAATAATTTGACAAAATTTAGTAAGTTTAATATTAAAAATTCATTTGATTTTAAACAGAAAATTGATAATATAATTTTACCAAGTGATAGACAATTAATATCTTTCGATGTAAAATCACTTTTTACCAATGTTCCTGTTATTTTGGTTTGTGATATTATTAAAAAGAAATGGCATTTGATTGAAGAACATACTCAAATCTTGATGATGGATTTCATAAATATAATTAAATTTTGTGTTGAAGATAATAACTATTTCCAGTATGATGATAAAATTTATAAACAAACATTTGGTTTGGCTATGGGTAATCCTTTGTCTCCAATACTTGCTGATATTGTTCTAGAAGAATTATTTGAAACTACAAATTTTATGTATACTCCAACTTTTGTTTATAAATATGTAGATGACATAATTACAGATATTCCAATAGAACTAATTGAACACACTTTATTACAAATTAATAGTTTTCATCCAAGATTACAGTTTACAATAGAGCTTGAAAATAATAATACGTTACCATTCTTAGACCTGCTTTTAACTAGAGTTAATGAAAAAATTATCACTAATTGGTATTGTAAACCTTCATCAACTGAAAGGATTTTAAATTTCAAATCAAATCATCCGTTTTCAATGAAGAAAAATGTTGCTGTTAATTTTTTCAGAAGAGTTTTAAAACTAAGTGATAAACAACATCATCCTAAAAATATAAGAACTGTTGCAAATATATTGGAAAATAACAATTATCCCTATGGTGTTATTAATAATGCAATTATGATTGCCTTAAATGAAAAAGAAATTTTAACTACACAAAATTGTTCCGAAAATTTACCAATTACAACAACAAAAATTTTTAATGGATTGAAATATGTTCCCAAATTATCCGAAAAAATTAAATCTATTGCTAAAAATTACAATATCAACATTGCTTTGGAACCAATAAATAGGTTAAAAAAAGTTTTCACACAAACTAAAGATTCATTAAATATATGGGATAAATCGTGTGTTGTTTATAAAATTAAGTGTAATCCTCCATGCAATAAATGTTATATTGGTCAAACCAGCAAGAAATTATTTTTTAGGACAAAACAACATATGAATGACTACCACAACATAATAATTGATAATTCGCAAAATCCTAATATTAAAAAGCAAATCAAAAACAAATCATTTAATTTTAAACAATTAAAATTTACTGAAAGAAATTTAACGGACAAGCATGGGCAAACTTCTTTAGTTTCTCATGGCTTAGCAAAATTTAAGGAAGGTGATGTTGAACATTTTAATTTTGAATCTGTTGAAGTTTTACTAACTGAACAAAATAAATTTAAAAGAGAATTTTTGGAGTCAACAGAAATTTTAAAACATGATAATAGCATTAATATCAAAACGGATTTGAGGAAGATTAGTGATATTTATTTTCCTATTTTGAAAAAACATTTTTGTAAAAATTTATCTTAACCTTGTCAAAATTGTAAAAAAAAAAAAAAAAAAAAAAAAAAAAATTTTATCAACTATTCCTTTGATTTTTGTAAACAAATTTGTTCTGTCATTTTTAGTTTATATAAATGTTTTGTTTTCAGAAAGCTTTATTAACATAAACATTTTTTGCGATAATGGGGAAAAAAACTATTTGGTTTATATAATTTGTTAATATTTTAAATTTTTGCTTCAAGTTCATTTTTGTATTCATTTTTGATGGTTTTTTGAAGTTATTTTTATAACTTTTATTTGTTTTTTGTAAGTTATTTTCAAAAAAATTTTTTTGTTTAAAAATTTTAAAATGTTGTTGTATGTTTATAGAATCCCTGAAGATGACTGTAATTAGCAGTCGAAATATAGGATTTATAGAAATAAATAAAAATTGTTTTAAATAATTTTTAAAAAAACAACATTTTCGACTATAAACACTTCAGTTATTAAAATATTTGAATAATATTAAAAGTCGAAGAGATATTAAATATAAATTGATTATATATTTATGATCAAAATTTGCATATATAACTACGTGGAAGATTACAACACGGTATTTAATATACAAATATGGACAACAACACAACATTTTTTCAAAATATTACTACAACTTATGGCATCAAAACTACCAGATTTATGAATCAAATACAGAGAAAAGCTATTTTCATTTCCAAAAATTCAGTAAGAAAAATTTTCCTAATTAAGTGCAGACGTTTAGTAGTTTATCCTAATTTCATTTTAAATAAAATGAAAATTTTTGATTCCTTACAATATAAATTTGTAAAAGTTGATAAGCAAATTCAAAACATGAAAAAATTATTAACCAAAAAATTATTGAATTGTGAAATTGATATATGTATTTATCAATTAAAAATGAAACAAACAGAAATATCACATTGTATGGATAAAATTCAAGAAGTTTTATCTCCTGAAACTTTTGAATTTTTCAAACTCAATTTATTAAATAAACATAATTTTACTGTCATAAAATTCAAAGAAATGTTAACAAATAAATTGGATTATCTTTTACACATAAATTCAGGATCATCTAGGATCAATGATAATCAAATCTTAGTAACAAATCTAACTGACTTAGTTTTACCTAAGGAAGTAACTATGATTTTAGGTTTTGGTTCTAAATTTGCCTTACCATTCAATGACAACAAAAAAATTCCATTACAACAGATTTTAGCAGATGTTGAAAACTTTATTAATAATAATAATTTATCTGATGAAGATAAACAAAAATTAAGAGGTGAAATTAATTTTACAATTAATAGTTTTTATAATAAACAAATATTGCTTCCTAAATCAACTAAACAAATTATTAAAGCTTATCAAAATACTTTTAAATTTATTAGAGATAATTCTAATTTATACATACTTGATGCAGATAAAGGTAATGGTACAGTAGTTATGTACAAACATGATTATATAGAAAAAATGGAAAATTTGCTTCAAGATGAAAATACTTATGTTATTATTAATGATGATCCAACAAAAAATTTAATTAACAAAAACACAAAAATTGTAAAAGATTTATTTATGAAAGGTATAATTGACAACACAACTAAACTTAAATTAATTAATGATGTTGCTACATCTCCAAAAATATATGGTTTAGTCAAAATTCATAAAGAAGGTAATCCATTGAGACCGGTTGTTTCTAATATTAATTCACCTTGCTATTTTGTTGCTAAATATATTACTAAAATTCTTAATAATTTGACAAAATTTAGTAAGTTTAATATTAAAAATTCATTTGATTTTAAACAGAAAATTGATAATATAATTTTACCAAGTGATAGACAATTAATATCTTTCGATGTAAAATCACTTTTTACCAATGTTCCTGTTATTTTGGTTTGTGATATTATTAAAAAGAAATGGCATTTGATTGAAGAACATACTCAAATCTTGATGATGGATTTCATAAATATAATTAAATTTTGTGTTGAAGATAATAACTATTTCCAGTATGATGATAAAATTTATAAACAAACATTTGGTTTGGCTATGGGTAATCCTTTGTCTCCAATACTTGCTGATATTGTTCTAGAAGAATTATTTGAAACTACAAATTTTATGTATACTCCAACTTTTGTTTATAAATATGTAGATGACATAATTACAGATATTCCAATAGAACTAATTGAACACACTTTATTACAAATTAATAGTTTTCATCCAAGATTACAGTTTACAATAGAGCTTGAAAATAATAATACGTTACCATTCTTAGACCTGCTTTTAACTAGAGTTAATGAAAAAATTATCACTAATTGGTATTGTAAACCTTCATCAACTGAAAGGATTTTAAATTTCAAATCAAATCATCCGTTTTCAATGAAGAAAAATGTTGCTGTTAATTTTTTCAGAAGAGTTTTAAAACTAAGTGATAAACAACATCATCCTAAAAATATAAGAACTGTTGCAAATATATTGGAAAATAACAATTATCCCTATGGTGTTATTAATAATGCAATTATGATTGCCTTAAATGAAAAAGAAATTTTAACTACACAAAATTGTTCCGAAAATTTACCAATTACAACAACAAAAATTTTTAATGGATTGAAATATGTTCCCAAATTATCCGAAAAAATTAAATCTATTGCTAAAAATTACAATATCAACATTGCTTTGGAACCAATAAATAGGTTAAAAAAAGTTTTCACACAAACTAAAGATTCATTAAATATATGGGATAAATCGTGTGTTGTTTATAAAATTAAGTGTAATCCTCCATGCAATAAATGTTATATTGGTCAAACCAGCAAGAAATTATTTTTTAGGACAAAACAACATATGAATGACTACCACAACATAATAATTGATAATTCGCAAAATCCTAATATTAAAAAGCAAATCAAAAACAAATCATTTAATTTTAAACAATTAAAATTTACTGAAAGAAATTTAACGGACAAGCATGGGCAAACTTCTTTAGTTTCTCATGGCTTAGCAAAATTTAAGGAAGGTGATGTTGAACATTTTAATTTTGAATCTGTTGAAGTTTTACTAACTGAACAAAATAAATTTAAAAGAGAATTTTTGGAGTCAACAGAAATTTTAAAACATGATAATAGCATTAATATCAAAACGGATTTGAGGAAGATTAGTGATATTTATTTTCCTATTTTGAAAAAACATTTTTGTAAAAATTTATCTTAACCTTGTCAAAATTGTAAAAAAAAAAAAAAAAAAAAAAAAAATTTTATCAACTATTCCTTTGATTTTTGTAAACAAATTTGTTCTGTCATTTTTAGTTTATATAAATGTTTTGTTTTCAGAAAGCTTTATTAACATAAACATTTTTTGCGATAATGGGGAAAAAAACTATTTGGTTTATATAATTTGTTAATATTTTAAATTTTTGCTTCAAGTTCATTTTTGTATTCATTTTTGATGGTTTTTTGAAGTTATTTTTATAACTTTTATTTGTTTTTTGTAAGTTATTTTCAAAAAAATTTTTTTGTTTAAAAATTTTAAAATGTTGTTGTATGTTTATAGAATCCCTGAAGATGACTGTAATTAGCAGTCGAAATATAGGATTTATAGAAATAAATAAAAATTGTTTTAAATAATTTTTAAAAAAACAACATTTTCGACTATAAACACTTCAGTTATTAAAATATTTGAATATATATATATATATAAATATATAAATATATATATATATATATATATATATATATATATATATATATATATATATATATATATATATATATATATATATATATATATATATATATATATATATATATATATATATATATATATATATATATATATATATATATATATATATATATATATATATATATATATATATATATATATATATATATATATATATATATATATATATATATATATATATATATATATATATATATATATATATATATATATATATATATATATATATATATATATGAGCAATTTCACGAAGATTCAACAAGGTTTTGACTTGACCCCTTTTAATTTTGATTATTTTTTTGTTTATAGATAGTCTTTGATAAATAAAAAATACAAGTTCTTTTAGAATTTTTTTTCGACCAGGGGTCTTCACAGAGTGCCCCTCAATTTTTTGTTATTTTGTGATGTGAGTGCATTTTGACGAGCGATTGTAGAAAAACTACTCAATCGATTTTCATAAATGAACAAAGTTTTTAAAAATGTACACTGTTAATTTTTTGAAATAATTTTTAATGGTGTAACATAAGAAAATAACGGTGTAATTGAAAAAAAGATGGCATAGCCATTTTTTTGTTAACTAAATTGAAGTTTATTTTATATCTAACCACTTGTGAAAGTTTGGCACTTGCATTATTTTTTGTTTTAAAGATAAAATTCGTTGTGCATATGACTGTCGGGAATCAGTTTTTTTTTGTTCTGGAAGAAAATTATAAAAATGGCATTATAAACTAAGAGATTTTTTTTTAATGTTAAATATCAAATATTTTATTATTAGTTGAACTTTTTAAAACATTATAAAAATTATATATGTAGTACAATAAATAAAATAAATGCAATTGTTAAAAATGATTTACTTATATTACAAACAGAAGTTTCTTTTGAATAGGAAAACACTTCTGCAATTATTTTCTTTGCATTAGATGGCATAAAAAAATGAAATGTTTATTTGTCACTTTTAGTAATCACTTGTCACTCTTATAAAAAATAATTTGACAGTCTCGACTGCAAACAAAAAAACCAAACAAAAATAAATAACAAAATCTATTTAGGAACTTTTGACTGGAGAAGTATTATGTTCGTATTATGTTATTATGGTAAAATCAATCTTTTACTAAAGTAAAAGATTGTATTTTAACATTAAATTACAAATATTTTATTATTGAATAAACTTTTTAAAGTATCATACAAATTATATATGTAGGTTAAAGAAAATAAATATAGTTATTAAAAATTATTTACTTATTTTACATTTAAAAGTTTCTTTTGAGTTGGAAAAGATTTTTGCATTTATTGTTTTAGTATCTAATGGTACAAAAGAATGAAATTTTTGAGTTCCACTTATAGTAATCACATTTTTATATCGATTTTGTATTTTTTTTTTGTTAATTGATATTCATTTTTATCGGCGTATCCAAAGTTCATGGTAGATTCCCATTTTAAAGCCCATTCGAAAAGTTTTTTGATGTTTCAATAATATCTTTGCTCCCTATACTATAACGGTGTGCAGCATGCTTCAGTGAACCACCAATTCCATCACAAGGTCCCTTTCCATGGCTGGTAGCATGAAAATGCCATTCTGCATCAACCTTAAAGTCTTTTTTGTGGTGGCATAAGTTATTTAGGCTATGTGTATTTTTGTATTGAGAAGGTGCACTGTCAGTGTTATAAATTATTTTTGTAATATTAGAATTTATATGCGTTTTGATGAATTCAATAACTTTTGTAAAGAAAAGATGGACTGTAGTACTGTTGTGATCGTTTATATCCGAAATGAGTATAAAACTTCGGTGCTGTATATATTCACTTGCGGCACTTTTAAAATAAATGACAAATGGATGAATAGTAGCTTGTGAATTATTATGCTAATAGCCTTGAACCGCATCCTGAATTATGAAGCCGTAGTTTTCAGAAAAATCCCCTTGAACGAAGTACTTCCTGCTTCTAATTTTTTTTTTCCTCAATGAATGTAGATTGCTGTTTTGCTATAAAGTTGTGTGGTATCAAAATTTGTAAACGGTAAATAAATTTTTTCATAAATTCTTCTACAGTTTCTATTAAAGTATCCAAATTGCATCGATCAGTGGTATTCCATTGTTGATATTTGACTTGAAGGATTCCTTTAACGTCAAAATCATTTAGTAATTTTTCTTCCAGTTGTTGAAGTTTTTTTGAACATTCATTGCACTTCAAAGTATGACAATATTCTGTTAATTCACCACATGAAACAAAGTCAATTAATGTTTTATAATTCTGGAAAGCAGCGTCAGTAATTCAAGATATCTTAGATTGTTGAATCATTAGTTTCATATTTTGATGTATGGTACACACGCACACATTATGAACTCCTTGGGATAATTTTATACATTCTTGTGGTCGAAAGGACGTGAATTTAGGAAATCTTATTTTCACCTCAGGAAACTTATTTTTAAACTCCACATAAGCTTCATTTAATGTACATGGCAATAAGCGCTTTTGTGTTTTTATGCGTTCATCTCCTTTTTTAAAAGATATTGCATCTCGTTTGCCTGGCAATAGTCTACTGATTTCATCACTTTTATAGATCTGCTCCATAACATTTATATCTGTTGTGGATACACCTCTTTTATCCAACGCAGATGAATGCTGAAAATTATTATTATGTAGAGTTTTACTTTTTTCAACCAAATGACGCGTAGCATTACTGTTGTTTGTTGTTATAATTATATTGTTATTATAATTATATTATTATATTTAAAAATATAATAATTTATATTATTATATTTAAAAAAAATTCTACCAGAAGTCGTATTTTTCATTTATCAAAGGCTATCTATAAACTAAAAATAAACCAAATTAAAAAGGGTCGAGTCAAAATGTCGCAAAATTTTGCTGAACTTGACTGAAATTTTAACAAGCTTTTTAACAAGTTCATTTAATAATAAAATATTTGATATTTAACATAAAAAAAAATCTGAATCTAAAAATCGCCATATATATAATTTTCATTCAGAACAAAAAAAACTGATATAAAGATATAAAATAAGCTTCAATTTAGTTAAAAAAAAATGGCTATCTCTTTTTCAATTACACCATTTTTTTCTTATGTTACACCGTTAAAAATTATTTCAAAAAATTAACAGTGTACATTTTTAAAAATTTTGTTTTAATACCTATTCAACGACATATCATTTATAAAAATCGATTGAGTAGTTTTTCTACAATCGCTCGTCAAAATGCACTCACATCACAAAATAACAACAAATTGAGGGGCACCCTGTGAAGACCCCTGGTCGAAAAAAAAAATTCTAAGAGAACTTGTATTTTTTATTTATCAAAGACTATCCATAAACAAAAAATAATCAAAATTAAAAGGGGTCAAGTCAAAATTTCCCAAAAATTTGCTGAACTTGCGTGAAATTGCTCATATATATCTTATCTTATATATATAAAAATCACGTGTCACGATGTTTGTTCGCGATGAACTCCGCAACAACGTAACCAATCTTAATGAAATTTTGTACAATGTGTAGCTTGAGGTCCAGCTTGAGAGATAGGATACTTATTATCTTGATTAAATTCCTGAATATTTTTTAATTACAAATTAAATGTTAAATATGGATGGTTCATATGCCAACTTTCAGATGGCAGAGTAAATCAATTTATTCAATTGATAGTAAAATTTAACTTCGTATATGGCCATTTTTAGACTATCAAATATGTTTTAGTAAAGAAAGTTTTGTTTTATTTGATAATAAACGAAAAGCATATTATGCTAAGTCAAATATGTTACCAAGGATTATTAATAATTTTGTGGAAGTTATATATTAATTATAGAAGTGTTAGAAAGTATCGAAACCTGTAAAAAAATTATTGCATTGGTTTTTATAAAGTTTGAATATAAATAAGAGTACAAATTAAAAAAAACAATAATTTAAATTTATTAATTATTTTTTTAAATTATTCATTGATCTTCAATATTAATTTACAAAAATCAATATCGAGTTGAAAAATACTCTTATTTGTCTATACTGTCTTCTGGTAGTTTTTATTTAATTTAAATGAAAACACCTATAAGCATTAGATCTTTTGAGTTTTGCTCAATTTATTTAATTTTCCAAATATTTCGAGGATTGTTTGTCCTCATCCTCAGTGATCTACAAATTACAGCAATATATATAGTTTCTTATTCTATCATTAACACAAAATAAAATAAAATAAAATTAATTTACCTTGTAATAAGAAAGTATTGTCGCTATTGGTTCTAGTATGAAAACATAACATCTAATTAACAGCACAGTTGATTTACATATAATTTCTTACTATCACATCTACATATATATTATGTTATTAAAAACTTTTGTATAAAATTGTTGAAAAAAACGAAACGTAAAAACAAAATTAAAATAAAAATAAAATTAATAAATTAAATAAAAATGAACACACAAATTAGACTAAATTAAAAAATTTTGTAAACATTTAATGTTGACATTCCCGCCAATCTGATTATTTTGATATTGTTGGTTTAATTGAAAATAATCGATATTTGATAATTAACTAATATTTTAATTCAATAATCGATTACGATGGTTGTTGTCTGTACTATTTGGTTTTTTTACTATGGTTCGTTGTTATGTGTTATTGATTGTGGATTATGTATTATCTTATTTTTATTTGTTTTTATGTGTTTGCAAATATGAGTATATGTTGGATTTAGAGAATCAATATTTGATTTGAGATTGATTGATTCTGTTTTATTTATGTGAATCGCTAAGGATTCCAAGGTCAGGCGTTTCGTCCAATTGGTTTCTTTGGTCACTATTCTTGTACCATTATAGTTGAAAGTATGTCCCATATCTTTAGTATGTTTATAAGCTGCGGTGTTATTACTTTTGATGGTGCTGGTTGTGACATCATTCTTATGTTGTTTGATTCTGTTACCTAGTTTTTGTCCTGTTTGTCCAAAATACTTCCCTTCATAGTCGTTGCAGTCAAAAACATATACTACTCCATAGTGGTCATTTGTTGTTATTGTTACATCAGATTTGGTAATTATTTTGCTGACCGTTGACTTTGGTTTGTGTGCTATTGTGATCTTTTTATCATTATGTGTAAATAATCTGACTAAGTTTTCCGACAAATCTTTACAATATGTTAGACTTTTGTATATCATTTCATTTCTCATTGGGCTATTCTTATTGACCATCATGTTTTTGGATGTTGTTATCATTTTTCTGATTAATTTGTTTGGATATCCGTTCATTGACAATATTTTATAGATATTCTCAATAATTTCTTTTTTGTGTTCGTTTGACGTAATTGATAGCATTCGGTAGGCGGTTCCAAGTGCTGTATTGTTTTTCTGTTTATTAGGATGTTCAGACTGGTAATGCAATATTCTATTTTTTGATGTTGGTTTTTGGTAATGTTTTGTTGATAGTTTACCATCTCGGTTTTTAATTATTATCATGTCTAAATATGCGATTTCATTTGTATCTTCCACTTCATAAGTAAATTTTGTTTTGGTGCTCTTCATTTAAGATGTTATAAAAATTTTCCATCTCTTCTTTGGTTATTATTGCAAGTGTGTCATCAACATCTTTTTTCATGAGAGTTGGGGTAAAACCTGCTTTGGTTATTGCATTATCAAGTAGATCAGTTATAACAAAATCGGCTAATATTCCAGAAACCGGTCCACCTATGGTCAAACCATTCTTTTGTTTATAATACTTATAGTTATACATAGCGTAGTTGCCTTCATATATGCATAATGATATCATTTCTTTTAAAAGGTTTTGTGGTATTGTTGTGACTTTTTGGATATCGTTCCATCTTTTATCAATTGATTTTTGTACTAAGTGTATTGGTATCATCTCATACATTTTAACGAACATCAAATGATACCATTACGTCATCTGTTGGTACTATTATGGTGTCAAGTATATCTTTTAATTGAAATGAATTTTTGATGTTGTATATATTGTCTGGTATTGCATTTGTTAAGATTTTATTGAGATATCTAGCAATGTTGTAAGTTGGACTGTCTCTAGAATTTATGATGATCCTTACTCCAGGTTTATGGATTTTGGGTGTGGCTCGTGGTCTTGGTGCTCTAGCTGTGTAGGTTAACAGCTGTTTCTTTATCTTTCTGTCAATGTATCCTCCTTTTAGTTACTCTTATTTGTATTGCGAATTAAAATATAACGATTAGAGGTTAAAAAATTGTCATCAAAACTGGATGAAAAACTAGGTAGCGAAGCTTATTTTACAACCTTTATAGTTTCCAATTTCATGTCATATTTTTTTTATTGACCAATATATTTGATAGTGTGATATACGCCTCATAAATTTGGGTTAGCCGATAGATGGTGCCGTATTTGTATTTAAAACGTTGTTTTTAACGTTGAAGTTTTGCAACACTAAGATTTGTTTTTTCAAATTGTCATGTATTATTTATTCATTAGCGATTGATGATAACTATTTTAATTGGGTTTTTGTTTAAATATCGGTTTATGCGCGTAGGTTGCTTTGATCAATGTTTTTATAGTAATAATTAAAGAATTCAATAACGAATTAAATATATACTCGCGCAGGAAGATTTGTAGAATTTTAAATTTGAGATCTATGGGTGTGACAACCCCATGTACTTAGATCCCTGCTATTTGCATATGAGTTAGCTTGAGTTATCGTATACCACTGGCTAGCAGTGAAACATCAGTAGTCAAAGTGATATTCTAGGTTGAATTCTAGGTTGTTGGCGGATGAACTTTTTTCAATCAACGATAGCACCCTTAGTCTTAGTTATAGAATATTCTTGGATGATGATACGCTATTTTACAATTTTACAATGTAAGCAACAACAACTCATGACAACCTTTGAAGAATAAGGTCCCACAACAACATGCTTTCTTAGGTGTTGAAGGCCGCAAATTTTTAATTTTTTTTATATTTTTTTAAAAAATCAACTTTTTCGTTTGCTCGAAGAAATGAGCTTCCATATAACTATTAAATATGCCGGGTTTAATCCTTCAGCAAATCCATGTTTTACATGATCTTTGTATATGCTTCTAGCACTGTAAGGATAATTGGTAACCCAATTTAGCTTTGTTCCTACAAATTTGAAAAAAAAGTATTTTATTTTTATTTCCTCCATTTTATCATGAAATATTGCCCTATGTCTTATTATGTGAAAGGATTTATTATTTAGTTTTCCATTCTTTAAAATGAATATAAAAATCAAAAAATAAGAAATTTGCGTCCATCATCTTTAAAAACATGATGGTGTGGAACCTAGGTGTTAAAGAATTTTATGTGTTGTTGTGAGATATATTGTAATTCCAACAACACAACACATTTTATTAAAAAAATATGTCAAATATTTTGAAATAGCACAATTTTTTTTAAAATTGTTTTGTGAAAAAAATGATGAACAATGTCATGGAAGCTACAATTTTGAATGGAAAATTCAAAGGGGAAGATGTACTGTTGCTACGCATTTCAACGATCCTAACAGATATGGTATTTGAATTCAAACGTTTAGTTTCCAGTGCGACTTGCTTTTGCAATGACCATCAACAAAGCACAACGAAAATTGCTGCAAGGATGTGGACCAGGTCGATTTGGAGAATCCGTACTTCTCACATCCGGACAACTGTATGTGGCCAGCTAACGTTGGAATACCTTCTGATTTATTCGTGTACGCATCTAGACGGAAAAACACAAAATATAATGTGTGCCCGCCCACAAGCACACGAACAAATAAATAGAATTAAAACGATATTTTGAAATTTTTTCCTTATTAATATAAATAATTGTTGCAATAAAAATGATACAATGTAAATTGAATGTTAGGTACGTTTAGTTTGACTGAAACAACTGAAAAAACAACAACAATTGTATCAAATTTTTCGTTGTTTCAAATGCTTCAGTCAAATCGAACACGGCTGTTATCAGAACGAGTTTTCTTGAATTTCCTTTCTTATGAGATACCGACAATATGCGACAGGTATAATGTTAAATAAACAAAAGTTTTACACTATTTGGTGTAAAATAAATAAAGTTTTGGAGATTTTTAGAGTGATTAAGCTTACAGTAATTATTTTAATTCACATGAATTTTGCAATTTTAAAGCATTTTTTATTTTCGCTCAGAAAAACTTCTTTAAAACAGTTTTTGTGTGTTTCGTGTCGGAAACAAATACAATTTACAATTGTATATTCACAGATGAAGAATTCATTTTAAATAAATATGAGATAATGAAGTTTCAATTTAGAAATTATCTGAACATGAAAATTAAAATATGTTTTAATGTTGTCTCACCTACTGTGCCTTATTATCGGGAATAATACTTTCAATAATTACTTTGAGCAATAATTACTCACAAAATGGCCCCAAAATTAATATTCCATTAATGTTGCCTATATATGGTACATATATGCCAATATATTGACCATGTGTAAGATATTAGTTTTGCATTGATTCGCAACAATCAATAATGACTTTAAAATGACTTAAGATGTTGACTAAATAGAAATATTTCTCATCCTATGAATTCACATCCTATAAATTCTAATACAAAAACTTCCAAATAATTTTGATTTTTTTTGCATCACTTCTTCTATACCATTCATCGAATGTATTGTCGCAATTCTTACTGCCCTTGCTGACCATAAAATGACAACTATTAAAATTTTTTGCAACGATTTTAGCAACCTACCGGTAAAGGAAGCGTATATTAAACTGCATGAGCACTGTGAAAATTTGTGAATCCATTTTGTTCCGTATAATGTTCTATATCTAGACACACCTGAAAACTTTTTTGATCGCGTATTTTTTTATGTATCCTTTGTTTTATATATAATATTATTGTTTTTATATTTTACTGATCAACTAGAATGCTGATCCTTTTACATTCATATTTAAAAAAAAATAGATCATTTCTCATTACTTCAGTTACACCTCTTTGAAATTATTGCTACTACGTCAACAAAATGTATACACACAAACTTTATTTATAGGCTTAGCAAAGCACGCCGGGTCCCGCTAATATATATATATATATATATATATATATATATATATATATATATATATATATATATATATATATATATATATATATATATATATATATATATATATATATATATATATATATATATATATATATATATGTAGGAAGACTTGTTGTCTCCTGCCAGCCAATAGCATATAAAGAATTAACACAGTCAGAAAACTTTTAGATGAATCACAGCTTTCAAAACGACTTCGATTCTTACATACAGAATCTTAAGGAAAACTTCGAGAATGATGTAAAAACAGCAATTTACTATAATAATTTTTATCTTATATAAAAAAAATAATAAAATTAAATATAGGGTCCGCGCTGAACCCCGGGCCTTTCTCACAGCCCTCTACGTCGAGAATGACAACGAAATTTTGTAATAAGTATGTTGAACTTCTTTTTATTAAATCTATTTAAATTATTAAATGTATATTATAATACAAACTGTTTTTGCACCCAAAATATGAAAAGTTTTCAAAGTACATTCTTTTTAAAAAATTTCAAAAATCTGTATTTTTCTATGGTGTTATGTTTCTTCCATAGAACAGTTTATGGTTCTGATTCGTGCCGTAATATGTTTTCGATTAATTTAACTTGATTTAAGTAAAATTAAATCTAATCCGTTTCAACTAGTGATTGCAAATTATTCGATTTCAAATAACCCGGTTACACGATTAGTACTTTCCAAATTACCCGGATTACCCGGATAACCCGGGTAGTTATAAAAAAATTAAAAGAAGAAAAACAATAAAAAACCTCACAGTTGTAAACTAAAAATTGATTACTTTTTATTTATAAAATAATATTTCAAAAGTTTTAAAGCATTTAGGGTAGCTAGGTACTCATTCGATTTCGTAATTTTTGTTTAAAAATTCCTGCAATAGAAAAAAAACCGCTCCGATGAAGTGGCTGTTGGCTTCACGGTCAATAACGATTGATATAAATTTTCTATCATTTTTCGGTTTCCTTTATTTACATACAACATTTTCAGCTCTTTATCAACTGCCTTGTCAAAAGGGCAAAATTATCTATCAGCTATGCGAACATAAGAGGATTGAATATAAACCTTAATTCAGTCCATCTTTTTCTTGAAACTATGAAACCTGATATTTTGTTTTTAACGGAAACGATTACCAGTGCGCGTGCTGTAACCTTAGATAAAAACAGATACCTTTGTCCCAATTATGAACTTGAATCCTCTTTCTACATTAAGCATGGAGTTTGTGCTTATATTAGGGATACTATACCATATGTGAGATTAAATAAATTTGAATTAAATGCAAAATTTCACAATATGGTGTCACTAAAAATTAGTTGCCCAAGTCAAACGCTGTTTGTCTTTGGACTTTACCGTTCACCTAATTCACCTGAGAACTCTAATTTATTTCATGACTTATCTGAGAAGATAGATAGGTTGGTTGAGTATCCTAATGCAAAGTTTATAGTTCTTGGAGATTTTAATGTCCACAATAAAGAATGGCTTACACACAGCTCTAAGACTGACGAGGTTGGTAGACAGGCTGAGTTGTTTGCTCTTTATCACAATTTTACTCAAATAATAGACCTGCCAACCAGAGTTCCTGACATTCCTGGTCAAAGTAGTAATTTACTTGATTTATTTTTGACAAACGATCCATATCTGGTTCAATTTAAAATATCAGAACCATTGGGTGGTTCAGATCATAATTTGATCTCCACACAACTAAATATGCAAATTCCGAAACAATTTAAAGCGAATCCTCGCAATGTTTGGGATTACAAAGCTGCGGATTGGCAAGGACTTAAAAGTTTTTTTAAGATGTTTTTCTTGGAAACGCTATTGCCTTACCGGCCAAGACCCAGACATAGCTGCATCAAAATTTTCTGAAACTGTAATTGATGGTATGCACAGATTTATTCCTAATAAATTGATCATTCCGAAAACTGATCTATGGTTTTCTAGTAAATGTAAAAAAGCTATAAAAGTTAAAAAAAAGGCTTTTCGAAAGTTCAATCAAAACAAAACCGATGAAAACCTTAGACAGTACCGTAAAGAGAGAAATTTATGTCGTAAGTTAATAGATGAAGAGAAACATCTATTTAATAGGAAAAAGGCATCTAAATTCGCAGAACATCCGACTGGTTCACGCAATTTCTATAAAGCCGCAAAGACTGTCCAAAGCAACTTTTGTAAATCTTCCCTACCGCCTCTTGTTAATAGAGATGTCCCTATCATTGATCCAAAAGAGAAAGCTAATTTGCTTGGGCATTATTTCTCTTTAAATTCTACTCTAAAAGAACCTAATTTTCAACCTAAACCTATTTCTAAAGTTTCTTATAAAATGAGGCGGATAATTTTTCGGAAAAACATTGTTCGAAAAATGCTTTTAAAAATCAATACTAACAAGGCAACAGGTCCTGATTTTATTCCTCCGATTATACTTAAAACATTTGCTAGGGAGCTAGCACCAATCCTCACTAAAATCTTCTATTTGTCATATAAGAAAGGAATTTTTCCTGAAATTTGGAAAATGGCTAGTGTCGTAGCTAGATTCTACGAATTACAGACCCATTTCAATTTTATCGTTAGTTGCTAAAATTTTTGAGAAATATGTCAATTTTAATTTAATGAGCTTCTTAGAGTCTTCCAAATTAATTAATGAGAGACAATATGGATTTCGAAAAGGAAGAGCGACGGGAAATTTGCTGTCTTTTGTCACTCATATCTGGAACAAGTCGCTTGAAAACTTTGGAGAAACATTCGGTGTTGCTCTTGATCTTTCCAAGGCATTTGACAAAGTTTGGCATAACAACCTAATATGCAAATTGAGATCCTATGGTTTAGACGAGCAGCTTATATCTTGGACACAGAGCTTTATATCTGATCGAAAATTTCGGGTCAATATTGACGGTGTATCATCGAATACTTTTTCAACTAATGCAGGAGTTCCTCAGGGTTCCGCTTTGTCACCAACTCTTTTTCTTACCTATATTAATGATCTGTTGGACTCAACGGTTCATCCTATACATAGTTTTGCTGATGATAGCACGCTTCATGCGTCACATGAAGCACCTAAATTATATACACCCTTAGCGCTTAGTGAGTGTAGGTCAAAATTGATAGATTCCCTTAACACTGATCTTAAAACAATTATGGATTGGGGTACTGCTAACAGTGTTGAATTCAATGCAAGCAAAACACAGGTTTGTCATTTTTCTAGGATAACGACACCCAATCCTTTTCCATTAACGTTTGGTCCCAAAAATCTTTTAGAGAATGAGTCTGTCAGACTTCTAGGAGTTGAGATTGAAAATAATATGAAGTGGGATTCTCATATTTTTAATCTGGCTAAGAATGCTGTTCAAAAGTTAGGATTTTTGGGGCGATGTCGTAAGTTTTTCGATAGCGAACAGCTTCTTTTAGTTTATAAATCTTTTATACGTCCCTGCATGGAATACTGTTCTCACATATGGGGTGGAGCTTACTTGAGTAGTCTCAACTGCCTTGATTCTGTACAGCGTAGAGCTATTAAGCTCATTGGTAACCCAAGTCTTACTAACGGTCTTGATTCCTTGCAGCACAGAAGAAATGTTGCTGATTTGACTATATTTTATAAATATATTATGGATGAACGAGCTTCTGAAGAGATCAAATCGATTTTACCTAAATCAGCAAACCTTTCGCGTCACACCAGAGCAAACGTAGCAGCGCATCCCTTTACAGTTCAAATAATTAGGTGTAGAACTGTAGCCTTCCAACGTGTCTTTTTCAACAGAGTCTCTCATCTTTGGAATGCCTTACCTTCCTGGGTTTTTCCTGATGAATTTAATCCTCAAGGCTTTAAAGTTAACGTTCATAAATTTCTCAGAGAATCTTAATTTGCATTCCATTCTTACCTCTAGTTGGCGTGGTATCTTCGAATATTCAGAGACGTTAATTTATAATTTATTATAATTAACACTAAACATGCCTAACTTTGAATAAAAAAAAAAAAAAAAAAACTGCAGTATTACTGTTATCTATAGTAGATCTTGTGTAGACAGCAATACATTTTTGCTGTTGTAAATTTTCAATATTATAATTAGCCGCATATTTATCCAATTTGATTTTTCATTGCTGACGAATTTCCCCATTTAGTTGAAATTATTGGGGCGCATCCAATTACGTGGAACCGAGATTTATCTGATGACATTTTCCTGCACTGCAGCACCAAACATTCGATGGTATATTTGGATCTATAACTTATTATAATTATTAGCTTAAATCTTAAATAAAAACTTATCATAATATATTTATGGCCTAAACTAAATACAAACAAATTACCAATAAATAGATCCTTAATTTTTTATGACTTAATTTTAATTTTAATAAGAACTAAAATTCTATAAATTTTATTATGTGTTCTTCGTCGTTTTTCTGTTGGTTTCGTAGTTCAAACAATTCAATATTTTATTGAAAAAATTTTATTCCATTTAAAAACAAACAAAAATATTGTGAAAAAAGATATTCATTCCTTCTTATAAAAATGGTACAACAATCATCAACAGAAAATAGAAAGAAATTAAAATAGAAAACAACAACAAAACGTATAAACAAACCAGAATAGCCACGAAACATTTCTTCTAAAAACTGAAGAAAATATTAAAATGTCGTAAAAATTCCCTGAATGTATTCTAAATTTTACTTCGTATTGACTTCACACTGTGCTAAAAGACAATAGCAATAACCTTAAAAAGATACGCTTTCTATCATTTTAAATATCGTAAATTGTGTGCAGCCTTAAACTGTGTTTAAATCAGTCTTTTGTGATGAAGATAATTTGAACGAAACGGGAAAAGACAGTAGCAATAACTTTAAAAAATTATTACTACTATTTTTATGAATTCATGAATAAAAAAACAATAATTTTAATGGGAATTAATAAAGATTGAAAAAAACAATAAAAAATGTACCTTGTTGGGCTCTCGACCTATAGAAACTCAGTCGACCGCGATATCCATATTGCAATTTGAAACGTTACAACAGTATCACGGCTAAGACTCACGGCTATTATATTATAAATATATTAATATATAGTATGAACTTTTTTATGCTTACTTTGGTTTGCGTAACACATAGCTTTTTCGACTTCTATTACTTTACGCCCTCTATTACTTTACGCCCTAGTATTAGTACTTTACGCCCTCGAATTGTTACTTTAAACTCTCTTTTGGTTACCTTACGCCCTCTTGTTGGAATTATAAAAAATTTTGTATGTTCGACCGGTGTAAAGTTAATTTCAGCCCTATCGAATTCTCACTCGGGCTGAAATGTATAACTGTACACCCTTGGTACATAAATAACTATTTTGTACGAGTAAACCGAAAAAAGTACTTTTACGATTCAAAAATGCGTAAAGCAGGCCATTTCCCTATTTTTTTATTGAAAGTCAGCATGTTAATATAATTAATATAATTAATTATATATTAACGTCTCTGAATATCCGAAGATACCATCCCAACTGGGAAACTTTTGAGGGTTAAACTTTAAACTTTTGAGGGCTAAAGTTATCAGGAAAAACCCACAAAGGTCACGAATTTCAGAGATGAAAGACTCTGTTGAAATAGTCGCGCTGGAAGGCTACAGCTCTATATCTATCTGAACCGTAAAAAGACGGGCCGCTACCAATGCTCTAGTATGACGCGATAGGTTTGCAGACTTAAGTAAAATCGATTTGATCTCTTCAGAAACGCTGATCCATGATATATTTGTAGAAAATCGTCAAATCAGCTACATTTCTTCTATGCTGCAAGGAATCAAGGTTATTCATTAGTAAGATTTGAATTACCAATTAATTTAACTGCTATCCTTGAGGAACTCCTGCATTAGTCGAAAATACATCCGCTGAAACACAGTCAACATTGACTCGAAATTTTCGCTCAGATATAAAAATCTTTGCATCCAGGAAACTAATAGCTCATCTAGTGTTTCCAATTATCCGTGATTTTAACTATCCGGATATCGAATAGTATGTAAAGTAGTTATCCGGATATCCGGATAATAATCCGGATAGTGGATTTAAATAAAAACAACATGTAGTTTTAAAAAATAAAAATTAGTTAATAATTTATTTTCATCTGAAAAATAATATTTTAAAAATATAAGAGCGTTTAACATTGGAAACTGCAACCGATTTCTAGTTTTGTTAAGAAGATACTAGCAACCGAAGAGACTCTTTTACTTTCGTTCGAAGTAGGTTGAATGGTCTTCAAAGCATCAAACATCTTTTCTAGGTAAGGAGCGAGTGTTTTATTTATGCTTTTATAATAAAATTCCTTGTCCTGAAGAATAATTATTTTAACGATTAACTTTACTATGTATTTTCGATTGGTGAAATCGTATTTTTCGTAAATTCCATGACTAAAGTACATTCGGTAAGTTCGGTCGGAGTTGGAGAATTTTCATTTTCCTTAACTTCTTGTTCCACCATTTTTAACTTAACGTTTTCGGTTGTTTTGATATCAGGAAACAAACTTTTTATTAACGTTTTTGCATAACTGATAGCTTATGATTTAGAAATATAACTAAAATCGTCAAAATTATTATTATGGAATAGTGTTGAATTCTGCACCAACATCATTAATGAAACTAGCTCAACATTTTTCGTTTTGTTAATAGACTGCCTTAATGTGATTAACTTTAAATATTTTCAAACTACAAAAAATTGAACCGTAAATTATGACACGGCAAATAGTACATTATATACCGAGGTGATAAAGAAAATTTTCTACATTGAGGTGGATATTAAGCACCGAAATGGAGAAAGTTTTCTTCACCGAGGTTTATATACTATTTTTTTTACTACTTGATATAAAAAATGCACTAAAACTCTTAATTATTCACAAAATAAAATGTCAATTAATAAGCAAATGGTGAATAAATAAAAATTTTGATTGGGTATTGGATTGGATATTTATTATTCAGGACTGCTTAGTTAGAAATTTATTTTCAATGAATTTTCTTAAAACTATATAAAAATCACATATGTTTTGCATTAAAAAATATAGCTTTTATTTATTTTTGACATGAATTGAATTGAATTGAAAATCTGTTCAATATTGTTGAGCCAAATTTAGAATTTTTTAGTCTACAACTCACAACTAAACTAAATTTCAACAGAATTCTGTTTAACACGAATTAAAATTTCAAATACTAAACTATAGTTGCAAAGAAATTTTTGCATTCATTCATTATTTATTATTATTAAAATAAAATCAAAACGCCCATTATTTTTTAATATATTATTATTATTTTAGGAAGAAACTAAAAAAATTCAAAGATGAACTCAGTTAACAAACGAACAAAAATTATATTTTCATTATTTACTAAGGTGCTAAAATACTTATTATTAGGTGTGGGGAATAATTATTAGTAACCTTAGCTGAGAAAAATAACTTTTTTATTCGCCAACATAGTAAAGTGTTACTTTATTACTGTGATTTGTGGCCTTAAAGTATTACTTTTCAACTATTTATTTTGTTGTCATAGCTACGTCCAAAAAAGTAAAAAGCATTTGTATTTGTTTAAATTCTATGAAAAATAGAAATTTTTATCAAACCAACCCTTAAATTCCAAATTTCATTATCCAATTAAAATGGTTGTTATCATTTGTTGTCATAGCTACACAATAATTTGGAAAAGATAACAAATATTTTGTCAAAGGTAACTTGTTCCACATATTTTGATTTTAAAATTTATGCAAATTTATAATTTTAATTTAGAATATACATTTTTTTTTTAATATTTTGCTTGCGGCGAATAAAAAATCGTATATGATGCACGGACGTAAGCTATTTTGGACTTAATGTGGGTGCAAATCTCGGCTATCGCCTCGATTTGCAAACTCCACATACGTCCAAAATCTTTAGCTTTACGTCCTAGCATCATAATGTACTATTGTCTTGGGTTTTTGAGTAAACAATTGAAATTTCTCATGCAAGTAGTAAAAAAATACTATTTTTTATTTGTAAATAAATTACAATCTAAAAATTCAAATTCAAAACAATTGCTGGAATGATAATTTTTAGATCAACCAAACGAAATCGTCTAAATGAAAAAGTAAATTTTAGATTGACTAAACAAAAGCGTCTATTGTGAAAAATTAGTAGTAGCTGATTAAAATTTTTAAACAGGTAAATAAAACAATTTTTTTTGCTTTAATTTAGTTATCCGAATTTTTTTTGTGAATTAACCGGATATCGGATAGCAAAATTTTTACGAATTATCCGGATAATTCCAATCCGGCTTAAACCGGATTGGAAACACTAAGCTCATCTATACCATAACCATTAGTGGCTCATCTATACTTTTTGTGCCAAACTTTGTCAAAACCTTTGGAAATATCAAGAGCAACACCGAAAGTCTCACCAAAGTTTTCAAGGGATTTGTTCCAAAGATGAGAAACAAACGAAAGCAAATCTTCCGTTGCTCTTTCTTTTCGGAAGCCGTATTGTCTTTCATTAAGTATTTTAGAAGACTCTAAGAAGCACATTATTAAAATTTATATATTGCTTAAAAATTTTAGAAACTATACTGACAAAATTGAAATGGGTCTGTAATTGGATGGGTACACTAGCAATTTTCCATATTTCAGGGAAAATCCCTTTCTTATAAGATAAATAAAATATTTTAGTGAGGATTGGTGCTAGCTCTCTAGTAAACGTTTTAAGTATAATTGGAGGAATATGGTCAGGCCCAGATGCCTTGTTGGTATTAATTTGTAAAAGCATTTTTCAAATAATATTTTTACGAAAAATTATTCGCTTTATTTTGAGCGATACTTTAGCAATAGGTCTAGGTTGAAAATTGGGTTTGAATAATGTAGAATTTATAGAAAAAAAATGTCCTAAAAAATTGGCTTTTTCTTTTCGGTCAATAATAGGTATATTTCTATCAACAAGAAGAGGAAGAGAAGATTTACAGAAATTACCTTGGATAGCCTTAGCGGCTTTATAGAATTTGCGCGTACCAATTGGGCGTTCAGCAAATTTAGAAGCTTTTTTCAAATTAAATAGAATTTTCTCTTCATCTATTAGTTCCGTACATAAATTAGGAAACTAATAGATGAAGAAAAAAATCTATTTAATTTATCTATATTTTAACCTATTGAAATAATAATGGCTAAAACTACTATTCTACTCCCTAAAGCGTAAATATTTCATGAAACTTAAACTTTAAAAGTTATGGCTATTTCCAAAAAAGATAAATAGATTTAAAAACTGCAAGAAAAGTTAGCTGATAGCAACTGACTTTTTGAAAAATTATTTGGTCTACCAATTAACTGCTAGAAAATTGTCAGATGATTTCATCTGCAAATTCAAACCGTTTAAAACCGATTATCACATTAATTGATTTTCACATTAAATTCATAATAAAAATTTATATTATATTAGGTATAAAATGATTAAATACATATTTTCAAGATTTTAGGTGAAAATTTTACGTTTTCCTTACGTATTTTCGATTCACATTTTTTTTTCAAATCTTAGCGCATTTTCTTATTGTACAAGCTACAACAATTGCTCTATAAATATATTTATTTGTGTGGTCGCCATATTGTTGTTTCAGTTACTTTTACATTATATAGTTTATTTACAATGTGTATACCACTAATTTAGATATAATCGATTCTATAATATAATATTAAAACTAAACAACTAATGATTTTTTTTAGAAATTGTTGTTTAAAAATTATTATTACTTCGTAAAACTATTTTTATTTTCTTCCAGTTTTTGATCTTTTCGCCATCTACAGTCAAAAAAATAAATACTATCATCAGTAAACTTGATGATAGCAACTGAATTTAATTTGTGTGTAATAGCACCATTAAAGAACTTTAGCAAAAAAATGCATAAAATATTAGGTGAATTTAATGTTTTTCTCAAAACATATTTTACAAAAACTACGCATACTTAGCAATACGATAGAATCTACTAGAACTACTATGATAGAATTACAACTACACATGCGACTGCGATGACTCTCGTTATGATACGAGGAACCGATTTCGTTGTTTTCTCGTTTTAAATTAACATTTTGAAATTAAAAATAGAAAATATTTGTTTATATAATTTGTTTATTATTATTCAAAATATTATTTATTATTAATTATTGAAAAGAAGTTTTATTTGTTAATTTAACTTAAAGGTTTATAGACTAGTTTATAAAGGTTAATTTAACTTAAAGGTTTATTTCTCAATGCTTTTATAAACGAGTAAAACACAAAATTAAACAAGTTGTTTTTTTAAAAACTTGCATAAATCACTATAATTACTTCGGTCTAAAAGACCTCCGTATTACATTCATGACTCAAAAGTGAAATTCTTAACCCCACTTTTTTGGCATTTCTCGACGTTTTAGGACCTACTCTTTCTAAAAAAGCAAAAAAAGGTATGTCTGTCTGCCGGCCGGCCGTCACAACCGACGAAATCTCTAGAAAACGGCTGGACGGATTTCAAAAATTTTTATTTCTAAAAATAGATATATTCAATGGTAAGAGCTGAAAGGACGATAGCTGTTCCGGAAATGTGTCAAAACAAGGAAATTTGCATATCTTTTGCTTAAAATCGTTCATTTTAAGTAATTACGAGTAGGAACATTGAATTTGGAGAAATCTTGATGATCGGGATTGGTATGTGAGACCAAAATCTAGATTATTGGATTTTAAGTTTGTCAAGAAATTGTTGTCAAGTGTGTCAAAAGAATGATTTTCATTTTTTAGCTCAATTTTTTGGAATAAAATGAAATTGTTAATTATTTGTTTGACATAAAATGTTAATCGAACATGGATATTTTTGATTTTGTTATAATTTTTGAAATATTTTTGGAATTTTGAAGAAAGTTTGTATTTTTGATTTTGTAATAATTTTTGGGATATTTTTAGAATTTTGGAAAAAAATTTTTTAATTTTGAATTTTTTGATTTGGAAGTTTCAATTTTTGATTTTGTAATATTTTTTGAGTTAAGAAAAAAATTTGTATTTTTGATTTTGTTATAATTTTGAAATATTTTTGGAATTTTTAAAATGTTTGTATTTGTGATTTTGTTATAATTTTTGCAATATTTTTAGATTTTTGATTAAGTTTCAATTTTTTCAATATTTTTAGAATTTTGGAAAAAGTTTAAATTCTTAATTAAAAAATTTTGCCATAATTGTTGAATTTTGAAAAAAAAAATCAATTTTTGATTTTGGAAGAATTTTCGGAATATTTTTAGAATTAGAAAAAGCTTAATTTTTTGATTTTATTTTAATTTTTAGAACATTTTTGGAACTTTGAAAGAATAATGAATTTTTGATTTTGTAATATTTTCTTGAAACGCTTAATGGAGAGGTTTTTGAGTGGTTTGCTGTGTTTTCACTAAGTTATTTTAATTTATGATTTGTTATAATTTTCCGGCAACGTATTAATGTTTCGTGTTTGTTTTGTAATGAATTTCTAAACAGATATAAAAAAAATACATGTACTTTAACAAAGAGTTTTATGTTTGATACACATCGCTGCCAAAAACTAAAAACAATGTCCTCATAAAAGTTTTTTGCCGAAAACTATATCAAAATCCTTAACCCAGACCGTCTTGATATCTCAGAGCTGTAAGATTTCAGCCCCTTCATTTTTTTACTGTTTCAAATTAAGAAAAAAAAATATTTGATTGCAACGCGCACACATCTTATTTCTCCCTTTTAAATTAAATATAAAATGATATAACATTCCTGAATTATCAAGCTGTGAGAATGATGATTTTTTTATAAATAAATAAAAAAGTCAAGAAAGAAATTTGTAAGTCTTAAGTATATATGTTTAAATTCCATTCATGACAATCGCTGTAAATTGTGGATGTGGTGATACTGCGTTGTTTATTATATTGTTATGCATTAGTTATCAGATTGGCGTATAATAAATTTATAATAATCTTGTGGCTTAGGTTGTATAGTAATGAAACGCAATAATGCGGCGCACAAGATTTGTCAACTATTTCTAGTTGGTGGCAGAAAAAACATTTTTAACTGTTATAACGAATGTTCATTTCATCCTTTTAAAACTTCTAAAATTTAGTTTTTGTGTATTTTTATGTCGAATTCTTTTTGTCCAGAGTGAAAAAGTGATTTTTTTTTCATAAAAAGAACATGCAAAAATATGATCCAGTTTTGTAGTTGTATTTGTGAACTGTCATTGAATATTTTTGTAATTAATTGTAGTTAATTAATTAATTTGTTATTAATTTTAATGTAAAACACGATTTAAACAATATTTTATTTAAAAAGTAACTATTTCACTATTAAAAAAAATAATAAGTTAATGGCGTTTTGTTTGTTTACTAAATTTGACAGATTTTTTAAACGTATTTGTATTCTTTATTGTATTTTATGCTTGCTCTAGCTAAAAATCTAGATTCAAACAAAAGTTTTTGGGGCAAAAAAATCACTTTTTTTTTCAAATAGAATATGTTATGTCAAAAAAACTTGATCTAGATCAAAAATGGGCGTGTTTAGAGTAATTTTTTTGGCAAAACGAATTCGACATTAGGGATACAACAATTGCACTTAAGGGATAATAACAACAATATTTAATTACAAATCAACTTACTTGTTGACCACATATGTCCGACTCTGCCACACTAAATTTATTAAAGATTTGATACTTGTGTTTTATATCCATTTTAGAAATATGGGATTGATTAGCTTCTTTAGAAACGTACCAACTAAAAACGTAAAAATAAATAAAAATAAAATATTTTTTATTGAAAATAAGAGCAATATTTACTTTAAATCCCATATATGGGCAGCAAATTTCCCCCACCAATTTTGTCCGTTTGCAATATTATTTCCATTCAAAATATTCCAATGATGAACAGTTTTGAAATGATATGCATCAGATCCATTTTCAGAAAAATCTTGAGGATGACTGTTAATCCAATTCTCAGTTACTCCATAATATACAAATTTTCCAGAATTCATTTCTTCAAACTCCGGAATTATCCATGGCTCCTCGCTTTCAGCATGATACCAAACAAAAACTCTGCCAAGTTTTTCACATGATTTCCAACTTTTTATTTTAATATCGTTTTTGTGGTTCTCTACGTGCGCCATACTAATACAAACACCATCTGATCCACGAAACCTCCAATTATGAAATGGACATTCTATACATTCACCTTCGACATGACCACCTGCACCAATGTTTGCTCCAAGATGCGGACAATATGCATCTAACACATAAGCTATACCAGACTCTGATCTGAAAACTGCAAAATTCTCTCCCATGCAATCAATGTTTATAGATTTCCCCTTTTTCAGTTGATCTGATCTCAATAAAGCAAACCATCCATTGGGATATGGAGGTGGTAGGTCGTCTCCTACTTTTCGTAACCTTCGTATTCGGTTTATTGTTTCTTTTTTTAAACGAGATTTGTCGCCTTCGTGTACTACATATCCTACTTCACTCATATCCTAAAATAGAAATATGTATAACATAAATTATTTAATTAAAAATTACGATAAGGATTTTCAAATTTAAAGATCACACTAACACATTTTAAATTCAAAGATTGAAAGACTGAATCGACGTACATATTTCTATTTTGCTATCATTCTAAGCTCATACAAGAACTTACTATTATTGATAATCATTACCCACTCAAAAAAAAAACTAAGTGAAATTAACAAAATCAATACGTTCTACAATTTTCATATAAATATACAACCCACAAACATTTTTGTTAATTTACATTTTGACAATAAATAATGTAGATATACAAAAAATTATTTGTAAACACTACAAATTCTTTTACTAACATCCAGCAAAAGATTGTAAGCTTTATAAATCAAATTGTAAAAATGTGTTATGCCCGCCAAATTACGTGTTAAACATGTATCATTTACGATTAAGGTTTCAGTTAATTCATCCTATACATCCCATCCTTGAACTGCCAACTTATATGTTGTGTCTTATCGTAATTTCAATTCAACAGATCACAATGTACATAAATAAAGATTGACCGGGCACATTGCAATAGTTGAGTTGTGTAGTTAACGTTTACATTAAATAAAAATTCACGGTGTACATTGCAATAGGACGTTTGCATTAAATATAATCACCAATACAAAAGCGGCAAACGACTTTTCCATTTTGATTTTTTTTTACTTAAATGAGTAAACATGAAACAAAAATATTAATATTAAACCCCACATCTCACATTTTCTTATATAATAAAAAAATAATACAACGAATGTTCTATGATCAACCAAAACTTGTTTTTTTTAAATATTATAAATAGAAAATTAATTTAAAATGTTTTGGTCAGTCATGTTGAGAACATAAAATAATATGAAGTATATAAGATTAACAAGTGTTCAGGAAACTAATAAAACAAATGGTGATTTGTCTTTGTTATGTTGTTATTTTGTATAAAAATAATAAAAATAATTATAAAATAAATAAAACTAAATTATAAATAATTTATTATGTTCATTTGTGAAAGATTTTTCCCATTGATAAAACAAGCTTTAATTTCATGCAGAATTGAATATGGAAAAACATTTTAATTGAGAAAAAAAACAAAATCACAATGATGAAGTGTTTTACGTGTAAAACTGATTTTATAACAACAGACGCATTGTTAGTTCATTTGAGTGTTTGTGATGGGGAAAAATGATTGAATATAGTTGCTATAACGACAATGATGTAATCGATGTTAAAAACGAGGTTTTATGCAATAAAATTACATTGATATATTTCTTATTAATCCCTAATATAATATACTGTCATCATTATTAATGTGTTGCATATAATTTCTGCACAAATAAACAGAAATTGGTAAATACTGTGATTCCAACAAGACAGTTCGGAACGATACTTCGTGAATCAAGGTGAAAACTTATTGAAAGACGAATTGTTTGGAAAAGTAAAGAAGAATGGAATTAGAACGTTGGTTGAAATTATCTTTGTGGATTAATCATTCAACAACAAATTGCTGTAAGCTTAACATCTTTTAATTTATTTATCTTATATAATTTTTTTGTTCTTAGTGGAGTCATATTATTTTGTTTTATGTTAAGGACATAAAAGTTAGTGGGCATGTAATTATTTAGCAAATTTGGAGGTCCGGAAGTGCCTCGAAAATGGCAAAAACTGGTTTTTTGTTGTTTTTTGAGTAGGTCGCTTCACTATTTTTGAAATATTTCGGGCTCTAATGATCATAAAAAAAAAAAAATGGAAAATGTTTGTGATTAAATTTCAAATCCATCTAGGGGAGTTAAATACTTTAAAATTGTTACCTAACCTCAAAAAACCGAATCGCGTGACTTTTTTTTTATTTACTAAATTTATGATAAGGGGCGGAAAAATTGTCGAATTTTCATGAAAATTTCAGGAAACATGTATTTTAATGGTCTTAATATGGGATATAATTTTTATGAAAAAATTTTAATTTTTTCGGCCACAATTGGCGTTTTTCGTTAAATTTGGCAAATGGTGCCATTTTATGAGAAGTCATCCAAAATAAATTTTTTTTTTTAATCTGTACTTTTTTTTATCTACTTTAACCTAAGTATAATTAAAATTATGTTGCCTTAATTTAAATGCCGATTTTTAAGCATGGAAAAAAAACATTAATTTTTCCATTTTTTTTGACATTTTACCATATATACGGTATTATTTATGCTATTATCATGTATTTTGCATAAAAGTGAAATATGCAATTCAAATTAATAAAAAATATTTTTTAAAATTATACATAACCTACAAAACTTCTTTTTCTTGCAATGCCCTAAATTGCTTTTGGTAAATAATTCAAATTAAACTAACAAAATATATGACATAATAATAAAAAACAGCAGTTGAAGTAGTATATAAGTAATAGTTTAAGCAAAAATTGTAATAATAATTTAAACTGAGGATAAAGTAAGTCGAAATCGATATTCAATAAAATAAAAAATCATATTTAAATTGTTACTATAAGGAAGTTTATATTATTATTAATAAAATAAAAATTTTAAAAATAAACAGCAAAAAGTATATTTTTAAATATTGCATTTTAATTCAAAAGTGACAAAAGCACACAAACAGTGAATAATATGGAAAACCATAATAACACATATAGAATTTTCAATTGAAAACATAATTGGCGTAAAATTATTTATGCTGTGTATTTTATATGTTTGAAAAATGTTTGAAAAAAATTGAATATTACATTTTTTCAAAATCTTATATCAAATATTTACAATAATTGTAATAACATTTTAATTATTTACCAAAAGCAATTTAGGGCATTGCAAGAAAAAAAGTTTTGTAGGTTATGTATAATTTAAAAAATGTTTTTTATTAATTTGAATTGCATATTTCACTTTTATGCAAAATACATGATAATAGCATAAATAATACCGTATATATGGTAAAATGTCAAAAAAATGCAAAAATTAATGTTTTTTTTTTCATGCTCAAAAATGGGCATTTAAGTTAAGGCAACATAATTTTAATTATACTTAGGTTAAAGTAGATAAAAAAAAGTAAAGATTAAAAAAAAAAAATTTATTTTGGTTGACTTCTCAAAAAATGGCACCATTTGCCAAATTTAACGAAAAACGCCAATTGTGGCCGAAAAAATTAAAATTTTTTCATAAAAATTATATCCCATATTAAGACCATTAAAATACAGGTTTCCTGAAATCTTCATGAAAATTCGACAATTTTTCCGCCCCTTATCATAAATTTAGTAAATAAAAAAAAAGTCACGCGATTCGGTTTTTTGAGGTTAGGTAACAATTTTAAAGTATCTAACTCCCCTAGATGAATTTGAAATTTAATCACAAACATTTTCCATTTTTTTTTTTAATGATCATTAGATTTGCAAATAAATTTTTATTGAATTATTACTTAATGTTAGGAAAATTTTGATACATATTATTTAGTTAGAAAATTTTTAAATCAAATTATATTAGTGATAGTTTAGAGATCTTTTTTGTGTGTCAGTCCACGTTTCAGCCCGTACGTTCGTTAATATTCAAAATTCTTAAAACCCTTGGTAAATAGACATCGTAGGTGTCTATAAATACAGATCTTTGCGACAAATGCCCGAAACATTTTTGATTTTATTAAATGTTTTGTAAAATCCTCAAAATTAATTTTTGTTTTCACAAAAGTTTTAGAAACATAACAAATTTTTTTATATGGTCAACAAAAACATTTATGGATTTAATATTATTTTTTTGTAAGACCGTCATTCATATATTTTAGTTCTTCGTTAATAAATAAAACACAATTTTTTGCTAACATTTATTTTATTTTTATTTTTTATTATCTTATAATTTTTATTATACATATTTATTTATGTTATTTTTTATTTTGAAATAAATGCATAGTTTAAAAAAACAAATTTAAAACATTTTAATACGTCGTTATATTATCACAGCTTAAGCGTTCCAACTGAGCACTGTAAAATCAATTTCAGCATCTAAAAAAACAATGAAAAAGTTGTGATATATTTTTACTTTATGCTGGCTGTCACCGATTACGTAGGTTTTGAAATATGTTATAGATCTGATCCAATTCAGTTAATCCATTCTAAGAGTCAATTCCAATATCTACGCAATCGGTAAGTGGCCTCTTAATATCGAAATATGTAAAATTTCTTACCTGTGCATAGAGTATGCCTTCTAGATTTATCATATATGGATTTTCACTATCACTATTTATCATGACTATTTATCATGAATGGAATTGAAATTGCTAAATAATCACAATTTTAAAAAATATCTGCGAATTTTTACTTAGGTAACCAAATTGAAACTGAAATTGTTTAATACCAATTTTTGTTATACATAATTTCAATTTATGAAATTATAAAAGCATTTGTAAAAGCACAGTTTTTTTAATTTTTTGATCCACGGGTGTGACAATCCCGCGTACTCCAGTCCCTGCTATTGGCATATGAGTTAACGTGAGATATCGCATACCACTGGCAATAGCAGTGAGATATCACTAGCCAAGGTGATATCTTAGGGGTGCTGGCGGATGAACTGTATTTAGTCAACGGTAGCACTCTCAATCTTAGCTAATGAATATTCCTTGATGCTGGAACGCTGTAGCTTGCTCGAAGAAACGAGCCTTCATATAACTATATATCTGAGCTTTAATCATTGAAAAATATACTGCGTAATCAAGAATTATGCCATTAGCTGGACTATTGGCAAATCAATTTTAGTTTTGTTCCTGCAAATTTTTAAAACAAATTTGCTTTTTATCTCTTATTTTATTTTTATTTTCCCTATCCTATCACGAAATATTGGCCTATGTTATATTTTATATGTGATAGGATTTATGGCTTAGTTATCAATTATTTAACAAAAAAATATTAAAAAAAACAGATTTGCGTCCATTGACATCCTTAGAACGCATGTTGTTGTGGGACCTTGGTCTTGAAATGTTTTTGTGTGTTGTTGTGACACATATTGTAATGCCTACTACACATCACATTTTATTAAAAAAAAAAAAAAAATAAAAATGTGTTTGTTTTTTTAAATTGCATAAGTCCCATTGTAAAGTTTAAAAAAAAATCGACAATATTCGTATTAAGATTGAAAATAAAAATTATAGAATGTCATTATTCTGTTGACAAAATTTTACAAAATTTTGTACAATTGAATTTTATTTTGTTATGGATAAGTGAGATATGATTTAAAATTTAAAAAAATCAACATAAACCTTAACAATATTTTTGTTAAAAGAATGAAAAAAATTTGTATCTAGAAATATTTATGATTTTGTACATTGGGAATCCAAATCACAAAAACAATTGGTTAGTTTACAATTTTTTTTTCAGATTTAAAAAAGTCAAATAGACTATACAAAATTTTGTATCAAGTTTAGAAATGGCGTCTGCAGCTAATTAGTGCAAACGTGAAATTTTCGACTGCTGAAAAATAATAAGAAAAAACAAAAATTAATCAATTATTTTAATTAAGGCGAGTGAAATATAATTCTTAGACAATTAAAAATAATTAATTAGCCCAAAATTGGCACAAAAACAAACAATAATAATTTTAACGTAAGTAATGAAAATCTCATTGATAATTCCAATGTAAAGTCTAATGTAAATTTCTCCAATAATTCAAACAATAGTATTGATTTACCAAATCAATTAAATCAAAAGGTTAGTTGGTGTCCACCTATTTATATCAACGGAGTGAGCGCCAAAACAATTTTGGGTTTAATAAGAAATTTTTCGAACAAAGTATATGTCAAACTCCATAACACGGGTTATGGAAAAGTGAAAGTATTTGTAGACGCAGTGTATATCCACGCACAGATAATCAATTATTTTAAAGACCAAAAAGCAGACGCATTCACGTTCACCCCAAAAGAACCAAGAAAAGAGATACTATTACTCAAAGGAATAAGTGGTGGCTATTCGGAAGATGAGATAAAGAACGAAATTTCGGCGGACTGCCCTAATCTAAAGATCTCCGAAATTCAACAATTTGTAACTCCTTATACCAAAAGAATAAACAATTTAATATATACACCATACAGTTTGAAACGGGTCAAAACCTTCGTGAATTGCTAAAAATCAAATACCTTTTACATCAGAGGATCCATTTCGAGAGACTCAAAAAACCGAAACTATCCAGTGTTTCAGATGCCAAAGATTTGGGCAAATAAGCCAAAACTGCGCATTTAACAAAAGATGTGTTAAATTTGGTGAGAACCACGAAGCAGGTCAATGCGGAAGGGAAAAGGGAAACCAAGAAAACAAACCTGCTGCCTGTATAAACTGTGGCAAAGAAGGTCACCCGGCAAACTACCGTGGATGTGAAGCGTTTATAAAATTCAAAAATAACAGGGATATTAACAAGGGAACGGTTAGGAATCTACTAAACGCAAGAAAGGAAAGCGTACTGAGGGCCATCAACAACTTTACAACACCAAACAGATCGTATGCGGACGTAATCGTAAAGGAAAGCGTACTGAGGGCCATCAACAACTTTACAACACCAAACAGATCGTATGCGGACGTAATCAACCCAAACAAGGTTAAAAACTTTGATAACCACGAAAACCACATTGCAGACTTCTCAACTAGTTATTAGACTAATAAACTATTTAATTTGCCTCTTGGCACCCTGTTGGAAAAAATTAACCAATTCTGGCCTAAATATACGAGAATCGAGAGTGAAGGACAAGGAGCAGCGGAATACTCACGTTTGTCATTTCTCTTACTCAAAAATAAATTTGAGAAGCCACAATATCTCTATTTTAGCCCTGAACGCCAACTCAATAATATACTATGGCACTGCGCTCCGTGATCTGAATTGGACGTACACCAACTAACCCAAACTTGCACAATATTTTTATTGTTATATACCTGTAAATATGTAAATAATTTAGTCTTAGGTAATTTATAAACAGCGTTTATAATGCTAAAAAACTGTTTCCTATAATGCCCTGAACAAGCATTAATTTTCCTAGTATCTAAAATATAAGTTCATAAAAATTTGGATTAGAAAAAACCTTGTGAATTGAATTAGACAATTTTAATATATCAAAAATTTTATTTTTGAACAATGTCAGCACTAGACAGTTTTTGTCAGTGTATACAACACAAAAAACAAACTGATGCTTAGTTTTTAAGTAACCGCTGTAAAAAAAATACTTATGTGAAAATTAATTTTTCTGTCTCAATGAAAATTAAGTTGAAGTTGAAGTTGTATCAAGTTTAGCATTTTTTGGCAAATTCACAAAAAATTTTTGTTAGCACTTTTACAAAACGAGTTTGTGAATCTTACGGGGCAAATTTTTTTGAGTGCCGGCTTTACTATTATTGATAATTATTACCGGTACTATAATTATTACCAGAACTTACTATCATTGGTAATTATTACCGGATAAATATTAATATAATAATTAATTATTATATTATTACGAAACTGTTTCAGCACACTCAAATCAAAATAAAATAAATTACTTCGGTCTGAAAGACCTAAGTGTTATATTCATCAGCCAAAAGTGAAATTCTTACCCCCACTTTTTTGGCATTTCTCGACATCTTAGGACCTCCTGCAGCCAAATTCTGTAATTGTGAAGCGGTGAAGTGATAAGTTTTTTAATGAAAAGAAACGAAGAAATTTTTATCACTTCACCGCTTAACAGCTACAGAATTTGGCTGCTGATTCTAAAAAAGCAAAAAAAAAAATGTATGTCTGTCTCTCGGCCGGCCGCCGGCCGTCATTACCTACACTGCAGGGAAAACGGCTGGAGGGATTTCAAAATTTTTTTTTTCTAAAAATAGGTATACTCAAGGGACAGGTCCGAAAGGACGCGGTGTTCGATAACTATACCGGAAGGCTTGCAAAAAAATCATTAAGTGTGTCAAAACAGCAAGTTCTCATATTTTTGGCTTAAAAAACGTTCATTTTAAGTGATTACGAGTAGGAACATTGAATTTGGAGAAATCTTGATGGTAGGGATTGGTATGTGAGATCAAAAACTAGATTATTGCATTATAAGTTTGTCAAAAAATGTTGTCAAGTGTGTCAAAAGAAAGATTTTTATTTATTTTTTTACCCAATTTTTTGGAAAAACAATAAACTTAATTGTTTGTTGAAATGAAATTACTTCGGTCTGAAAGACCTAAGTATTACATGCATTAGCTCAAAGTGAAATTCTTACCCTCACTTTTTTTGGCATTTGTCGACGTTTTAAGACCTACTGATTCTAAAAAGGCAAAAAAACATATGTATGTCTGTCTGTCGGCCGTCCGGCCGTCACAACCTACGAAATCTAGAACACCGCTGGACGGATTTGAAAATTTTTTTTCTTCTAAAAATATGTTTACTCAATGGGAAGAGCCGAAAGTACGATGTGTTCGATAACTGTACCGGAAGTGTGTCAAAAAAATCGTCAAGTGTGTCAAAACAAGGAAACTTGCATATTTTTTGCTTTAAAAACGTTCATTTTAAGTGATTACAAGTAGGAACATTGAATTTGGAGAAATTTTGATAGTCGGGATTGGTATGTGAGACCAAAATCTAGATTTTTGTATTATTTTGTAAAAAAAAATACAATTAATTGTTTGTTTGAAATGAAGTTTTATTATAATTATTGAGAATTATGGCATTATAAGTTTGTCAAAAATATGTTGTCAAGAGTGTCAAAAGAAAGATTTTTATTAATTTTTTTACCCAATTTTTTGGAAAAATAAAATTAATTGTTTATACGACATGAAATTACTTCGGTCTGAAAGATCTAAGTATTACATTCATGAGCTCAAAGTGAAATTCTTACTCCCACTTTTTTTGGCATTTCTCGACGTTTTAGGACCTACTGATTCTAGAATAGCAAAAAAAATGTATGTCTGTCTGCCGGCCGGCCGGCCGTCCGTCATTACCTACGCTGCAGGGTAAAAAAACTAGATTATTGCATTATAAGTTTGTCAAAAAAATGTTTTCAAGTGTGTCAAAAGAAAGATTTTTATTTATTTTTTTACCTAATTTTTTGAAAAAAAATAAAATTGTTTGTTTGAAATGAAATTTTATCATTATTATTGAGAATTATGGTATTATAAGTTTGTCAAAAAAATGTTGTCAAGTGTGTCAAAAGATTTTTATTTAGTTTTTTACCCAATTTTGTGGAAAAAAATTAAACTGTTTCTTTGAAATGAAATTTTATTATTATTATTGAGAATTGTGGCATTATAAGTTTGTCAAATAATGTTGTCAAGTGTGTCAAAAGAAAGGTTTTTATTTATTTTTTACCCAATTTTTTTAGAAAAAAATAAAATTAATAGTAAAATTAATAGTTTTTATGACGTGATATCTTATTATTATTATTGAGAATTATGGCATTATAAGTTTGACAAAAAAATAAGGTCAAGTGTGTCAAAAAATGATTTCATTTATTTTTTTAACCAATTTTTTGGAAAAAAAAATTTAGCTGTTTTTATGACGTAAATGTAATTTAAAATGAAATTGGACATGGAAATTTTTGAATTTGTTATAGTTTTTGAAATATTATTGGAATTTTGAAAAAGTTTGTATTGTTGACTTTGTAATAATTTTTGCAATATTTTTAGAATTTCGGCAAAATTTGTAATTTTTGATTTTGTAAGAATTTTTGGAATATTTTTAGAATTTTGAAAAAGTTTTAATTTTTGATATTATTATAATTTTTGGAATTTTGAAAAAATTTTCAATATTTGATTTTGTAATAATTTTTTGTAATATTTTTTAGAATTTTGAAAAAAGTTTGAATTTTTAAGAATTTTTGAAATATTATTGGAATTTAGAAAAAATTTAAATATTTGATTTTATTCTAATTTTTGGAATATTTTTGGAATTTTGAAAAAGTTTGACTTTATTTAATTTAACAATATTTTTGGAATTTTGATTATAATTTTCCGGCAACGTATTGATGTTTCGTGTTAGTTATGTAATAAATTTTTAAACAGAGATAAAAAATACATGTACTTTAACGAAGAGTTATGTTTGCGATATACATCGCTGCCCAAAACTAAAAACCATGTCCTCATAAAAGTTTTTTGCCGAAAGCTATATCAAAATCCTTAACCTAGACCGAACTCTTGATATCTCAGAGCTGTGAGATTTCAGCCCCTCCATATTTTTATTATTATTATTGAGAATTATAGCATTATGAGTTTGTCAAAAAAATGATGTCAAGTGTGTCAAAAGAAAGATTTTTATTTATTTTTTTTACCTAATTTTTTGGAAAAAACTAAAATTGTTTGTTTGAAATGAAATAATTTTAATAATTTTGATGTTAATGTTTTGCAAATACACTACGCTTTGCTTTTTCCAATTGTCGTGTATTATTTTTTCATTTTATCCAAATTATGCTGTATATAATTTTGTATTTTTATTATTATTAAATACAAAATAATAATTTTTTTAAAACATGTAGTAGTTGCCATGAAGTTATTTTAAATTAGTTGTCTTCTCCTTCTTTCACTAACCCTCTATCTACAACATAATGAATTTATTCAAACGTTCGTTTTTCGTTTAGACAGCATAAAAATACTCCAAATAATAAATTAACTAATGGGATGGGGGTGTGACCATAGGGGCCACGCCAAGAACTTCCCGTAAGATTAAAAATTAAGCAGTTACTGCATATGGTTTAATAAAATACCAAACATAAAAAAATTATACAATATAATTTAACTGCAATAAATACAAATAAAAAACGAAAACTTACAAAATGAATATTAAAACAAATTTGAAAAAAAGTCAACAAAAAGTGAATAGGTATTAGCTGAAGGAGGGTTTTTAAAGCCTTATATACGCAAAAATTAAGATTTATTTATTATACGACACATCAATTGTAATAATTTTTTAAATAGAATTTGAATGTGTACGTGCAGTTAGGGCATGGTCGATTAATCGATTGGGACTAAATATCGATTAACGATTAATATGAACATTTTAACATCGATTAATCGATTAATCGATTAAATAAAATTTTTACTAATTCTAATATTTTTATTAATTTTTTTAAACAAATACGCGCCTTATATTATATTTAAAAGTTCAACTTTTACAATGACATAAGAAACAACAAAAATTTAATAGCTATTTATGTATTAAGGGCGTAAAGTAGGTCTTTTTTTGCATAAGAGTGAAATTGTTGCTCTAGGCGTTAGTCTAGGATTTGTATCTCCCTCTCTGTCATTGAAGTTTTCAGACCTTACAAAATTATGTGTTTGAAAATATACTGTACTAATTGAAAATGATAAGAAAGAAGCTGTTTCCTTCAGAATGGAAAGTAATGGACTTCAATATAATCCAAACCATAGTTTACTGGTTGGATTAATAATAAAAATATTACGTAAGGCATAGTAAAGATTTTTGTATTGGGATCAAATTTTGTTATTAATGTACTTTGTGTTATACCCATAACAACTAAAAAAGTAGTTCGTAAGAAAAAAGAGAATACATCTTCAGACAATAAACCTTTTCACAATTTAATACAAAATTCGTTAAATTAATTTGTAAATTTTAAACATTTTCGTAAATTTAGATTAATCGATTAATAATTTTTTTGTTCGATTAATCGAACAATTTGCGAAATGATCAATTAATCGAACAATCGATTAATCTAACCATGCCCTACGTGCAGTGTGTAATCATATTTAAATTTAATAACATACTAACACTCAAACTGCAAACTAAAATAAGTTGTCTAGACCGATTCAGAAGGTATTGAAAGGTGAATATATCATTAAAATGATCAATATCAAAAATGATCTCCAACACAACAACCTAACCTTATGCTAAGATAAAAGGTCAGCATTTGTTTGATGAACGGCGACCACTATGTACAAGACACCTCGAAAGCAAATTTGTTTTATCTCATGTTAACTAAAAAGCTTTACCAAACATTAGGCAAAAGCTCACTTAATAACTGTGGCTGTTGTTGTGATATATTTAAAATAAGATAAAGTTTTTTAACAGAAAGTGACAAGTTGCAAAACTACTATAAACATTACAAAAACCCTATGCTCTAAGTTTCAAGAAAATTAAATGTCAGGACTGAGTGTTATTGAAGTCTAAAAAACAGTTGTTCAACGAACCACAGACATCCTCCCCGACTCCTTTGTCAAATTTTGAAAATAGATCATTC
>OY856188.1:229181443-229250161 GCA_963693315.1 Diogma glabrata | reverse complement strand
AAATCGACCCAAAAACAATAACTTCTTATATCGGGAAGTTAATAAACAGTTGACCAAGAAATCTACTCTCGAACCTCTGACCTTTTTGTGAAACTTAAAAAAAAAACTCAGGTTTTAGGTAGATTTCATATAAAAATCTACCTATTGCAATGGGCTTCTTCTCGGAATTTCGGAAAATTTTTTATATATATATATATATATATATATATATATATATATATATATATATATATATATATATATATATATATATATATATATATATATATATATATATATATATATATATATACATATATATACATATATATATATATATATATATATATATATATATATATATATATATATATATATATATATATATATATATATATATATATATATACATATATATTTATATATATATATATATATATATATATATATATATATATATATATATATATAATATATATATATATATATATATATATATATATATATATATATATATATATATATATATATATATATATATATATATATATGTATATATATATATATATATATATATATATATATATATATATATATATATATATATATGTATGTATATATATATATATATATATATATATATATATATATATATATATATATATATATATATATATATATATATATATTTATATATATATATATATATATATATATATATATATATATATATATATATATATATATATATATATTTATATATATATGTATATATATATATATATATATATATATATATATATATATATATATATATATATATATATATATATATATATATATATATATATATATTTTTATATATATATACATATATATATATATATATATATATATATATATATATATATATATATATATATATATATATATATATATATATATATATATATATATATATATATATATATATATATATATATATATATATAGATATATATATATATATATATATATATATATATATATATATATATATATATATATATATATATATATATATATATATATATATATATATATATATATATATATATATATATATATATATATATATATATATATATGTATATATATATATATATATATATATATATATATATATATATATATATATATATATATATATATATTAGACTGCTTCGTTTCAAAAAAAAATTTTTTTGCTAAAGTCCTACTTCAAAATTTTGTTAAGAATGATAAAAAAATAATTTACTGTAAATTTCAGCCCGTATTTCCAATTATTAGAACTTGCGCAATGCGTTTAAAGTTTTTCCATACAAAATACATGGAGAATTCATGATTTTATGTTTGATTATCTATAGTTCAGCAGCACTTAATTCTATGGCGATAGTCATAGGTGGAATTTGTGGATGAGTTCATGGGCTTCAGAAATGCTATTGCTCACTTTTTTGTGACTCTCTTATTTTGACGGGGATGTCTCTCAAAATAATTTGTTCGCCCAAAATAAAGTTTTTAGCCAAAGTTCCATAATTGGTTGGAGCTACAACTAACATGAACAGAACAATTTAATAAATAATATATTTATTTAGGACATAAACCTATTTTATTGGGTCATGGGTTGAAAGAACTACAACTTTTGACATGTTTAGTAAGTTATCATACTTATTCCTTTAATTCGTTTTTAATCAATTCAAGTGCACTTGATTATAAATATTATATAAAATTTATAATAATTTTTATATATTATTTATAAATTTTAATTATTTAGATTTGTTTTTTTAATATTTTGTTCACGTGAAACGTTTTTATCGAAGAGTGATAAGCAAGCAAGTTGTTCGTTTAAATACCATAAATTTCTTGACAACTTCACCAGAGCAGTTTTTGCAATTTTCTTATGTGTAATTTTGAAGATCATTAAATTTTTAAATAAATTCAAATCAGCGGTAGGTGCTCTTGTTGGATTTGTAGCAGTAAACCAGCCTTCAAGGTAAAATAATATCAGAAAGACGCATATTTCCCTTAAAATATTAACATCAGAGCTTCTAAGTAAAAATTGATTTCTAAACATGTACATCTTCAAACAATATAAGGCCTTTGAAAGCCACCTTGCATGATGCATAGCGCCAGGAGCTTTAAATTTTACGCCATTAATTGGAATACCACATATAAAGATATAGCACAATATTAAAACTCGCGATAGTCGTTTCTTGGTTGATAATTCTAATGAAAGAAAATTTATGTATTTAACACTTTATTATGAATCAAAATATTATGAATTGTATATTCTTTATTCTTAATCTTTAGCAATGTTTTTATTAATTTAATTCATACCTTAAGTTGATTTTCTATGAAGCAAAGTTTATCATTTTTTGTTTCTATTATAAAATCTTTTACTTTTATATCATCAATGCCAATATCGAACCTGGATTTATCAATTTTCACCCAATTTTCTTGAAATTTTTTAAAATTGGTACATTTCGACATGTTGTAACTGGCCAAGCCACTTCTACTACGTTTCTGAGAATTATTCAAAAAAAACATGGTGACAACATGGAAGATATACTACGATATACTAAATCTCTTTTTAATTTTTTGGAAAGTATAGTGCAATGGCACATGCCATTAATAATTAGGTAGACACCTATAATTAGGTAGACACTAGGCATAAGAATTATTAAATATACATACTGTGATCTGATTAAACACGCTTTCTTTCAATGGATAAAAATTGTAAAAAATTTAAAAGTACGGTGACATTAAATACAACACAACTAATAAGGAGATTTCAGATTGAGAATTGAACCACGAATACTGCTCCTCAATAATCAATATTAAGAAATTTAAATTAAATGATTTATCAGTATTCACGCTAGTTGTATCAAAACACATTCCTCTGATTCCTTTGGTAAGATTCCTTTCAGTAAGGACATTAAAAATAGCTTCAGCTTGATTAAGTGCTGTTGCTTCTTCAAGTAATGGAACTCCTAGAAGTTGGTCGGTTTTTATTCCTGAAACAATTATCGGAAGTCGTTCTCCATTTTTTGTTTTAAAAATGAAGGTAATAATTTTCCATCCCAACGAATTATAAGATATGGAGCAATATTTAGTAATAGGAGCAATATTTTTTAGAACCTCGACAATTTCTTTTCTAAATTTAATACGAGCGTTATGGATTGTTGAATAGCTCAAATTAAAACTGTTGATGTCTAATCCAAGACTACGTAGCACAGCAACAATAATATACATATGTAATTGCATTTCGGTCACTAGTACGCGAAACAAGGCTAGGTGTCATAATATTAGTTTTTCTGGTGTTGGATATGGGGAATTCATCTTCAATATTTGAAGCAACTTCAAGATAAGAGCTATTTTCTGAAATATCTACGTAGAACAACGAGTAAATGTTTGAAAAGCCTAAACTTGAGTGCTCAAGCTTTTTTTTAAAATTGTTTCGGAAGATCTTTTGCTTTGAATTTTTAATAATTTATTTCATAATTTATTTCTATAGAACAGCTAGAAGTTTTAATGCACCGTGCTACAATTTAATACATTAATGAAATTTTAAAATTCACTATCCATTTAGTATTATCCATTTTAGAAATATATAGTTAAAATCGTTTCATGTTTGTTTTAGTTATCGCTTCTCAGCTGAAAGTCTATAATAATAGTGATTAAAGTGGTATGTATGTTTTTATTTTTTCCGTTGTAATTTTTTTATTTTAATTTGATTAATTTAGGCAGGTGCGTAATAATCAAAGTATCTCGAAATTATGATGCAATTTGCATTAAAATGTCATACAAAAAAAATGTTGCGCGCAATTTATTTAATGCAAATAACAGACATTTTTAAACAACAAGCTTTTTTATTTTACTCCAAGTACTCTGTTAAATATTGATGCAATGCTCTTTGTTTAACTTTATATTAAGTTTAAGTTTAACTTTATATAGCAAGCTTTGTATTGTTTTGTAATGGATACTTCCGTAGGACCTATATGTGTAGCAATTTGCATTACATACTCAATTTTTTTTTAACTGTGTAATTGCACGAACGCTATTAAGTAATTGCATCGATTTTATTACATCAAGTTAATAAAAGAGGCGTACTCGTCAAAATAAGAGTCACAAAAAAGTGAGCAATAGCATTTTTGAAACCCATGAACTCATCCACAAATTCCACCTATGACTATCGCCATAGAATTAAGTGCTGCCGAACTATTGATAATCAAACATAAAATCACGAATTCTCCTTGTATTTTGTATGGAAAAACTTTAAACGCATTGCGCAAGTTCTAAGAATTGGAATTACGGGCTGAAATTTTCAGTAAATTATTTTTTTATCATTCTTAACAAAATTTTGGAGTAGGACTTGAGAAAAAAAAATTTTTTTTGAAACGAAGCAGTCTTATATATATATATATATATATATATATATATATAAATATATATATATATATATATATATATATATATATATATATATATATATATATATATATATATATATCTGTAGGTGGGAGGTAAACTACACCAAGTCACATTTTTAAAATTTTACAGGAAAGCCAAAAAACTGTTTGTAAAAGGACTATTTACTATGGACTTGGACTATTTAAAATTGTTCTATCTGGAAAACTACACTAGTTAGGACCCAGTGCTATTAACCTCTCGGTAGAGAACAAAATCCTGATTCTAACAATATAAAAAAACGTATTTTGAAAAAATTGGACTTGGTGTAGTTTACCTCCCACCTACAGATATATATATATATATATATATATATATATATATATATATATATATATATATATATATATATATATATATATATATAAACGATATGAGATATAACGAAAACGACCGGCACTCTCACGGTCGCATTTGTTGAGGTAGATCCAAAAAAAATGTCTGTACATGTGTGTTCTATTAATATCTCAGACGAGTTTGTGAATCAGCAAAATCCGACACGTGGTTAAGGAACTAGAGCCTTTTTTCTAAAAATTTGATTTTTTAAAACCGTTATAACGGCCGTTTGGATACTAATATTTTCAAAAAATTAACAAATTTAGAATTTTTGGAATCTTTTTTATCAATTTGTTTGAAAAATAGACCTCTGCAGTTAGAGGTTCCTGACTAAGGGGCTCCAACAAAAAAGTTTGCAAAAAATTTTTTTTTTAAACAACCGGCACCCTCACGGTCGCATAGGTAAGGCCAGATCAGAAAACCTTTTCAAAAAAGGTGCGTTTTATTAATATCTTGGACGAGTTCGTAAATCAGCCAAATCCGACACATGGTTAAGAAACTAGAGGCTTTATACTAGAAAAAATTCTGTTTTTTAGATCCGTTATAACGGCCGTATAGATTCTAATATTTTTAAAAGCTTCATAAGTTTAGAGTCTTTGAAACCTCTTTAATGAGTTTCTTTAAAAAAAAAATATCTCTGCAGTTGGAGGTTTCTGAGTGAGCGGCTCCAACAAAAAAGCTTGTAAAACACAAAATGCGTTTGAATCAACCGGCACTCTGACGGTCGCATTTGTGGAGCCAGATCAAAAAACCTTCCGTAGCATTAATTACTAAAAATTAAACAAATATACATAAATAACTTATAAAAAGTACAAAACAGTAAATACAACAAAAAAAATATTGTGACGCTGATGAATAGGCTGACTGCACCACAGCTCTGGAAACATAGTGTTCTGGATATATAATGAGCTAATATCCATAAAATACTTTAATTAAAAGCTAACTAATATTATGGACTTCATAGTTCTAATAATAAAAATATTAAAGCAGGCAGTAGTATCCCAACAAACATAAATTCCGTTGTACGAGAAAAAGTAAAAAAAATTTTATCGGAAGTGACAAAGCGGAAGTTAGGATGCAGAACTGTTGTAAACCGTACTAAATGTGTATGTACCAAATTTCATCCAACTCGATTATTCATTTGAGGTATTGGCCGATTGATTATTGAGGGTCATTGAAGCTGGTATTGTGTTCGTTTTTTTAGATCCTTCGTATATGACCAAAAGTATTTAGGATTAGATGTTATATTTTTAGGGTTCCGTTTTTTATACGGAACACTATTGGTGAGAGTAAAACGAGTTTTTCACATTATATCGATTATCTCGTAAACTATAAATGCTATGGACTTGAAATTTGAGGTGCGTATAAAACTAATCTGTCCACATGAAATGACGAATACAAATAAAACTAAAGTGGGTTTCGTTTGGTTTACAGGGGTTCGATGTGAGACCTTTGAGAAAATAGATTTTTTTATAGATTCAAGTAGGGTATCATATGAAAGGGCTTCATTTCAGTATTCCTTAAAAATTTATCTTGGAATTTTACACCTCACCATTTTTTGTATAATTCTGAATAATGACGTTTTTTCGTGTTTTCTTAACTCGATTAGCTCCGAACCTAACTGATCGAAAATTTTCAAATGTATTTGGAATGATAGAAAAATTAGTACAGTTTTAATAAAAAATATATAAAAGTGTTATATTCTCATAATTAGATTTATTAAGGGGGTGGAAATGAGGAGGGGTAAAAACACTATTTAAAATGTGGTCAAGTGGGGTGTCATTTGAAAGAGCACCTAATTTAGAAATCATTGCAATTTTTTTTAGAATTTTGCAATGCACAGTTTTTGAGTTATTGTCAAAAACATACCGTCCCCCCCCCTTCGTTTCGACACTGATTGACAGAAAAATTTGGAAAAATTCACAGAGTTAAGAAATTCGGTAAATTTTATATGAAAATTATACCGAAGTCTCAAATAATTATATTTCTGTGTGTTTAAGGGACCGGTGTAAAGAGGGTAAAAAAAAAACTTTTTTGACCCAAGCGAGTGGGGTGTCATTTGAAAGAGCACCTAATTTAGAATTCATTGCAGTTTTTTTTAGAATTTTACGGTGCACAGTTTTTGAGTTATGGACAAAAAAGTGCAAAATTCAAACCGTCCCCCCCCCCCCTTCGTTTCGACACTGATTGACAAAAAATTTGGAAAAATTCACAGAGTTAGGAAATTCTCTAAATTTTGTATGAAAATTATAGCGAAGTTTCAAATAATTATATTTCTGTGTGTTTAGGGGACCGGGGTAAAGAGGGTAAAAAAAAAATATATATTTTTTGACCCAAGCGAGTGGGGTGTCATTTGAAAGAGCACCTAATTTAAAATTTGTTGCAGTTTTTTTTAGAATTTTGCGGTGCACAGTTTTTGAGTTATGGACAAAAAAGTGCAAAATTCAAACCGTTCCCCCCCCCCTACGTTTCGACACTGATTGACAGAAAAATTTGAAAAAATTCACAGAGCTAGGCAATTTGGTAAATTTTGTATGAAAATTATACCGAAGTCTCAAATAATTATATTTCTGAGTGTTTAGGGAACCGGGGTAAAGAGGGTAAAAAAAAAACTTTTTTGACCCAAGCGAGTGGGGTGTCATTTAAAAGAGCACCTAATTTAGAATTCGTTGCAGTTTTTTTTAGAATTTTGCGGTGCACAGTTTTTGAGTTATGGACAAAAAAGTGCAAAATTCAAACCGTTCCCCCCCCCCTACGTTTCGACACTGATTGACAGAAAAATTTGAAAAAATTCACAGAGCTAGGCAATTTGGTAAATTTTGTATGAAAATTATAACGAAGTCTCAAATAATTATATTTCTGAGTGTTTAGGGGACCGGGGTAAAGAGGGTAAAAAAAAAACTTTTTGACCCAAGCGAGTGGGGTGTCATTTGAAAGAGCACCTAATTTAAAATTTGTTGCAGTTTTTTTTAGAATTTTGCGGTGCACAGTTTTTGAGTTATGGACAAAAAAGTGCAAAATTCAATCCGTTCCCCCCCCTACGTTTCGACACTGATTGACAGAAAAATTTGAAAAAATTTACAGAGCTAGGAAATTCGGTAAATTTTGTATGGAAATTATACCGAAGTCTCAAATAATTATATTTCTGTGTGTTTAGGGCACCGGGGTAGAGAGGGTAAAAAAAAACTTTTTTTGACCCAAGCGAATGGAGTGTCATTTGAAAGAGCACCTAATTTAAAAATCATTGCAATTTTTTTTAGAATTTTGCGGTGCACAGTTTTTGAGTTATGATCAAAAATGTTCAAAATTCAGACCATCCCCCCGTGTATCAAATATTTATTAATCGTTTTGAAAGGGTAGGAATGGTAAGGTGAAATAAAGCTTTTTTAACCCGAATAGCAATATCGAGTGGGACTGGTGTGTACATTTTTAGTCATGTCATCCTTTATACTGATTCTTAGAGCAATTCTTAATTTTGCAACTCTTTTAGAGTGAATATAACCAGTTATCCAAAAGAAAGAAGACTTTATTTCAAAATTATTACGGTCCTTCACTATCTATTGTATATTGTATTGTATTGTATGCCATAAGTGGGCCCAAAAGGTGGCATTAACTCTCAAGGTTCAAATCAGATTGATGTGATTTGTTAGTTTGTGTTAAGATCCACGTTTGTAATCCATTCATAATTACTGGTTTATTAAATTTCTTGTATAACTTTAGAAAATGTTGAGTTTTAATTGAATGGTAAGTTCGATAACCTGCAATTATTTTAGGGTTAATATTTGTTTAATATGCTATTGTTTAAGTCAAACATTGATCTTTTGTTAATTTTAAATATTGTTAAAATTATACGTTGTTTTCCAAGCACCGACCTAAATGTCGAACTTATGTAATCTAACACAAAAAAATTGTTGCTATAGAAAGATCTGAAAATTTTAGTAAAGCGATGAGCCTATAATTCTATGGAACACGAAAAATATAGCGAAGCTTCAAGTGATTTTATTTCTATGTGTTTAGGGGATGGGAGTGGGGAAGGGTGAAAAATTGTTTTTTGACCCGCATGAGTGGGATGTCATTTGATAGAGCACCAAAATTAAAAACAATACAGTTTTTTTAGAATTTTGCGATGCACCGTTTTTGAATTATTCTCAAAAAAGTGCAACAAAAAGTTGGTCCCCCCCCCCCCTATACGTTTCTTCGTTGATTGACAGAAAAATTTGAAAAAATTCATAGAGATAGGAAATTTGATAAACCCTTAACGAAAAATATAGCGAAGCCTCAAGTAGTTTTAATTCTACGTGTTTAGGGGATAGGAGTGGGGAATCGTGAAAAAAAGGTTTTTTGGCTCGCATGAGTGTCATTTGAAAGAACACCAAAATTAAGAAACATTACAATTATTTTAGAATCTTGCGATGCACAGTTTTTGAATTATCGTCAAAAAAAGTCCTATTTTTAGCGTTAACACCACTCCACCCCTAAATTTCGTCGTTTTTTAACAGAATTGAGTCGTTCCTTAGCTACCATAAATAGCTATGGATATCATTTAACCTGAAGTAATATTTTTTATATCATTTCGATCAATTTAGATGAGATTGACATTAACTATTGATATTTACGATGAACCATTTAGTTTTTATGTGTCTATGGTCTGGCAATATAAACCCTTTACAACACAACTTTATGTAAATTATTTTGATATTGTTTTCTTTACATTCACGGAACCCTTGACGAGCGAATTTTATTCGCACTTGTCTGACTTTTTTCTATTGATGTGAGATGTTCAAGTTTACAATTTCTTATTTCTTTTTTAGCTTTGGATCTTATTGCCGAAAACATATTATAATATTCAAGGTCTACTAGTAGTTTATATTTGGTTCTAAATTCATTTTGGTGTTTGAGTAATTTAGTTAGTTTAACCGAATACCAGCTTGGATAATCATTCTTTTTAATTGTAATTGTAAACATTGTAATTGTAATTGTAATTGTAATTGTAAACATTTGTTTTAATAATGTTATTAATTTTAGTATAAAAATTATCCACACAAGCATTGGTATCTTTATTGTTGAATAAATTTGTCCAATTTATTCGATCAATTTCGAAATTGATAATTGAGTAATTGAGTAATTTATTAAAATTATAACGAGAAACGCTTTGTTCTTTAAGAGTTGAAATTCGGTTTAAAGTTAGTGATATTAGTAAGGGTGGGTGGTGACTATCAATTCGGCACAAAGTTTCAATGGCTCTAGTAACTGAATCGGTTATTGTGGTTAGCTATGCCATTGAATTGTGATAAATCGCAATAATTTAGAGTTTCGACAAACTCTTGAGCAGGACCTACATCCACTATATTCGGATCAAGAAAATTATTATTGGTTTTATTCCACTTAATACTAGGTAAATTGAAATCACCAACAATTAAAAATTGTGACTTATCGGAATTTGTGTTAATTATTGTACTGATATTGTTGAAATAAGTATGATAATCTGACTGTTTAGCTTGGGGATAGATATAAGGAACACTTAAATACAACTTATTATTATTTAGTTTAATGCATACCCAAACCTCTTCCAGATATTTTTCCCAAGTGCACATTCGGAATGAATCTAAGTTTTTTTAACAGCTATCAAAACTCCACTTCCATCACTCTTATTTGAAAATAAGCCAAGATCCCCGTCGCGCTTGTAGACAACATAATTATCTGTAAACAGCTCATTGTCAAAAATTCCATCATTTAGAAATGTTTCATTCAAACACACAACATCATATAGTTAGTACTCATAATATTCAGCGAGAATTTACTTGTTTTGGTCCTCAATCCGTTAACGTTTTGAAAATATATAGATATTATCATTATTATAAATTTGTACAATGCAATAGGAAAACAACAAAAAACAAGAAAAATAAATAATAGAAAACTATGCATGAAAAATTGTGATACTAATTATAAGAAAAAAAAAAAATTGTATATTGTACTTATATAGAGAAAAAAATTAAATAAAACATTAAATTAATTAATACTGTAACCTGTATGCATTCAAATTACGGACCTGTTGCCAGGTTGTTTGTGTTGGTGACTTACATTTGAAATACTTATCACATCTTTGAGTAACTCATCAACTTGTTCCATCGATTTCACTCGTATATATATGTATATATATATATATATATATATATATATATATATATATATATATATATATATATATATATATATATATATATATATATATATATATATATATATATATATATATATATATATATATATATATATATATATATATATATATATATATATATGGCAGCACAACCGAAAAAAAAATAAGTCTGCAAGTGGTAAAGCAAATTTGCGCAATCCACCCGCCCATAAAGCGGCAAGTCCCGGGAATTTGCAGGGACAACACATATATGAATCAATAAAAAATTTTAAAATACATGCTCAAAACATCTGCGGATCGAACGCTAACCATGACCACGTGCAACATCATCTTGAGCACGACAAACCGAACATTCTATTCCTTACAGAAACACAAGATTCTGAAAATTTTCTCTTTATAGAATCGCTTAATTCCAAATATAGGCTCGAATCAGCTTTCAAACTCTATCAGGGCGTTTGCGTTCATCCATGAGAGTGTTGCGTATACACGCTTTCCAAATATTGAACTACACGATGATGGCTTCAATACAATGGTTTTAAAGATTTGTTTTCCAGAAATTACTGTTTTTACAATAGTTTTATACCGGTCCCCCAACAAACGTAACCCAAACTTTTTTAATTCACTAACAAAAATTATGGACGAGATTAGAGCAAAGTCCCCTAATTGTGAAGTTATCGTTACCGGTGACTTCAACGTCCACAACAAATGGTTGGAATTCTCCAAATCGACCGACGATGTTGGCAATAGTGGAAAGCTGGCAGAAATTTTTGCCGCGTCTCAGGGCCTATTCCAAATTGTTAAAAGCCCGACTTTCACTCCCCGTAATGGCGGTGAAAATAGTTTTCTTTTAGATCTCTATCTTACCACAATGCCAGATATCACGAGTGTCGATGTAGCGAAAGGTAGTATCGGAAATTCTGTTCATTATTTAATTTCATCAGTTATCAAAAATGATTTACTTAAAACTACAGCTCCCACACCCCGTAAAATATTTCACTACTCTAAAATGGATAAGAGTGGCTTCAAAATTTTTCCATGGTTTCCCTTTCGACCGTTATTATTTTTACACTGACAATGTAAATGTTTCTGCTCAAAACTTTACAGAAACCATCCAATTTGCTATCAATAAATTCGTCCCATTGTAAAACCCAAACAAAAATACTTGTATCCGAAGGCTGCCAAAGGGGCACTTAAAAACAAACGTAGATCATTGGATTCATAACAAAACTCCCGCTAATCGATCCCAATCGACGGCCAACAAAATATCTAACCAGATTATCTCAAACGAAAAGTTTGAAATTGACAGTGCGAAAGCCTCAAAACTTACGTCTATGTCTATTTCTGACAAGAGTTTATACAGTGCTATCAATTTTTTAAATTCTGGTACAAAATCTTCTATTCCCCCTATCATTGATGGTGATTTAATCGTAAATGATCCCGCAAAAAAGCTAACTTGTTCGCTGATCGCTTTGCTCTGATCGCTTGCCACTGTTTTGGAAACTCCTAAGGAAATATCCCAAATTCAGTCTTCAGGAGTTAATATGAATGAACTCCACTTCAAACCCAAAATAGTCGCTAAACTTTTAATGGGGTTAAACATCAACAAAGCCTCAGGAATGGACAATATTCCACCTATCATTTTAAAAACCTTTTCTAAAGAACTTGCTAAAGAACTTTGACTAAAATATTCTACCAATCCTACGAATCTGGTATATTTCCCTCGTGCTGAAAGTTGGCCAATGTCCAGCCCGTCATCAAAAAGGGACCGAAATCCGATATCTCAAATTATAGGCCAATAGCTTTACTATCGGTCCTATCCAAAGTCTACGAGCATTATATTAATACACACATTTCAAAATTTCTGGAAGTAAATCATTTAATAGCCGACAGCCAATTCGGTTTTCGAAACAAAATTATGTAGCGCATTGTTGGCGCTTTTAGATAAACTTTTCAACTATAGCCTCAGAGATTTTCAGCTTTCTTACCCTAGAGGTTTCAATGGAATTAGCGTTATACTAATCTAATGCATGGTACTTTCACGCCATACAATTACAACAACAAATCCCATAAAAATATAAAAATACCCCATAGATATATTAAATAAATTTTCTATTGTTTATTTTTTTGAGATTTTATTTTGTTTCGCAAAAATTTAAAAAAAAATTAAAACAAAGCTGAGTCATTATTGTTTTATATTAAGGAATATTTTCTTCGGAAATTTGGAAGTGGTTTAGTTGAAATAAATATATGCATATTGATTACACATTTACAAAAGTTTTCCTAAATTGATAGATATTTGTATTATTTTGAGGTGTAAAAGTTGTTTGATAATTTTTGATTATAAATTGTGTGTGGTGGTATTGTAGGTGTGACGTTGTGAGAACGTTCATTTGCTCTTTTGCGGCTTTAATACGTTTTAGTGAAATTAAACAAAACTGTTCCGAAATCTCATTGATAAAGTAGTTTCCGTTAATGTATTTAGTTTGGTTTGATAATTTTTTTTAATTAGTCTGTTTCTACTTAAATTTTTTATTTAAACTAATCTGACACAACCAATTCTATTTGTACACGAAGCTGTATGGTCCCGAAATCTACCTATTTCTAGTGGATATACGTGCCGCTTGGACCTTTTTATATTATTATTGACCTAGTGTGAGAATAATTCCTTCTCATTGGAGCAATTAAGTAAATAATGGCAATTTCTCAGGTTTTTAGTAGAAAAAATAAATTTATATCCGTTTAGGTATTGAATATTGTTGTTAAAATGTACGAATTGTGATTCTTTGTTACACGATGTCGTACCAAAAGAATCCTGTAGGACTATATTATCCACTTTACATATAAATAGAATGATTACATGAAATTATTCATCTATTCAACTCATACTATATTATATTATAACTATTAGTCGACATAAATTATTATTAAACGAAATTATATATAATGAAATTATACATATTTCTGTGCTTCTAAATTCTTACCCTGCTCCAATTAATCGGCTTGTACATAACCCAATAAAGGGAATATATAATGAAACACCATAACAAAGTTGTTATATCCCAATTAAAACTACAACCACATTTTATTACTTCAAAATAATTTTCATATCTTACTGTGTGTATAAAACACTTAAACAATATTAAACACTCAAAACAATATTCATTCAAAGATAAAAACATTGTCAGCTTGAGCTTTTGTAATTATTTAAACTCTTTATTCAACTTTAATTTAAATTCGCTAAAAAATCTTAATTAACCAAACACCTACTGGAACATTTGCCAGCTTAAACTATACTGAAACTGTTTTTGCTCACAAGCGTCTTATAGATTTGTAACAATAATGTGAAAAACACTTTTAAGGAACTCTAAAGTTCGATTGCTGAAAAAGTCAGAATAATTAAAAACTAATATTACGATTATTTATCAATTTCAACTGGTTTTCGATTGCTATTGTCAATGAGATATATGAATTTGTATGCAATTAAAATATGAAACCGAATGTGATGTGATTAATAATAGTACATTATGATGCTAGGACGTAAAGCTAAAGATTTTGGACGGATGTGGCGTTTGCAAATCGAGGCGCTAGCCGAGATTTGCACCCACATTAAGTCCAAAATAGCTTACGTCCGTGCATCATATACTATTTTTTATTCGCCACAAGCAAGATATTTTAAGAAAATTTGTTTATTCTAAATTAAAATTATAAATTTTCATAAATTTTAAAATAAAAATATGTGGAACAAGTTACCTTTGACAAAACATTTATTATTTTTTCCAAATTATTGTGTAGCTTTGACAACAAATGATAACAACTATTTTAATTGGAAACAGAAATTTTGAATTTAAGGGTTGCTTTGAAAAAAAATTTTATTTTTCATAGAATTTAAACAAATACAAATGCTTTTTACTTTTTTGGACGTAGCTATGACAACAAAATAAATAGTTGAAAAGTGATACTTTAAAGCCGCAAATCACAGTAATAAAGTAACACTTTAATATGAAGGCGAATAAAATAGTACATTATGATGCTAGGACGTAAAGCTGAAGATTTTGGACGGATGTGGAGTTTGCAAATCGAGGCGCTAGCCGAGATTTGCATCCACATTAAGTCCAAAATAGCTTACGTCCGTGCATCATATACTATTTTTTATTCGCCGCAAGCAAAATATTGTAAGAAAAGTTGTTTATTCTAAATTAAAATTACAAATTTTCAAAAATTTTAAAATCAAAATATGTGGAACAAGTAACCTTTGAAAAAATATTTATTATTTTTTCCAAATTCTATGACAACAAATGATAACAACTATTTTAATTGGATAATGAAATTTTGAATTTGCGGGTTGCTTTGATAAAAAAATTTATTTTTCATAGAATTTAAACAAATACAAATGCTTTTTACTTTTTTGGACGTAGCTATGACGACAAAATAAATAGCTGAAAAGTGATACTTTAAAGCCGCAAATCACAGTAATAAAGTAACACTTTAATATATAGGCGAATAAAAAATAATTTTTTTGGTTCTAGCGTACTTTTTTTAATTATCAAGCACCTATTTGTTAATGCTGTATTTGACCTTGGTAAATCTTTATGAAAATTAAACTTAATGTGTGTCGCGTGTGTCTTGTGTGTCTTAGACAAAGTCTAAAAATGATTAATGAAACCAAACCAGCTCGAATATCATTCGCTTAGAGCTGAAATCAATATTTTAGATCAAAATATATCGTATGTAGAGATGTGATAATCTGCAAATATCTGTTGTTTTAAAACTCGTGCGATCATAAATTCTGTGCAATATTTTTAGAGATCTAGATCAGTGGTTCCCAAACTATTTTGGTCGTGGAACCCCCAAATTTGTTGCCAATGATCGCGGAACCCTGAATATTTTTTAAGCAACGATTTTTCAAAATTTAATATCTGATATTAAATACAATAAGTTTATTTTGGTATTTCAGATTTTATAAATCAGATAAACTTAAATTCATTATAGAAATAATTAATAAAAATACAAAAAATTTACTAAAATAAATTAAAAAACATTAATGTGAAGAATGCATACCATGCTTCTTTGATTCCATGATTTTTTAAAATTAAGCGTGATGTTTGATAGCTGAAATCGCATATCTGGGGCAGCATCAATTTTGTTACGATATTTGATTTTTGTCGAAACATATTTGAAAACCCAGCTTCACACAAATCAGTGGTCGCAAACAGCAATAAAATTCGAATAGCCTGTTTTGATAAATTTGGAGATTCATCGAATACATCCCATACAAGGTTGTACAACTGGTCGAGTAATGGTCCATTACTGGCAGCCAGTAATGCAGCAATGGGCGAGTACTGGCAACCACACCTGGGCCATTAACATAATTTTACTGGATGATAACTTCGGACAATAAATGGTTGCCATTCTTGGGCCAAATACTGGCAACCATGACTGGGCCGTTAAAAAAAATATACATTATTTTCATATGTAAATTTAAATAAATTAAATACAAATTAATTTAAAATAAAATAAAAATGACGGAAAAAATTCAAAACTCCCCATACAACTGGTTCAGTTGCAAGAATGGCTGAGTAAAGGCAAACATGACTGCCAAGTGTCAGTACTCCGCCATTAAAACAAATATAAAATAATATTTTTTATACATTAATTTAAATAAATTATTTACAAAATAATTAAAATAAAATAGAAATGAAAATAAATTAAAACATATACCAACCTTTACTATATTACCATAGTCTTTCAACCGACAAGGCGATAACTAAACTATATGTAAAATTTTTCAAACTATGTATTTCTAAAAGGGATAATACTCTAGTGAAATTTAAAAAAAATGACATAGATCGGCAAATTCATGGCTACAGTACTGGTCCAATAACAATAGCCAAGTAATATTTACCATTCATGGGCCAGTGCTTGGCCATTCAAAGGTAACAATATACTGGCTATTTTCTGTAAACCATAGATCGGCCGATGATTGGTTCTAGTATTGGCCCAGTAACAATAGCCAAGTACTGTTAACCATTAATGGACCAGTTCTTGGCCGTTTGTCAATGTCTGGCAAAACCTACTTGGGTTCTGACCAAAAAATTGTTAGTGAAACTGTTTTAAATTTGGCTTTCAATTGTGTAGCCGAACTCAATTCAATCAATTTTTCATAATCCATGGAATGAATTCCTTTTGGTTTTTTTTTATTTTGAAAGAATTTTGTACCCAGCAATTATCTTGATTATCTAGGTTTGGAAAGTAATCACTGAGTGATTGCTGTAAACTGGACAGATGTGTTTTTACACCATCACGGATTTCCATATTTAAATCCACTTCAGATTCTTTGAATAAATCACTAAGCGTCTGGAAACACTCGATGTTGCTTTGCTCCACATCTGAAATCCAATATATTGTATTTTCCTTGAAAAGGCAACCAATTTATCTTTTGTTTGCAATATGTTGACAATTGTGTTTCTTATCAGAGCCAAATATAATTCGTTCAATTTTCTATATATATTAGCAATGTATGCAATATATGTGTTATTATGGTTTTCCATATTGTTCTCTGTTTGATAGCAAATATTGCATATTGCATATTGCAAATATTGCATTTTAATGTATGCAAGTTTAGATAGCCAAGTCATATTATTTAATCTGTCTGATAATTCAAATTTATGACCAATAAAATGCGCCTACAGTTCCTTTCGCAATTCAAATATTGGCATAAGAAATTTGCTACGCGATAACCATCTATCTTTCGTATGAAGAAGTAAAATGGTGCGAAGACTACTCATATCTTCACACATGGCTTTAAAATAGGTTATTGCAATGGTTTACTTTTAATAAAATTAATAATCTTCACTGTTTCATCTAGAACAGATCTAAATGTCACTGAAATCCTTTTTGTTACTAATGGATATTTGTAAAGAATGCAATGAGTTCTATTACAGTTTTCAATATTTTGAATCCGCATTGCTTTCGTCATTTACAAAACGAAATGAATTCATCATTTACAAATCGTTCTCAGTGAATTATTTGCTAAATCAAAACATTATGAATAAATATTACACTTGAAAGTTTTGATAACGGAAATGAAAAAACACAGCTCAAATTAACTTGTTTTACAAAACCGGAAAATAAATAAGAAACTGTTGAAGGCAGCAACCGTTGATAAATTTTTTATAAATGCCATTACCACATTTCAAATGGAGCACGGTTCTCTATTTTCATGGATGGATGAATATACATGTTTAAAAATCGTTGGTATTTAAACATCAATGTACATTATTCTGACAAGTTTTGGAATTTGGGTATGGTCCGGATACTTGGATAACAACCAGCAGAAAAAACCGTTAGTATGGTTAAAAATAAATTTTTTATAATTTGATTTGTGTATGAAAACAGATGAAGTAACAGTCATGAAGAAATATGAAAGGTTAAGCGGTTGTGAGCATAAACTTTGCTAGACACATGGACTGTATTTAGCGGTATGTGGTGTGCTTTATAAAAAAATCGAGTAATTTATCTGTGTCAGATGACGTGGCAAGCGAGCACATTTGGATAGGGAAACTATTTTTGAAGGAACAGATAATGAAGACAGGCTTGAATTTGAAGACTGCCAGTTCACAACTACAATGGAAATTTGTAAGAACAAAGACTTGGAAAATACTGCGCCTGAGCTCAATAATTAATACCGTTATGATCTTAATATTTCTGAAATGAAACTAAAGAAAAAAATCGTAAAATAATTCATAAACACGTTCAAATAAACACGAACTTCAACTATCATTTGAGGAGGTCCACACCAAAACGTTACATTTCCATCATAAATGATTTTACACAATTTGAGAAAATGTGATTACACTACTAAAGTCTTAAGCAAGCTCTATTTCACAAAGAGGAAAAACAATCCTTGTTTAAGCATAAATAAATTAGGTCAGTCATAATTTGAATATTATGATTCCAAAGATATGATAATCATATATATTTAAAAAAAATGTTACCTTTTGGTGCAACCAATTGGTAATGTAGCGTTTTGGTGAGACCATTTTAGAAATGTACCGTTTTGACTATGACCTACTACTTCTATTACCATTGTAGGAAGAACGTTACTTTAAAATTATGACAAATGTCATTTTTCAATATGAATAGAAAAAGAGGTTTTAGAGATATTGTTTATTTTAAAAGAAAAACTTAAATTCTAAGAGCACATTCTTCTTCGCAACAATCACAAATTTCCACAAGCTGATCAGTTTGGAACTGTTCAGGAGTTGGTCGCTCTCCGTCCAACAGCGTTATAAAGAATTCTAAGTCTTCAAAATCTCTCCATGTCTCACCATACTGTTTCACCAGTAAATTAGTTATATCTCTTTTTTTCGTTTGAAACTGTATTCCCTTCGGCAATTGTGCGATCAACGTTATTTTTTTACAATTTGTTTTGTTTGTTTTGCGAATTACTCGTTATGAAAGCTCTTCGTTAAGCGAGATTGTACTGTGTGTTTTCGAAAAAGTTATTAACTACAAAGCTAATTATATTAAAAAAGAGTATTTTAAAAATAATTATTTATGGGCTTAAAACTAAAATAAAAATATTTCCGTGTTGTTGTTACAGATAACTGATAAAGGCAAAGTATGTAAAAATATGGTAGAAAATATTACGATTGTGACTAAGAGCATGTAATATTAGCTAATGTAAAGTAAAAATGTTACCTTTTGGTGCAACTCGTCAATGTCATAGCGGTATTTTACGAAATTTAATGCATTTTTTTGCAATTTCAGTCGAATTTTCGATGTAATTCAGTATTTGGAACCGATCTACATTCATAACTTTTTTTCTAAGAAAATTGGAAATGTTACGTTTTGGTGTGGACCTCCACATTTGATGCAAACACAAGTAGGAATAGCCATTTAATAATGGTTGAAAGATTTGTTATGTTAAAAACTTAACATTCATACTAAAAGCTATGCTAGATTTAAATCGATTAGTTTTTACGAAGAATACATTGTATTAAAACAACAATAGTTTCATTACAGCCAATTAAATTTGCAATTGGGAAGTTAAACAAGACTAACGCCTCATTAATAAAAAACCAGTTTGCCTCCAAATTGTTACAAACCGTATACAAAAGAGTAGTTGAGCGTCGGAATACCGATTTGTTTGCATTTGTTTTTGTTTGTTTATTAAAATGCCTATAAATAATCCTTAACCCCTTAAGGTTTTATTTGTTTAAAAAAATTTATGTTTGGTTGAACTATTTGTTTGAAAAATTTTGTGCCGAAAATAATTCTTTTAAAAAAATGCTCCGATTTTCTTGAAACTTTGATGATCGTTAATATAATAAAAAAAAACTAACACGTGTTTTTTATTTTTTTATTTTCTCACTAGTTCTAAGCTACAGGGTGGCTCGAACTTTTTTAAGGAACATGGAAGTTAAAAGTTAAATTGTGCTTGAACGGGTGAACCGATTTTAATAATTTTTTTTTGTTTGAAAGGTACTTAAGTAGGTACTTAATTGGAATGAAAGGTACTTAAGTTAAGCTACTTTACTGATAAAGTACTATACTGATAAAAAAATTATATTTTATATTAGTTTTAAGATTTTAAACCTTGCGATTCAAAAAAAAATCTTAATTTTTTCTTTTGTTTTTTTATGTTTGAAAGATTTATTTTACTGTAAATTTAGATTTACTAAAAACTAGTGCAGGGATTCTATTGAACTTTTTTTGTTTTAAAGGTACTAAATTTTAATACATAAAACATATAGTTTTATGTGTTAAAATAAATTATGTGTTTGAAATGATTACTTATTTATTTGAATTAAGTAATAACTATATATATGAGGCATTCTTTGCAACTCGGAGACCCCCTGCTCTTCAGAATGATTTAGGTTTTTCAGAAGGTTTATGGGCAAAAATTGTAGCTTATTGTCTCTTGTTTCCAATGTCGTGTGCCCCTTTTCAAAATTCAAAATGGTGGAATAAATATGGCAGATATAGGCTTACGGCCTCATTCTGAGAGTATAGCAATTTAGAATTGCCAGCACAAATTTTAAATATCAACATATGCGTTCTTGGACGAAAAATGTTGGTAGTTTATTTATTTTTATTTATTTATTTTTATTTATTTTTATTTATTTTTATTTATTTATTTATTTATTTATTTATTTATTTATTTTTTTATTTACTTACTTGCCTACTTACTTGCGTATTTATTTATTTCTTTATTTATTTAGTTATTTATTTATCTATTTATTTATTTATTTGTTTAATTATTTATTTATTTATTTATTTATTTATTTATTTATTTATTTATTTATTTATTTATTTATTTATTGATTTATTTATTTATTGATTTATTTATTTATTTATTTAGTTATTAATTAATTTATTTACTTTTTTATTTAGTTATTTATTTATTTATTTTTTATTTTTTTTATTTATTTATTTATTTTTATATATTTTTATTTGTTGTTATTTATTTATTCATTTTTATTTATTTTAATAATTTTTACTTATTTTCATTTATTTTAATAATTTTTATTAATTTTTATTTATTTTTATTCATTTATATATTTTTATTTATTTATTTATAAATTTTAATTTTTTTCATTTATGTTATTTATTTTTATTTTTTTATTTATTTTTATTTAATTTCATTTATTTTTATTTATTTATATTTATTTATTTATTTATTAATTTATTTATTTATTTTTCTATTTATTTATTTATTTATTTATTTATTTATTTTTATTTTTTTATTTATTTATTTATTTTTATATGTTTTTATTTATTTTTATTTATTTATTTATTTTTATTTATTTTAATAATTTTTATCTATTTTTTCATTTATTTATTATTATTCATTTATTTATTTTTATTTATTTATTTATATATATTTATTTTTTTTATTTATTTTTATTTATTTATTTATTAATTTATTTATTTATTTTTTTATTTATTTATTTTGAAGTTTTTTGTAGAAAATTATTTTTAAAAAAAATCGGCTAATATATACCGAAAGATTGTTATGGAAATTATAGACAAAACTTCTATAATTTCCAAAAAACATCTCCAAAGTGCAATTTTCCAGGTTTTTTGTAAAAGGTTAATGAATATTCTAAATTATGGAAGAAAATATAAAAACGGGAGATCTGTTATTTGTTTTTTTTTTTAAATTTTATATTTTTATATTTACGAGCCGCCATTTTGAATAAAAAATTTAACACCACTCGGAAGTTAAAACTACTTATAATTATCAACATTCTAAGTAAAACAACACATCTGTTGATATTTTAAATTTGTGTTGGTAGCCAAATTTCTATACTTTCAGAGTGAGGCCGTAAGCCTGTAGCTGCCATATTGATTCCACCATTTTATATATATATTTATGAAAGAGAAGAAAACGATACTTTTTGAAATCACCATGTTTGAACAAATAAAATTTTAAAAAATCATCTAAAAATATGAATATTTTTTGTTAAAGTAATATTTTCATAAGGCGTCACTATGTACCTTTTAAACAAAAAAAAATTCATTAAAATCGGTTCATTCGTTCGATCACAGTTTTGAAATGAAGTAAAGTGATTCCATGAATTTAATTTATTTTGTTATCACGAGTCTAACTCGTGATTGTCTTAGAAAGTAAAATAAATTTCTACGAGTCAGACTCGTGATTGTTTCACAAAGCAAAATAAATGTCCACGAGTCAGACTCGTGATTGATGCACAAGGGGTTAAGTTTAAATAGCGAATGAAATACAACACTATGGTTGCCATCCAAAACAGCAATATATTTAAAAGTCATAAAACTGTTTGCAGTTATACATTGAAGATTATGAAGATGCGCACGGTAGAACCACTGGTGAAGCAGACGATATGTCAATTCTATCGAATAAACCATTTCTATCTACATCTTCAACATAGACGTTAAGAAAATATAAATGCCATTTAGAGATTTGAAAAAAAATATGATTAACGTTACAGGAACAAACGGATGCCGCTGTTGTGATTTTATCCCGGGAATCGGGAATCAATCCCCCTCATCCATGGGAAACAAAATCTAGCGGGAAATAAGAAGCCCTACTACAGATGCTTGTGTTTTCAGTCGCGTTATTTAAAAAAATTAAACTTAATTTTGTAGTCGATTGTAAACTTTCCGAAGAAAACGTTAATATTTTAAGCATCATTCTTATTTAATTTAATGAAATAAAATTTGTTATACGGAACCCCCCATTTTTTTCATGGAAACCCAGGGTTCCACGGAACACACTTTGGGAACCACTGATCTAGATAGATTTTAATACATTCCCTAAAAGTTTAGCGACATTTTTACTCAGCGTCATACATTTCCAATAGACACACAATCCAATAACAGGTCAATAAATAAAAAATTAGTTAATTAATTTAAAAAATGAATCTGTTTACAATTGTTTGTGAGTTAAGAATCTTAAAAATGATTTGTTTGATAAAAAAAAATTTGTATACTTTTAATGCAATCAAAATAAGATACCTAAAAATGCGATGCGTTCAGCGAGCACAATGGACTCTAATGAAACATAAATCTTCTTAGATCTGTAATTTTTTTTGACAATTAATGTAAATTTATAACATTTATTGTTGTTTTAGCTTCTGGAAACAAATTTATGTCACAAATAAGCTTAATAATAACAAACAAGCTTAATACGAACAAACAATCATTAATTTATATATATAGATATATATATATATATATATATATATATATATATATATATATATATATATATATATATATATATATATATATATATATATATATATATATATATATATATATATATATATATATATATATATATGTATATATATATATATATATATATATATATATATATATATATATATATATATATATATATATATATATATATATATATCTTATATATATATAAATCACGTGTCACGATGTTTGTCCGCGATGAACTCCGCAACAACGTAACCAATCCTAATGAAATTTTGTACAATGTGTGTATGATGGTCCAGCTTGAGAGATAGGATAGTTATTATTTTGATTAAATGCCTAGATATTTTTTAATTGCGAATTAAATGTTAAATATGAATGGTTTATATGCCAACTTTCAGATGGCAGCGTTAATCAATTTATTCAATTGATAGTAAACTTCAACTTCGTATAAGGTCATTATTAGACTATCAAATATGTTTTAGTAAAGAAAGTTTTATTTTATTTGATAATAAACGAAAAGCATATTATGCTAAGTCAAATACGTTACCAAAGATTATTGATAATTTATTGTACGATCAGGCGATTTTGCATGCTTTCTGATTCGTAAATAAATACAGTAAGTTTCGTTTACAAATCACTGGTCGGTAAGTAATTACTTACCGATCATGCAGCCGGTAAGTAATTACTTACCAGTAAGGGAGACCTCAGGGTGTGAATAAAAACGATTATTAGTAAAATAATTGTGTACGTCTGTCTATTCACTAGCTTCAAATTTAAATAACATTCATTTAAAAATATTGCAATTTTTTGCAATTTTTAAAAGCAATTAATTTTGAAAATATATTCGATGGAATGCAGTATTGCAACATTAAAACCTATAGAATTATGATGAAACGCAAAGCTTACTATTTTGAAATGACATTTTAAGAAATTTTCTTTAAAATATTCAAACTTGAATTTAGTGAATGAATTTTATTATTTAAATAATTTTAATTGAATTTTTATTAATCGTGCAAAAAATGTAATTAGCATATTGGGCATTAAGAGTATTACCAATTTCGGATATATTAGAGATCTCGACTTCGTCTCGATCTCAAAACATATATCCTCAATCGGTAAAACACTCTTACTGCCCTTAATACTTAAATAACTATTGTGGAGGTTATATATTAATTATAGAAGTGTTAAAAAGTATCGAAACCTGTAAAAAATTTATTGTATTGGTTTTTATAAAGTTTGAATAAAAATAAGAGTAAAAATTAAAGAAAACAATAATTTAAATTTATTTATTTATTGTTTTAAATTTTTCATTGATCTTCAATGTTAATTTACAAAAATCAATATCAAATTGAAAAATACTCTTATTTGTATTGCTACATAAAATATAACGATTAGAGGTAAAAAAATTTGTCATCAAAACTGGATGAAAAACTAGGTACTGAAGTTTATTTTACAACGTTTGCACTCTCCAATTTCATGTCATATTTTTTTTATTGACCAATATATTGGATAGTGTGATAATCGCTTTATAAATTTGGGTTAGCCAACAGATGGTGCCGTATTTGTATTTAAAACGTTGTTTTTAACGTTGAAGTTTGTGCAAATACACTACGATTTGCTTTTTCAAACTGTCGTGTATTATTTTTTCATTGGTGATTGGTGATAATTATTTTAATTGGTTTTTTGTTTAAATATCGGTTTATGCGCGTAGTTTGCTTTGATCAATGTTTTTATAGTAATAATTAAAGAATTCAATAACGAATTAAATATATACTCCCGCAGGAAGATTTGTAAAATTTTAAATTTTTGATCTATGGGTGTGACAACCCCGCGTACTTAGATTCCTGCTATTTGCATATGAGTTAGCTTAAGTTATCGTAAACCACTGGCAATAGCAGTGAGATATCACTAGCCAAAGTGATATTTTAGGGATGTTGGCAGATGAACATTTTTCAATTAACGATAGCACCCTTAGTCTTAGCTATAGAATATTCTTTAATGATGACACGCTATTTCTTTTAAAATAAAATGTATTGGGTAGTACGAATTACAATGTGAGCAACAACAACTCATGACAACCTTTAAGGAATAAGGTCCACAACAACATGCTTTCTAAGGTCCTGATGGACGCAAGTTTTTATTTTTTTATATTTTTTTAAAAAATAAACTTTTTCGTTTGCTTGAAGAAATGAAGAAATAACTATTAAATATGCCGGGTTTAATCCTTCAGCAAAACCATGTTTACATGATCTTGGTATATGCTTCTAGCACTATAAGGATAATTGGTAACCCAATTTAGCTTTGTTCCTACAAATTTGAAACAAAAAAGTATTTTATTTTAATTTCCTCCATTTTATCATGAAATATTGCCCTATGTCGTTTATTATTATGTGAAAGGATTTATTATTTAGTTTTCCATTCTTTAAAATGAATATAAAAACCAAAAACTAAGAAATTTGCGTCCATCATCTTAAAAAACATGATGGTGTGGAACCTAGGTCTTAAAGGGTTTTATGTGTTGTTGTGAGACATATTGTAATCCCAACTACACAACACATTTTATTAAAAAAATATTTCAAATATTTTGAAAGGGCACAAATTATTTTGAAATGTTTTGGTGAAAAAGATGATGAACAATGTCATTGAAGCTACAATTTTGAATGGAAAATTCAAAGGGGAAGATATACTGTTGCTACGCATTTCAATGATCCCAACAGATATGGCATTTGAATTCAAACGTTTAGTTTCCAGTGCGACTCGCTTTTGCAATGACCATAAAAAAAGCATAAGGAAAATTGCTGCAAGGATGTGGATCACGTAGATTTGGAGAATCCGTACTTCTCACATCTGGACAACTGTATGTGGTCAGCTAACGTCAGAATACCTTCTGATTTGTTCGTGTACGCGTCTAGACGAAAAAACACAAAATGTGTGCCCGCAAGCACGAACAAAGAAATAGAATTAAAACGACATTTTGAAATTTTTTTCTTATTAAAATAAATAATTGTTGCAATAAAAATGATACAATGTAAATTGAATGTTTGGTACGTTTAGTTTGATTGAAACAACTGAAAAAACAACAACAATTTGTATTAAATTTTCCGTTGTTTCAAATGCTTCAGTCAAATCGAACACGGCTGTTATTAGAACGAGTTTTCTTGAATTTCCTTTCTTATGAGATACCGACAATATCCGACAGGTATAATGTTAAATTAACAAAAGTTTTACACTATTTGGTGTAAAATAAATAAAGTTATGATAGATTTTTAGACTGATTAAGCTTAAAGTAGTTATTTTAATTCACATGAATTTTGCAATTTTAAACAATTTTTTATTTTCACTCAGAAACACTTCTTTAAAACAGTTTTTGTGTGTTTCGTGTCGGGAACAAATACAATTTACAATTGTTTAATCACAGATGAAGAATTCAATTTAAATAAATATGAGATAATGAAATTTCAATTTAGAAATTATCTGAACATGAAAATTAAAATATGTTTTATTGTTGTTTCATCCACTGTGGCAGAGTCTGTAAGACGGCTTTGAACTATGATGTCTCTGATGAGTGTGAGTTCAATCCATACAATAATTACTTATTATCGGGAATAAAACTTTCAATAATTATTTTGAGCAATAATTGCTCACAAAATCGCTCAAAAATTAATATTCCATTAATGTTGGCTATATATGGAACATATATGCCAATATATTGAGCGTGTGTAAGATATTAGTTTCGCATTGATTTGCAACAATCAATAAAAACTTTAAAATGACTTAGAATGTTGACTAAATAGAAATATTTCTCATCCCATGAATTCACATCCTATGAATTCTAATACAAAAGCATCCAAATAATTTTGATTTTTGTGGCATCACTTCTTCTATTCCTTTTGTGCTTCCCCTCTTCTATGCCTTCATCGAATATATTGTCGCTATTCTTACTGCCCTTACTGACCATAAAATGATATAACGATCAAAATTTTTTGCAGCGTTTTTAGTAACCTACCACAGGTAAAGAAAGCGTATATTAAACCGCATGAGCACTGTGAAAATTTGTGAATCCATTTTTATTCCGTATGTTCTAATGTTCTATATAGAGACACACCTGAAAACTTATTTGATCGCGTATTTTTTTATATATCCTTTGTTGTATACGTAATACTATTTTTTTTTTTATATTTTACTGATCAACTAAAGTGCTGAACTTTTTACATTCATATTTAAAAAAAAAATAGATCATTTCTCATTACAACTCTTTGAAATTATTGCTACTACGTCAACAAAATGTATACACACAAACTTTATTTATAGGCGTAGCAAAGCACGCCGGGTCCCGCTAGTATATATATATATATATATATATATATATATATATATATATATATATATATATATATATATATATATATATATATATATATATATATATATATATATATATATATATATATATATATATATATATATATATATACATATATATATATATATATATATATATATATATATATATATATATATATATATATATATATATATATATATATATATATATATATATATGTAGGATTACCCTGTGCAAAAGGTAATCACACGAGTTGGTAGTATTACCCTGTGAAACAAGTAATCACATGGTCAACAAAAGGGGAAATATTATAGCAAAAGAAGTATAAATCCAACGACAATTCTACAATCAGTCTCTTTATCCTACAAGCAGTCAAAGGTGATATTTGGGAATCAACAATCAAAGGCGATATTCAAGATCAACAATCAAAGGCGTTACTTAAGCTGGATTCTACAATCAAAGGCGATTAATCTAATTGGACAGAAAGGCGATAATTGTTTAACAATAAAATATCAACATATTAGAAGACAATATTTCATTTTGGAGAAAATATAAATAAATCTTTAGTACAAAGCAGTTGTGGTTTTATTTAAACATTGATCCCACAACATTTGGGGGCTCAACCAAACAAGGTGAATATAATTAAAGGTGCGGATATAAAAACATAAAAATAAGGTGAATATAAAAACATTTAACAATAGAATAATAGAATAACTTTAGGCGAATTTATTTTGTGAACTTTTTGTGATTTTTTTTATGAAATATAATTTGAAAGAAATTATTTTATAAATTGTGAACATAATATTTTTTTTGATGAAATATTTAATAATATTTTGAGGATTTTAATTGGTGAATTTTTTTTTGTGTGAAAGATAAAAACATTTTTTTTGTGATAGAAAAACATTTATTTTTGTGAATGAAACTGGTGATTGATTGAAATTATTGATTTTTTTTTTTGGATTTCTATTGCGTAATCGATATTATAATTATTTTGATTTTTTTCTGTGAAAATTTTGAATTGTTGAACTGAATTGTTTTATTTATTTATAATATCTTTAAATTTTATTAATGGGGAAAAATAAAAAGCAAAACCAAGGTGGAGAAAGTTTCTCCACCGAAGAATTTTTCTCAAGACTTCAATCCAGCTTTGCTAACATAGGACAGCATCAACCAGGTACATCAGGATCCAGCAATAATGATCTCCAGTTACAGATAGAGCAGTTGAGACGAGAAAATGCAAAACTGAAACAAGAGCGGGTCGTAAGTTTAGGCACGCAACCGGACACCAACGCTGTTTCAAACGTTGTTTTAGATGAAAATGCAGAACCTAAAGCAAGTACATCAAAATGGCACTACAACGACGTCAAAGATTCCATTCCAGAGTTTGATGGACAAGCTAACTACCGTGTGGAATGCTGGCTAGATGACTTCGAGGCCACCGCATCATTAATGTCCTGGAACAGTTTAGAAAAACTGATATACGCAAAGCGAGCATTAACCGGGTCGGCAAAACTTGCACTTAGATCACGGAAAGATCTGACGAGCTACGAAAATTTAAAAATGTTTTTAATAGAAGAATTTTCAGTTGCGCTTAACAGTGCGGAAGTGCATGCGAGATTATTGGCACGTCAACAAGGTTATAACGAGTCTATCAGTGATTATTTTTTTGCAATGCGAGAAATTGGAGCTTTAGGAGATGTAGATGAACAAGGAGTTATATCCTATACAATCAAAGGAATAAAAGACAGTTCATCTAATAAGGCAATGCTATATGGTGCGTTAAATTTCAGTGAATTTAGAGTAAAGTTAAGGACCTATGAGGGTTTTAAGAAGGATATTGGTCAAGCGGCGAATAAACAACCATGGTCAAAGGGTGCAGCTACGTGTTACAACTGCGGAAAAGCTGGACACATAGGTAAAATGTGCAGAAGGAGAAATGATGGTCCCAGATGCTATAGATGCTACGAATATGGACATATAACCAGTAATTGTCCAAATCCAAGCAAATCAAGGAGGGATATCGGGATAATGAAACAATCACAGGAAGAAAAACTTACAAATGTGGCCCAAGGAGAACATATGAAGCAAAGCAACCACAAACAAGGCAGATGAATATATCAAAATGGGATCACCGCCTCTAGAAGAAAAAACATCCAAACTATTAGGGATTGGTGGAGGAAATATTACTACAATAGGATGTTTTACTGCAAAATTAATACTTGAAGAGAACCTCGAAGTCACAGCAACCATACACATCGTGCCAGTCGATAAAATAAGCTTAAGATGTATTATCGGGAATGATGTGTTACAAGGAATGAAGATAGAAATAAATGAAAATAACATAACAATTGAAAAAATTTTAAATCCTCTGTTTTCTCTACCTATTTTCCAAGAAGAAGTTGTATGTGGTGTTGAAGCCTATCGATCAAAAGTTGAGAGTATTATTGATGGCTACAAAACGAGCAATCCCAAGGAGTCCCCTATTAATATGAAAATAATTTTAAGAAATGATCACCCAATATGGCAACCACCTCGAAGATTATCAAGCACGGAGAAAAAAGAAGTGGATGAACAAATTATGCAGTGGATAGAACAGAAAATAATACAACCAAGTATTTCGGATTATGCATCACCAATTGTGCTGGTAAAAAAGAAGGACAATACAAAGCGTTTATGCATTGACTACAGAAAATTAAACCGAGAAATTGTGATGGATAGGTATCCTTTGCCTCTAATTGAAGATCAAATAGATCAGCTGCATGATGCTAAATTATTTACAACTCTTGATTTAGAGAACGGGTTTTTCCACGTTCCAGTTGAAGAAAGTAGTAGAAAGTACACGGCTTTTGTTACACCAACTGGACACTATGAATTTTTAAAAGTTCCATTTGGGTTATGTACATCACCAGCAGTCTTTCAGAGGTATGTGCATTTTGTTTTTAAAGATTTAATGTCTAGAGGACATATTTTGGTATACATGGATGACATCATAATTCCATCAAAGAATGCAGAAGAAGGGTTACAAAAATTATCCGAGGTACTACAAGTAGCCAGTGAATATGGCTTAAAATTCAAATGGAAAAAATGCAGATTTTTGTGTAGTAAAATAGAATACTTGGGGTATGAAATATCAGAAGGCTTAGTACAACCATCTAAAATTAAAACGAAGGCTGTTGGAAAATTTGAAGAGCCCAAAAACGTCAAACAAGTTCAGAGATTTCTTGGACTAACGGGCTACTTCAGAAAATTCGTAGAAAATTACTCAGTTATCGCAAAACCGTTAACGGACTTACTGAGAAAAGATGTTAAATTCAAATTTGAAGTACCACAGAAAATGGCATTTGAGGAGTTAAAAAATATATTGATAACACAACCAGTTCTTTCTATTTTTAGACCATATGTAGAAACAGAGCTTCATACAGATGCGTCCAAGCATGGATTTGGAGCTATTCTACTACAAAAAGGAGAGAAAGATGGTTTGTTTCATCCAGTTTACTACTTTAGTAAAAAGACTACGCCATGCCAAGAAAAATACAATTCGTACGAACTGGAAGTCCTAGCAATCGTACAATCGCTGAAAAAGTTACGAGTTTACCTGTTAGGTATGAGGTTCAAGATTGTCACCGATTGTGCTGCTTTCAAGTCTACCATGACGAAAAAAGATATTTTACCACGAAAAGCAGGATGGGCGTTACAATTAGAAGACTTTGACTATGTATTGGAACATAGAGCTGGAACAAAGATGAAACATGTAGACGCTCTTAGTCGAAGCCCGGTAGTTTGTATGATTCAAAACGAATTTTTAGAAAGAATCAAAAAGGGACAACATGAAGATAGTCGACTTCAAGTAATTATTAAAGTCCTGGAGCATCAACCTTACGAAGACTATATACTTCAAAGGGGAGTTTTATACAAAGTAGACAACGAAGGGAGAAACCTATTATGTGTTCCAAAAAAGATGGAAAATGAGTTAATTAAAAACACACATGAAGTTGGTCATTTTGGAACAAAGAAAATGACAGAAATAATCTCCAGAGAATACTTCATACCAAAACTAAAACAAAAGTGTGATAGCTGCCGACAAAATTGTATTTCTTGTATCCTGTCTGAACGTAAATCGGGCAAACAAGAAGGATTCCTGCACCCGATAGACAAAGATAAGTATCCTCTTACGACGTACCACATTGACCACTTAGGGCCAATGCACTCTACTACCAAGCAATATAAGTATATTTTTACTATTATAGATGCCTTTGCCAAGTTTGTTTGGATATACCCGATGAAATCAACAACAACCGAGGAAGTGATTCAAAAGCTGGAAGTTCAAAAAACCAATTTCGGTAATCCAAAAAGAATCATTGCCGACAGGGGGCCATCGTTCAGATCAAATAAATTTTTTGATTACTGCAGCGAAAATAACATTGAATTGACACATATAACATCAGGCGTCCCTAGAGGAAATGGACAGATCGAACGCATAAACCGATTAATTATACCAGCGTTGGCAAAATTGGCAATCGATTCTCCAGATTTATGGTACAAATATACAGACAAACTACAAAGATACATAAATTCGACTTGGCAAAGAAGCATCGGAACAACACCATTCGAGGTATTGTTTGGAGTAAGGATGAGGAACCCTGAAGATCAAAGAATTGCAGAGGTAGTGGAAGAAGAGCTATTAGGAGAACTAATGATAGAGAAAGACACAATTAGAGAAATGGCGAGAACACAAATATTAAAGGTACAAGAGGAAAATCAGCGAGTATATAACAAAAAACGAAAAGAAGCAGTCATTTATAAAAAAGGAGATATTGTGGCAATTAAAAGGACTCAATTTGGATCAGGGCTAAAGTTAATGCCGAAATTTCTAGGACCATATAAAGTATTAGAGGTATGTCCTAATGATCGATACAAGGTGGAGAAGCTAGGCGAGCATGAAGGTCCAGTTAACACAAGCGTTAGTGCTGACAATTTAAAGGAATGGCGAACCAGTTATCATGACGAAGACTCCGAAGACGAAGATGAAAATGATGAACAGCAGTGCGCAGAGGATGAAAATGATGAAGAGCAGCGCGCAGGAGCGGCTGAATGCAGGATGGCCGAGTTTGTAGGATTACCCTGTGCAAAAGGTAATCACACGAGTTGGTAGTATTACCCTGTGAAACAAGTAATCACATGGTCAACAAAAGGGGAAATATTATAGCAAAAGAAGTATAAATCCAACGACAATTCTACAATCAGTCTCTTTATCCTACAAGCAGTCAAAGGTGATATTTGGGAATCAACAATCAAAGGCGATATTCAAGATCAACAATCAAAGGCGTTACTTAAGCTGGATTCTACAATCAAAGGCGATTAATCTAATTGGACAGAAAGGCGATAATTGTTTAACAATAAAATATCAACATATTAGAAGACAATATTTCATTTTGGAGAAAATATAAATAAATCTTTAGTACAAAGCAGTTGTGGTTTTATTTAAACATTGATCCCACATATATATATATATATATATATATATATATATATATATATATATATATATATATATATATATATATATATATATATATATATATATATATATATATATATATGTATATATTAATATATATAATAAACATATATATATATACATATATATATATATATATATATATATATATATATATATATATATATATATATATATATATATATATATATATATATATATATATATATATATATATATATATATATATATATATATATATATATATATATATATATATATATATATATATATATATATATAATACATATATATTTTTTTTTTTTTTTTTTTTTTAAATGTGATGTGTAGTAGGCATTACAATATGTGTCACAACAACACATAAAAACCTTTTAAGACTAAGGTCCCACAACAACATGCGTTCTAAGGATGTTAATGGACGCAAATCTGTTTTTTTGTTTTTTTTTAATATTTTTTTGTTAAGTAATGGATAACTAAGCCATAAATCCTATCACATATAAAATATGACATAGGCCAATATTTCGTGATAGGATAGGGAAAATAAAAATAAAATAAGAGATAAAAAGCAAATTTGTTTTACAAATTTGCAGGAACAAAACTAAATTTGGTTTGCCAATAGTCCAGCCAATGGCATAATCCCTGATTATGGGACGCAGTATATTTTTCAATGATTAAAGCTCAGATATGTAGTTATATGAAGGCTCGTTTCATCATCAAGGAATATTCATTAGCTAAGATTGAGAGTGCTACCGTTGACTGAATACAGTTCATCTGCCAGCACCCCTAAGATATCACCTTGGCTAGTGATATCTCACTGCTATTGCCAGTGGTATGTGATATCTCACGTTAACTCATATCCCAATAGCAGGGACTGGAGTACGCGGGGTTGTCACACCCGTGGATGAAAAAAATAAATAATATATATATATATATAAATATATATATATATATATATATATATATATATATATATATATATATATATATATATATATATATATATATATATATATATATATATATATATATATATATATATATATATATATATATATATATATATATATATATATATATATATATATATATATATATATATATATATATATATATATATATATATATATATATATATATATATATATATATATATATATATATATATATATATATATATATATATATATATATATATATATATATATATATATATATATATATATATATGGGCTATTATTTTGAAAACGTACATCGAAAAAAAAACAACTATTTATTAAAAATCTGAAATTTTGATATTTTGTTGGTATTGACGAAAGGAAAAAAATGATTTCTGCTTTTGTTTTTTGTGTACTCTGAATCGGAATTATGCGCGGTTGAATTTTGAGGCTTTTTCACGTAGTTTTTGGTAATGGTGGCAATGTTTTTTAATAGGTGCCACAAATTTCATCCGACTTACGTATATTTTTGCAAGTAAAAAGGAAAATAATTGAATAATTGAAATAAGTAAGTTTAAAATTAATAACTTTTCTCTTTTCCGCTAGGCGGCGCGTAAAACCTTGGTTTACTTCAAAGCTCATATCTCAAAAAGTGGGCTTTTGTTTTTTTTGTTTTTCACAAATTTTAAAGTAAACATATGCAGCTATGAAATTGAGAAATAAAAAGTCAGCAATTCAATATGGATTTTTTCTTACGATTTTTTAAAGTTTGGTATATGAAAAATTCACATGTGTTTTTTTATTAAGTTAATAATCCTGTACTAAATGTGGATCTAATAAATTAAACATTTCATATTTTTACACCTGCAATAAATTTGAACCATTTTTTGTGTATTTCTGATTGAGAAACAGGTTTTTATTCAGAATAAGAATTGGAGATCCCAATGATCGAAGATTTTGTTATAATTTCAACATCACCAACACTAACATTAGAAAAAAACATTAAAAAAATATTTTTCCTATAAACATTATAATTTAATCAATATTATAAATAAATACATTAAAAAATTAATTTATATATTTTTTTTTGCCTTTAAATTGAAATATTTATGATCATCAGAAAAAGAAAACATTTTGGCAATTATTTTATCGGGTGTAGTGTTATCCGGTAAAAAACAGTGGAATCCTTGAGTTCTTTGTGTTCTTCCAAGAACATTTCGTAGATGTCGGTGAGGGTCCATAACACCAACCGCTTTGATTTCTTAATTTTTGTCGATCCTTCTGTAATAGTAACAACATCTTTAAGGGCAGGCATTGTTCTACTAATTTCCTCTAAAAAGAAGTATGTTTGAATTTGTTTTACTATATTTTGTGACAAACTGTGCACTTGTTTGCTTTGAGGCCAACTGTAAGGACCTACTGTTTCCAACAGATCCATGGCGAATTCTACCAGTCGTCTTGATGCATTGAATTCATCCTGGATCATTCGGTTTGACCAAAATTTACGTGGTAGAGTTGTCAACAAAAACACTTGTTTTGATTTACAGCTGGCATCTTTAAACTCATTCAGGTTCATAAGCCATGATGTATATTCACATTCCTCGTTTGTTGATAACACTTTAACTGAATCTACTTGAAATATTCTTTGACTTATTGCCGATGTGACACTTGCAATTTTTTTATAACTTCCTGTTGTAATATGATTTTGTTTGATAGGAGATTCGGCTAACCTTCCAAGAACATTGTTAATATCTTCAATAAAATGTCATTAAGTAGTTCAGGAACTGGTGGAGATATAGTATCAACCGAAACTGGTGATGGATCTAAAGATGCTGGACGTATTTGAATATTTTCGTTCGTTGGAACATTTTCAACATCCTGATTTATAGAAATAATTTCACTATCGATAGTTTCCGAACATGAAAGCTGCTGTATAGAAAATATTAGTTGCATATGAATTTTTATTCATTTTAATAAAATAATTAAATTTACCTTATTTTTATAGATATAAGTGCGACATGTTTCACATATAACTGGTCATCACGCAAAGTAAAATTTAGGGTCGCAGCTTTTTGAATAACAGCTGGTGTGACCAGTTTCACATTTTTTGATGTCCGCTGATGATTTTTGAGACCGTACAAGTTACAGCACAATTTGAAAGGCATTTCTATTATTATTTTTTCTAAACGTTATGTCTTCTAAATATTTTGGAATATAATTGATTATAAGGCAATCCAATCAATATATATATACCCTTGAAATAGTTTTGACATAGGTAGAATCAGGTAAAATTAGGTAGGTACAATTTAATATATTTTGATTGGATGCAAGTATAATTTGGTCAAAAACCGTTTGTGGGCGTCATTAGAAATTTTAAATGTTAAAATTATGAGCCTCTAATGAGATTTTAATTAGTAAAAAGGGGCTGAATAGACATTTTTTTAAATGAATTTTACACACCCTTTTAATAATTTAAATTCCTTTATTTTACCACTTAACTTAAATTAATTTTTAATAAGTTTTTAACCATTTAACCGCACAGAAAATGGTTCAAATTTATTTCAGGTGTTAAAATATGAAATGTTTAATTTATTAGATCCACATTTAGTACAGGATTATTAACTTAATAAAAAAACACATGTGAATTTTTCATATACCAAACTTTAAAAAATCGTAAGAAAAAATCCATATTGAATTGCTGACTTTTTATTTCTCAATTTCATAGCATATGTTTACTTTAAAATTTGTGAAAAACAAAAAAAACAAAAGCCCACTTTTTGAGATATGAGCTTTGAAGTAAACCAAGGTTTTACGCGCCGCCTAGCGGAAAAGAGAAAAGTTATTAATTTTAAACTTACTTATTTCAATTATTCAATTATTTTCCTTTTTACTTGCAAAAATATACGTAAGTCGGATGAAATTTGTGGCACCTATTCACAAAACATTGCCACCATTACCAAAAACTACGTGAAAAAGCCTCAAAATTCAACCGCGCATAACTCCGATTCAGAGTACTCAAAAAATAAAAGCAGAAATCACTTTTTTCCTTTTGTCAATGCCAACAATATATCAAAATTTCAGATTTTTTAAAAATCAAAAATTTAAAAATCAACAAAAAAATGTACGTTTTGTCGCGATTAGATCACGAACAGAATGCTTCCAACGGATGCACTAGAAATGATCCACGACCTCACCATGACCTACTAGCCGAGGCGATTGTGCTGCCTCTAGTGCACATATCCGGCGGAAGAATTCTGTTCGTGATCTAATCGCGACAGTGGCGCCCAAACTTGCAATATGGCCAATTTAGGAAACACCAATCTAAATTAAATTACGGTTGGTTTTGAGTTAGTTGAATTAACATTTTTTTTCATAGTATACGGTTGTTTTTATGATATGCAAGCGTTTTTATGATAGCGTTTCCCGCTAAAATTACACGTTTTTCTTTATGTAGCTTATCCGTTATATTTTTTTCAGCATGGTGAGTTGATTGGCCTTAGTTTTAAGTATTTTTTTTTCATTCGCCTTTTATCGAATTTCGATAATTGTTTCTTTTTACCAATCAACTTATTAGAAATGGAAAGCAACTTATTACAGTTTATTTTTTTCTTATTTTTGCAACTATGTTTTTTAGATTTAAAGTAAATTTCAATCATTTTGATTTTTTTTATTATAATTTCCTACGCTGTTTCATATCATTTAAATTTCCGTCCGTTATCAATTTTCTGTCATCGTCAATTTTTTTAAAATTGCAGTTCATAAAGAAATTTTTTTTATAAATATTTAGGAAATTTCTATTCATGTTTGGAAAACGCAATAATTTTCGGTAGACTTTTTGAGTTTTATTGTTAGTGTTTCTGTTCATGGGTGGAAGTTCATTTATGATAATAAAACGATCGCATTGGTTTACTACGTTTTAGTGTTGATTATCAATGTTTGTTAGCGGGTAGCGAAATCCGAAATTCGACGTCCACGCCGTGCTGCCTGGTTAATGCTGACAGAATTAGGTTGGTGTACCGGAGACAAGCAGGGTAAAAATTGCTTAGTCAATCATGGTACATCATGGCAAATTGGCGCCTTAACACCAATGCGACTCAAGCGTCTGTTCTCCATGTTAGGGGCGGCTTGAAGCGGGCGTCTGTCTTGGATCCATCGGCTCGCTATATAAACGTGTCAAAAGGTTGTTTCTGGTAACCTTAAGATGCAGAACGGACCCATTCACGACAATTTGGGTTGGGCCTAAGGTTAACACCCTAACCCCGGAAAAAAAATTATTTGTTAAATTTGGAAATCAGAAAAGAAAAACAGACCCGGACAAAAACAGAATTTTACCTGGACGTGAAAAAGGACCAGACTACCGAATCGGAACGTGGAACGTGCACAGCCTGAGCGCTCTTGATGCTCTTATAAGTCTAGAAACAGAGGCTGAGAGGTATGGGATGGATATCATAGCTCTGCAAGAAATTAGACAGCCAATAATCGGAAAACAAGATTCATCCTTCTCGAAGAGAATTTGGAACTGGCTTTCTTGTTGGTGCACGCATACAAGAAGCCGTGATGAAATTCATCCCGGTCAGTGAGAGGATTTGCTACCTACGTGTACGTGGTACATATAATAATATTTCTCTTATTGCCGTGCATGCACCTACTGAAGCTAAGACCGTCGACGAGAAGGATAATTTCTACATAGCACTGGAAGAGGTTATGAAACAAACACCAACACGCGACTTCACTATGGTTCTTGGTGACTTTAATGGGCAGGTTGGAAGAGATATCTCTTATGGAAATGTGGTGGGCCCCAAAAGTCTGCATTTGAATTCGAATGATAATGGTGAGAGAATGACTGAGTTTGCATTATCAAATAATTTGAGAATTGCAAGTACTTTCTTTCCGCACCGATCGATTCATAAGCAGACAAGGGTCTCACCGAATGGAAACACTCGAAATCAAATTGATCACGTGCTAGTTACAGCACGTTTCTTTTCTAGTGTTCTGGATGTGCGATCCTTTAGAGGTGCATACATTGGAAGTGACCACTTTCTTGTATGTGCTAAAATAAGGTTCCACTTCCCAAACCCAAGCATTCCGAAATTCAATCAACGGAAACGATTTAACATCTCATCATTAAAGAATGTAGAAACAGAAGAGAAATATCAAAACCATGTTGCCGAAACATTGGAGAAATCAGAAACCATTAATGGAGACGTCGATAAGTCATGATATTTGCTCAAAGATGCTGTTTTAAGCGCTGCTGAGGGAATACTTGGACGACCACAAAACCACTCCCAGAAGCCATGGATGGATCAAGCATGTCTTGACGCTATTCAATACAAAAGAGATTGCTATCTGAAATGTCTGCAAGGACGCAACACCAGGTCCACGAAGGAGAACTATAAACTGGCAAGACAAGCCGTTACAAAGTTATGTAGACGAACGAAGAGAGAATGGTGGAATAGAAAGTGTGAGGAGATTGAAAGCTTCAATAAGGAACATCAATCGCGTAACTTCTTTCAACAGGTTAAAACCTTAAAGAAGGGCCCTCAAACTAGATCGACTGCTATTCAAAACGAAGATGGGGAGCTACAAGAAGACCTTAAAAATATTTTAGATACTTGGGCCGCTTATTTTGAGAATCTTCTCAACTTAAGTGACCAGAAATAAGTCGGGCGACGAGCAAAGCTTATTCGTGCGTCAAAGGTACATGTAGACGAACCCACCAAAGAGGAATTCGATGCGGCGCTGTCACAATTAAAATGCAATAAAGCACCTGGTATCGACGATATAACATCCGAAATGATTGTAAATGGTGGTGAAACTCTATCCTTAAGATTGGTGAAACTCTATGGTGAAACTCTATCCATAAAAAAGGTAATCGCCTACAATGTGCAAACTACAGAGGAATCGCTCTACTCTGCACAGCATATAAGATCTTTTCTTACATTTTGCTATCCAAAATCAATCCTTTTGCTGAACAACTGTTTGGAGAATATCAGTGTGGCTTCCGGCGGGGCCGAGGTACCACCGATGCACTTTTCTCGATAAGGATGATTTTGGAAAAGTGCCGAGAGTTCAACATACCAGTGCACCAACTCTTCATTGATTTCAGGCAGGTCTACGACTCTCTCGAACGAGAGACTCTATGGTCTGCTCTGGTGTCAATGGGAATTCCTGGTAAACTGGTATCAGTATGCAAAATGACAGTACAGAACTCTCAATGCTGTGTACGAGTAGAGAACGAAATATCAAGGTTTTTTAAAGTCGACTCCGGGTTAAGAAAAAGGTGATGCTATCTCTCCTATACTTTTTAATTTAGCCTTGGAATATGTGTGCCGTCAAAAGAAACTACCGACTAACAACAATATCTTGTCAATAAACTCAGTACAGATGATTGCATACGCTGATGATGTTGTCATCCTCGGCCGAAGTGAAGCTGTTATGAGTGAGACTTTTAAGTCGCTTGAGAGTGGAGCTAGAAAAAATTGGTCTCCAAATTAACTACAATAAAACCAAACATATGAATGTTTCAAGAGAGTCTGAGAAGAAAGATTTGATGTGCGGCGATGAACGAATTGAGGGAGCTGAATCTTTTAAATATTTGGGATCAATGCTTGACTCAAACAACAGCATACTTACAGATATAAAAGCTCGAATCGCTGCAGGTAATCGAACTTTCTACTCAATCTAACCTCTCCTTGGATCTCCGTATGTATCAACTAACACCAAGCTCAAGTTATACAAGACATTGATTAGACCGGTTGTGATGTATGGGTCACAAACGTGGACCCTTACACAAAATGACGAATCGCATTTATCTGTATTTGAGCGTAAGATCCTACGCTACATTTTTGGTCCACTTAAGACAGACGATGGAGAGTATAGAACCCGATATAACTTTGAGATCAGAGACCTTCTTGAGGGTCCTGATATAATAGGTTGTATCCGTTCTAACAGGATTGCTTGGTTTGGGCATGTTCTACAAGCCGATTCACAGTCTGGAATGATTAGAAAAATGTACGTTAGTACCCCAGGGAGTGGGCGACCGTGAGGTAGACCACGACTACAATGGGAGACTGACGTAATAAACGACCTTAAAAAAATCGGCTGCCATGGTAATTATGTCGCTGTTGCGAATGACCGTGGTGAATATTCGAAGCTGATTAGCCTGGCAACGCTCCTACATGGAGCATGAACGCCGTTAAAAAAAAAAAATCAATGTATGTTAGTCGTGTTTATTTATTTAAATTTTGGATGATGGTTTGATACCGCAAATCGCTACCGAACTTTAGTTTGTTTTGATTTCGATCTGTTTGATTGTGTCTTACCATAATAAACTGTACTTTTGTTTTGTGATGACTGAAAATTTTCAAAGCTTTATTTTTGTATATGGCATATTTTTTGTGTTAGGATATTTTGACTATCTGTCAAGCTATGCAAATTTAAATTGTTTTTCCGTTTATATTGCACTTCAGTGCCTGTATACTTTGATTTTCGCGCTCTAGCTTCTGTCCTCGGACGTTGGTAATTTAGATTACTCTTGACTACTAATGTTTGGTGAATTTCAGAGTTTTGTGGGTATCAGAAAAATAAAATCATCATTCCCGTTCTCCAACGTTAGATGTTTTATTTAAGTGTAAATATTTTTTTTTTTTTGGTTAAGTAAATTTCATTTAAACCGCTATTTTTTTTTCTCTTACTTGGAGAATCGAGAATGTAATATAGAATTTTGTTGGTTTACGATATCATCGACTAGATCATTTATTATTAAAAATTAAAGTTTCGTACCGTATAGTATCGTATCGTATCGCAGTTTGAAAAATAATAATTTATTATTTATTATATTATTTCATTATATATATATATATATATATATATATATATATATATATATATATATATATATATATATATATATATATATATATATATATAGATATATATATATATATATATATATATATATATATATATATATATATATATATATATATATATATATATATATATATTTTTTTTTTTTCTCGTATTTAATTTAAATTAAATTTATTTATATATTTATTATTGGTTCTTATTTATCGTTGTAATAAGTTATTATGGATGTGGATTATTTGGAATCGGATGAGTTTGTGATAGAATGTTTAGTGCGTGGAATTGAAGGCACAATTCCCTATCAAATGAAAACTTTGCCCGCTATTCTCGATGATGAAAAAAGTGGAAAGGCAGTCGCTCCCAATCGTCCGCATGAAGCGGGTGGTAAAAGACCAAATGATGAACTTGACCGGTGTGTGAAAAAAAATTACGAAACCTGCAACTAAGTTTACAGGGAATTCTTCCACAAAAGGACATGACCAATAAAATTGAAATTCTTGGAGGTATAAATTCGCGATTGCATCACGTTCGAGGAAGCCTTGAGCGTATGAAATATTCCCGTAAAGATGAGAATAGATTAAACAAATTGCTACCGTCTTGTGAAAAGCTAATTGAAACCGTTAGTAATGTTATTTCAGAAGTAACTTGTCTTGAGGATGCCGAGGTTTCCATTCGCGAGGCGCTTGACGATATTTCTGTGCCTGACGCAGAAAATAATAGGGACGCAGAGAAAATAGAAATGGGAGGGAAAAGTGGGGATGATACTGTTGAGTTTGGCAATCGTAGTGCTGCTTTACGCAATATCAAAAATCAACCGAATGTGTTTAAATCCTCTTCAACATCCCTTCCGATTTCGACCGTTGAACGAATATCAGGGATACTTAATAACTTAAGTTCGTTGAATAAAATGCCTCCTCTAAACACAGCTTCGGGAAATACTTTTTCTGGTGCGGGCCCTTCTACAAAGGCGGAGGGGGTACACTTCGATCCTACTACCTTACCACCTGGATACACCTCACAAATGAAACCAAATATTCCTCCACAAAACGTTCCAAAGTCACCTGAGGACGAACTTGTTGCGCTTTTGGACTTAATCTCAAAACGTGTTGCATTAAGTGGAAATCCGCTTCTTCCACAGGAACCGAATTTTATAGTGAGCGCTTATACTCAATCAGCTTCAAATAATACAGCATCCCAGGGATCCCAGGGTTCCGATAGTGCACCAACGCAGAGTAATACTCAATCTGGATCTTCTCAGAAACCACCTACCTGGAGTACACTTCCAATATCCAACTCTACAGATTTTAAGCCTGCTCAAAATCCTTCAATAGGTATGCATAAATGGAATATCAAGTTTGATGGATCACCTACTGGAACACCAGTGGAAAGTTTTCTTTTTAGGGTTAAGTATAATGCTGTTTCCAATAACATTTCGCAAATACGTTTAGTTGATGGCTTGGGTTTGTTATTGCGTGAATCCGCTTTGGAGTGGTATTGGCTTTATTTGCAACGCACCGGTAGGGTGACTTGGCCTCAGTTAAGGGAAGCGTTAATGGATAGGTTCCAAGACAGACGTGATGAGTTGGAGGTACGTCAAGCCTTAGAGCTTAGAAAGCAGAAACCTCGAGAATCTTTTTTGGAATTCTATTCCGAAATTTTGGCTATTTCCCTGTCATTAAAATCACAGCTTCTCGATCCCGACTTACTTCTTATTTTGCGAAGAAATATGCGAAGTGGACTTCAAGTGGCTCTTGCTGGTCAGTCATTTACATCAGTTGCACAACTTGTTAAGAGATGTGTTGAAAGGGAAGACACCTGGAATCGTGTTGGATATAATCCAGATGCTTTCTGCCAACCTCGTCGTTATGTGAGCGAAATATCTTCCGAACATGCTCCTAATTTACCACCAATGACATGTCCGCCTAATTTTATGCCCTATGGTGATCCACAAGAAATTTGTGCTCCAAACATGGGAAAACATCCCCATTATAACCAACAATTTAATCGGCAGTCCATTCCTCAGACTAAACCTGCTCGCTGGAATTGTTTTAGGGAAGGACACTTTTTCAAAGATTGTACAATTCCAATAAATCATCGATTTTGTTTCGGGTGTGGAATACCGAACATTATTAAGTCCCAATGTAAACATTGCTTGCAATCGGGAAACTTGAGGAAGGGAGTGCTTCCACCTGGGGAACCACACTCCCAGAATCCCACCTTGGTGACCAGGAAAGAGACGGAAGAAGCAGCGACCGGCATGGATCCGGAGTTTCACCAATTGCAAAAGAAATTCCAAAAATAAATGACTCTAATATTTCCTCCGATTTTCAAATTTATAACGATCAAACTACCCATACTGACATTGTAAAACCAAAGAAAACTTCTCGTAGAGATCGCACCTTACGATATTGGCGTCTTCGTCGTTCGATTAAATCTATTGTGGCTGAAACTGTTATTCCTGTTGAACATAATTTTGACAAACGTCCATATGCGAATGTTTTGATAGCTGGAGTCCCATGTATGGGTTTGCTAGATAGCGGTGCGAATGTAAGTGTTTTGGGATCAGGATGTGAACAGTTTTTAGAGAAAAGTGGAATTAAAGTTCACAATCTCCCATATTACATCGCTACTGCTAGTGGTGCCAGTGAGCGTGTTCACGGCCACATCTGCGTTCCAGTTTCGTATAAGGGCAAACAGAAAACGATGCGATTACATCTCGTACCAAGACTTAAACAGCCTTTATATTTAGGTATTGATTTTTGGGACCTTTTCGGTTTAATACCTGCTCAGGTGAATGAACTCGAGGCTGTCTCTGAGACAGTAGTAGTTCCATCCAATAAACATGATTTATCACCTGCTCAAGAAGCCCAATTATCGGAAGTCATTGCTAAATTTCCATCATCAGCAAAACTTGGCTTAGGACGTACGCAAATTCTATCGCATCGCATTGATGTAGGCAACGCTACTCCTATTAAACAAAGGCACTACGCTGTATCCCCCGCTGTTCAAGCGGATATTTATAAAGAACTCGATAGGATGTTGGATCTCGGGGTAATCGAAGAAAGCCAAAGTTCTTGGAGTTCGCCGGTTACTCTCGTCCGCAAGGCCAACGGAAAGGTACGCCTTTGTTTAGATGCTAGGAAGGTCAATGCGGTGACGGTGAAAGATGCGTATGCTCTTCCATTAATAGATGGTTTGATCGGTCGGCTCGAGAAAACCAGATATATTAGTAGCATTGATTTGAAAGACGCGTTCTGGCAAATCCCGTTAGAACAGAGTTCTCGGGATAAGACTGCATTTACAGTTCCCGGACGTCCTCTATATCAATTTACTTCCATGCCCTTCGGTTTATGCAACGCCCCACAAACGATTAGTAAATTGATGCACAAAGTCATCCCTCATCATTTGCATGATCGGGTATTTGTATACTTGGACGACTTACTTCTTGCTTCTTCAACTTTTGAAGAGCATTTATCTTTATTATCTGAAGTGGCCAGATTGCTAAATGCTGCAAATCTGACCATAAATGTGGGAAAGAGTAAGTTAGTACTCAAGGAAACAAAATACCTGGGATATGTAATTGGTGATGGGTGTCTGCGTGTAGATCCCGCGAAAGTGGAGGCGATAGCATCATACCCAGTCCCAAAAACCCCTCGACAAGTCCGCAGATTTCTTGGAATGGCCGGATGGTATCGCCGGTTTATTCCGAATTATTCCACCTTGACAGCACCAATCAGCGACTTGTTGAAAAAGGGGAGTAAATTGATATGGAGTGAAAGGGACACAACATTCTTTTGAGGAACTCAAAAATGCTCTTATTTCGGCCCCTGTTCTAGTCAACCCTGACTTCAGCCAACCGTTCTTCATCCAATGCGACGCTAGCACGACTGGGATTGGAAGCGTGCTGTTTCAAAAATCTAGCGATGGTGGGGAACATCCGATAGCCTTTATGTCACAAAAACTCAACTCGGCTCAACGTAAATACAGTGTAACGGAGCTGGAATGTCTTGCTGCCGTATTAAGCGTAAAGAAATTCCACGCGTACATAGAAGGCTACCGTTTCACTGTAATTACAGACCATGCGAGCTTGAAGTGGCTCATGGACCAGAAAGATTTATCCGGCAGGTTAGCGAGATGGAGCCTTAAATTACAGGCATTCGATTTTAACATCGAATACCGCAAAGGTTCCCAGAATGTGGTGCCGGATAGTCTTTCAAGGGTTCATGTAGATGCTCTGACAGCTGAGGATGTTCACCTTCCCACTCTTCACATAGATTTAGAATCACCAGCGTTTCAGGAAAAGGAATATCAAGACCTGGTATCAACTTTGCAAGAGAATCCAAAATCAAAAACCAACTTTCGAGAGAAAGATGGGAAGCTACATATCACCCAGGCTTTTGGATTACAAAACTTAGAATGTACGGATATTTCTGATTGGAAACTGGTGGTCCCAATATCTCTCGCCCCAACTTTGATTCAGACCGCTCATAATCCGCCATCTTCTGCCCACTTAGGGTTTGCAAAAACGTTAGAAATTGTGCAACGTCAGTTTTATTGGCCTAATATGGTACGAGATATTAAAGAATACAATCAAGCTTGTGATACATGTAAATCTGTGAAGCCCGTAAATTTCTCCACAAGACCTACCATGGGAAACTTCATCGAAGTTACTCGTCCATGGCAACGCGTGTATATGGATTTTCTGGGTCCATATCCACATTCGAAATCGGGAAATTCATATATTTTGATCATCCTTGATCAGTATACACGTTTTGCCCTGGTCGAGCCTGTTCGAAACGCAACATCTGCAAAGGTGGTAGAATATCTAAAGTCCAGGGTGTTTAATTTCTTTGGAGTGCCTGAGTCCATCTTTTCAGATAACGGGAAACATTTTACGTCCATTATCCTAGCCAATTTGTTGAAAGCCTATGGAGTGAAGCACGAATTTACACCCAAATATTCACCCCAGTCCAATGCATCAGAAAGGGTAAATAGAACGATAATTTCAGCTATCCGAGCGTACGTCAACGACAACCATCGAACTTGGGACGAACATTTACACGAAATCGGTGCAGCATTGAGAAACTCAGTACATGCCTCAACTGGTTTTTCTCCCCATTTTTTAGTTTTCGGCTATCACATGATCTTGCATGGTTCCACTTACAAGCTTTTACGTGAGTTGAAATGTGACGGAGATAATGAAGTCGCAATGATTCCGAATTCGCATCGACTTAGTCTAGCCCAAGAATCAGTTCTTCATCATCTCAAAGAAGTCTATCAACGTCATGCGAGTCATTACAATTTACGTAGTCGTAATCGGTCGCTCGCTCCAGGTCAAACCGTCTTTGTACGAAATTTTGTACAAAGCGATGCCGTTAAGCATTTTGCTTCGAAGCTTGCGCCGAAATTTATAAAAGCAAAAATTCATGCCAGAGTTGGGAATGTCGCCTATGAAGTGGTTGAAGAAAATGGAAATAGTTTAGGAGTATATCATGCAAAGGACATTCGACCGTAGTTCATCAAATGATTCCGAATCCAAAATTTAGTCCCGAATCCATACCACAGATTTTATAAGATCCCGGCTAGCTCAGTCGGTAGAGCATGAGACTCTTAATCTCAGGGTCGTGGGTTCGAGCCCCACGTTGGGCGCCCTGTCGCGATTAGATCACGAACAGAATTTTTCCGCCGGATATGTGCACTAGAGGCAGCACAATCGCCTGGGCTAGTAGGTCATGGTGAGGTCGTGGATCATTTCTAGTGCATCCGTTGGAAGCATGATAGTGCTGCACGAAAGATGTTGTAAATATAAATTAAAATTGAATTTGAATTAGCTGAACACACAAAAAAAACGGAATATTAAGCAACCAGGAGAATCGAGTAAAGATCACAAGATTTACTGTGACGAGCACATGCCCCAAAACCTCCCAAGGAGACACGTAGTGCGGGATTTGTTATGTCTCCCCCAAAAAAAAGGTGGTGGTTTACGACATCATCTTTCGATCACTCTAACACTTAGCACGACATAATAACTATTCTAAATATTTTCTGAAAGAAAAAATACTGAAATAATAACACGCATAATTTAGATAAATCGAAAACAAATATTTTATTGAAGCATTGAAATGCCGACGGCAAAAATTTGGTAGAAAAAAAATTAATCTGGATTAGATTTTCTTTTAATTTAATACTAGTGTATATTTCTGTTATTTAATCTAAATATTTTTAAGTAAAAAGGTAACTAAATATTAACAATAGAATTTTTCTTTAAATGTACTATGTGAATTTTTATCAAGAATATATAAATAATTCTTAGTTTTACTGAACGTTCTTATATCTTTTATTGTTTTTCTGACGAACCATGGATCGACTATTTATACTAGTATGATATTTCTCAATTTATAATAACTCTGATATACTCAATAAAAAAAATCATAACCAAAAGTAAAAGTTTAATTTTTTTCAAAAAAAAAATTAATTAATTAAATTCTTGTAATTTTTAGAAAAGAAATTATCATACAAAAAAAAAATAGTACTATTGACTATTTTCTCGAATATTGAATATATACGAATTTACCGTTTAAAAAAAAAATAAATAAATAAATAACTAAATAAATAAATGAATAAATAGTAAATAAATGATAAATAAAAATATGTCTTAGCTTGATGCCTTTTGTTTCCCCTGGATCCAGCGAGGTAAAAGCATAAATTTTATGACGCTCTTGAAAACAGCTGAGCGCGCCAATTCAACAAAGTCGACTGCCAAGGTCATATATGTGCTTTTAAATATGATACCAATAAAAAAAACGCGGCAAACACAACATTAAAACGTTAGATTCTTCCGTTATGATAGTTTTAGCAAACGGTGATAATTATTTTCCACGGAATCTTTCACAGCTCCAACAATATCCAATTAGACAATTTTAGATTTTCTGCCTAGCAACGGCGTCGAAAGAGCAATCAAACTGACCAGCAATTTCTATAAAAAAATTATACGTCCCAGTATTTGAGACTACGATTGGAATTAGAATTTTATTCTCAAAGAAAAGCTATTTTTAATTACCAAATTTTAATAGCAAAATGCGTTCTTTAAAAATTCCTTAGAACAACAATATTTCTTTTTCAAGAAAAGAAGGAAACGGGACACGAAATCACGGTACTGAAAAAAGCACATTTTCTTTAGAAAACAAATTTAAGAACACAAATCACAAGATTTCTTTACTTTGGATTTAACTAAAAATCACTGGTAAAATAAATTTTAGTTTTTACTTCTTTAAAAATAACTTTTGTTTACTTATCCGGCACATTTTAACTTTTTATTTTTCCGGATTTTTAATTTTTATTTTTGTTCACTCTTTCAACGCTTTGAAAGATTCTTCTAAACTAAATTGTCCAATATGATATTTGATGTTCGGAGTTATATTGCGAGGCAAAAAAAAAACGAATACCAATTGATTTGTATATTATACTAGAACCCGAAATCATAATATTTAAAATCACACATACCCATTAGCATACCTTAAAGAAAACGAAAATCAGCCGGACCAAGAAAAACAATTTCCACTAATATATAATTGCCAGGCGCGCACACAAGGGGGGAGTTTCGGGTCCGGACCCCCCCCCCCCCCCCTCTAACCGATAATCTTTCAGTATTGTTTTTTAAATTTAGACATTATTTAGTGTTAACCATAAGAAATTATAGATTAACATCTCTGAATATCGTAAGATACGATGCTAACCAAGGATCTAAGGTTACTCACTATTGATCCATTCTCTTTGAGGATTTTACGAGATTTTATGAGGAACGCTATTTTTAAAGTTTTGTGGATTACAATTATCAAGGAAGACCAACGTCAGTAAGGCACTCCACAGATGCTAGATTCTGTTAAAAAAATTTCTTTGAAAAACTACATCTTGTCACTCGAACCTTAAAAAGATGAGCTGCTATTGATACTCTGTTCAAGTAAAATTGATTTGATCTAGGCAGACACGCGGGTTTATCCATAGTGTATTTGTGTACCTTCAAATCAGCAACATACAACGAATCAAGCTCATTAGTAAGATTAGAATTGCTGAGCAGCAATGAAAGTCTCACCAAGGTTTTCAGCCGACTGTTCCAGATATGTGTGACAAAGAAAGTAAACTTTCCATCGCTCTTCCTTTACAAAAATCGCATTGTCTTTCATTAAGTAACGACTTAAGAAGCTCATAATATTAAATTAATGAACATTTGTTGAATTCATGTTAGCAACTTTTTTTACATTGGCTGTATCTGGCCATTTTTTAAAGAGCATTTATTTTAAATTTTATTCTTCTTCACATTTACCCGAATCCTAAAGATCAGCCTTCAGAACCATATATCGGAATAAACCTGCGCATACCCACGTGTATTATTTCTGAAATGTTTGAATTAAAATTAAACTCTTTATTTCAGAAATGTTTGAATTAAACATATATCTCTAAGCCCCTGCCAAATAAGACTAGGATTAGATTGAAACTGTTTGGGAACTTGTAAATTTAGATGAGTGGAAATCAATATATGGTCTGAACCAACTAAAGGTTCTGATACTTTAAATTGTACAAACGAAAGATCATTTATCAAAAACAAATAAAGCAATTTACTAATTTGACCATGACTGTCAGGAGCTCTGGTAGGATCTTTCGCCGTTATATCCGAGTGAGAATAAATAAAAAATAAAATAATATTATAATAATAATATAGTATAAATTTTGTTTGACTAAAATGTTTTAGTATCAATAAATTCGTTTCCTTCTTGATAATGAAACCCCAACAAAAATATTTGTTTTCCAGCCACATTGGCCCTTAGAAACAAACAAATATTATTTAATATTTGGTTCCATAACAAAAATCCCTTAACGATTTAAGTCCTAATATCTATACAGCCCAATATTATATTAAACCAGATAATCGAAAACGAAACAAACAGAAATTGACAGAGCGAAAGCGCGAGAAAAATCACATTGTTTGCGGAACGCTTTGCTGTGATCTCGACTGTTTTAGAAACTCCTAAAGAAAAACCGAAAATCCAGTCTTCAGGCGTTAGTATGAAAGATTTTTATTTCAAACCCAAAATTGTCAAACAAATCTTAAGGGGGTTAACTACCAGCAAAGTCTCCGGTCTGAACATCATTCCTCCTATTCTAACAACATTTTCAAAGGAACTTGCACCTTCTCTTACTAAAATTTTCTACAAATCCTATAGATCTGATATTTCTCTTTCGTGCTAGAAGTTAGCCAATTCATTCCCAAAACGAAACAAAATGTGATATTTCAAATTAAAGACCGCAATACAATTGCTCTCAGTTCTATCTAAAATATATGAGCATTATATTAATACACACCAGTAATGCCAGACCGGGTGATTTTTTTCCGTTTATGGGATATTTCATTTAAAACAGGAAAGCGGACAAAAACTTGGCAAGCGGGCTTTTTCACAATTAATTGTAGAAGCTTTTTAATATAAATAACATCTATTTCGGAGTTAATTTTAAACTTATTCAAAATGATCGCAACAACTATTTTTTTACTATCCTTCCCGAAAGATGTTGATTACTCAATAATTTTGTTTAAATGAATCTGCCATTCATCGCCTTTATAGTATACAGTAAAATCGATGAAATTTCAGCCTTCTGATGATGATGTTCTGATATTTCTTACGAAAATAGAAACAAAAGTTTCGAAAATCCCACAAGCAATAACATATTTCTGAGTTTCAGTAATATTTTCACACTACGAGACGAAAAATAAAATCACTTACAATAAGGATCATTTCTATGCACAAGATCATTTCTATGCATCGATGCATTTTGAACATATTAAAAAATATTGTTATAGCGGTGGATTTTGAAGTTTTTTCCATATAAACAATTGGATTTATATATATGTATATTTTTTTTAATTGTAAGCTTGATGGGAAGTTTTTCCTTAAAGAAACGGTAAAATCGGTAAGCTTTGACACGGCAACGGGAAATTTATTTTTTAGAGTCTAGCATCACTGATGCACACATATAAACCTTTTTGGAAGACAAATCTGACAGCCAATACGTTTTTTGAAACGAAAGATCAACAACCGATTGAAACACACCGATTTACATCGTACAAATGAAATGCTTAGTCCGAATCCACAGTCCCGGGGGTGTACAATCCACACAGGTTTAAAAATCGTTCATCAACACCTCAACAGGCATGTTGTTGTAGGACCTACGTCTTAAAAGGTATATATGTGTGTTGTTGTAATTCCTACACAGCGCTTTTTATTAAAAACAAAATTTGTTGGACCCCCCCCCTAAAACTTTTTCTGTGTGCGCCCCTGATAATTGCATAGACAATTATACATTTATACTTTGCTTAATATGTTACATGTAATTGATAATATACATACATATAATTAAATCAAACCAAACCTAATTTAATATAAAAACAAAATCAGATTAATCACATATATAATTCCGACCCAAAATACAGTTCTATCTATGAAATCAAAATCGATTTGAGAAAAATCGATATTATTAGAAATATTACTTGATTATATTCTACCTTCAGAATTACTAGGTCATTCAATAAGTCCGTAGGATGACACATAGATGGCGTTACTAGAATTTTTTCCATATGATTTTTATTTAGTGCTAACCTTCAAACGATACGCGTATAAATTTGACAGCAATCTGACTATTTATTCGTGAGTTATAGCATTTTGTGTGAAGCAACTTTTGTTTTTGAAAAAAAATGGAAAAAAGTGAATTTCGAATTTTAATAAAGCATTGCTTTTTGATAAAAAAAAATACAGTGGAAACCAAACAATGGCTTGATAAACATTATCCAAACTCTGCTCCACCGAGACAAATGGTAGGGAAGTGGATTGCTGAATTTAAATGTGGTCGTACCAGCACAAAAGATGCAGAGCGCAGTGGACGCCCAAATGAGGCTGTTATTCCAGAAAACATAAAAAAAATCCACAAATTGGTTATGAACGATCGCAAATTGAAGGTGCACGAAATAGCTGACATTGTAAAGGTAGCAGATGGTAGTGTTTTTACCATTTTACATGAACATTTGGGTATGCGAAAGCTCTGTGCAAATTGGGTGCCGCGTGAGCTCACAGTCGACCAAAAACAACAACGAATCGATGCTTCGGAGGAGTCTTTGACACTGTTAAACCGCAATAAAAGGGAATTCTATCGTAGATATGTGACAATGGATGAGACATGGCTTCACAATTACACACCAGAATCCAAAAGACAGTCAGCTGAGTGGACAGCAGTCGACGAACCGAATCCAAAGCGAGCAAAGACGCAACAGTCGGCCGGTAAGGTGATGGCGTCTGTATTTTGGGATACGAACGGAATAATATTCATCGACTATCTCCAAAAAGGAACCACCATTGTTAAGTACTGGTCAAAACAGTATACCTCATAAAATTTATTTTTTATTTTCTCAGAAGAAGACGAAGCAAACCGAAATTAAAGTAAAATAGATTTTTTTGTATTTTTTGTTAGTTCTTTGTGTACTTGCAATTGATCAAGTGAATTTGAATATTGTTTCTAAAAGAATAAATGTAAAAATTAATGTGTTTGTTTTATTTAATTAATATTTCTAATAATGATCAGTGTATACAGTCCACTAAATCTCTATGATTAACATTTTGGTCCAAACGATCGGATAAATATAAAACATTATCAAAAATCAAATAAAATTGATCTTAAAAGTAATTGCGTCATAGGACGCCATAGTAGTGAAAGTGAAATTAAATACGCAGCATACATGTAATTAGTTAAAAACTTAATTCACTTAGTGCCGTATATTTTCAAGTTTAATTCAAGTAAAACTGCGAGTATCTTTTTATTGGAATTATCATATTCACCATTAAGTGCCGCATTTTTTATATTAGAATTAAAATTTCATCTAGAATTTTCCAAGCAAAATTAAAGTGCGTGTTAGTTATTGGAAACCAGTGTGTTCATCGTTAAACCGCATCTTATATTTGGAAAATAAATTACATTAAAATTTCATCTAGAATTTTCCAAGCAAAATTAAAGTGCGTGTTAGTTATTGGAAACCAGTGTGTTCATCGTTAAACCGCATCTTATATTTGGAAAATAAGTTACATTAAAATTTCATCTAGAATTTTCCGTGTAATAAATTTAGTACGTGTCAGTTATTGGAAACAAGTGTGTTCGTCAGTAAACCGCATCTTATAATTGGAAAACATATCATATTAGTTCGTTTAGAGGAGTTCAGTATTACAACATATCTTACAAATATCATAATAGTTTGGAATCACATTTGGAATTATTCAGGGCTTGCAAGCTTATCATTAATTGACGAATTGTTGAAGCAAAAATATTTAAATAATATCAGTAATTGTGAAATTAGTATTAAGTTGAATATTAGATAAGTTGAATTGGAACGCACAAATTTGAAGAAAAGTAAGTTGCATTTTATTTATTTGTTAAATTTCTCTTGTTGGGTTTTACTGGGACATTCCTTTTTCTCATTCTTTTGATTTGAAAAGAATTAACAACAATGCCACGAAAAACAAATACAAAGGAAGGACAAGCTTCCGAATCACAAACTCAGATTGCATTTCGTAGGAAATCAAAAGCGTTAGAATTTAAATTAAAGGGTATTCAACAATTTATAGATAATGTAGATCGGGTTGAAAATAGTCATTTAGAGGTTGAAAGCAGATTAATTTCGATTAATTTACTTTACAAGGATTATGAAATTATTGTAGAGTTACTTCTTGAAATGAGTGAAGATGCCGAATTCGAATATCTTCAAAAATCCGTTCACGAATTAGAATCTTCCTTTCATTCATCTAGGGCAACGTTGTCTTCCCTTTTAGAAGAATCTAAGCAAACAAGCGATGGAAAATTAGGCAATATCAATAACCCTAAACCTTTCAAGCATAAAATAAAACTTCCCGATATTCAGCTACCGGTTTTCGATGGAAATCCTATTGAATGGATGACATTTAAAGAAACCTTTATTGCTGTCATTCATAACAACTCAGAATTGGAAGACATTGTGAAATTTACTTACCTTGTCAGTAAATTAAAAGGTGATGCAAAGGCGGTTATTGGAAATATAAATTTAACATCATCGGGATATCAAAATGCATGGACAAATTTAGTAAATCGTTTTGATAACAAAAGAGTATTAATTGAAACCCACATTGATGCACTATTGCATCTTAACTATGTTCCTAAAGATAATTGCATTGAGTTGCGTAAACTTATAAATTCATGTATAACCCATGTTTCTGCCTTAGAAGCATGTGGTCAGTCAGTAGAAGGACTTTCCGAATTATTTTTAATAAGTCTTGTAACTAAAAAACTTGATATTACATTGCGAAAGGAATGGGAAACTTTGCTAACAGTACAAACTTTGCCAACGTGGAATCAAATGTTAGACTTCCTTCAAAAATCTTGCAGAATTGTTGAATCAATTGATCCAAATAACAAGATATCAAAACTGGTAAATAATCAAAAACCCAATGTTACAAATAATTCAAAATTTCAAAGACTTAACAATTTCAATAAAAAAGCTGAAAGTTCTTCATCCACTTTCGTATCTACGAATGGAAACTCCAACACAAGTATAAAATCAGTGGCAACTACTGAAACCAACAAGGCGACTGATGAAGAAAAAATTTGCAAACTCTGCAAACAATCTTATCATTATTTGTATAACTGCCCAAGGTTTTTAGAATTGTCAACTCAGGAGCGTTATAAAATTGCAAGAGATCTTAAATGTTGCATTAATTGTTTTAAAACCAATCATGTATCTAAACGCTGTTTTATGAAGGGCTGCAAAATTTGTAATGCCAAGCACAATACGCTACTACATCATACAGAGCCTACAGTAAGTGATATTACTAATACAGCCTCTGAGGATGGTCAAGCGTCTTTTAGTTTACAAAATTATTCAACCCAAGTAATTTTATCAACAGCTATTGTTTTGTTACAAGATCATTCAGGCAAATTTCATGAATGTCGTGCTCTGCTTGACTGTGGTAGCCAATCGAACTTCATTTCTGAAAAATTTGCAACTAAATGTAAGCTAAATACATTAACCATAAATAACCTATTAGTATCTGGTATAGACGAAAACAAAACACAAATTAACAAAAAATTAACTGCAAAAATCAAATCAAGAATATATAATTACGAAAACCATTTGGAATTTCTTATAGTTCCCACGATTTCTAAGGCACTACCACAAAACGATATTAACATTTCGCGTTGGTCAATACCCACAGATGTGAAACTAGCTGATCCATCATTTAATATCCCAGGTCCCATTGATTTATTATTGGGGGCGGAGATTTTCTTTTCTATATTGCGACCAAATAAGTTTCAACTAAATAAAAGCCTCCCTATGTTTCAAGATTCAGAGTTGGGATGGATCATTAATGGCAAATTGTCAACACAAGAGCTTCAGCAGTTGCAAAGTTTTTCAATACATATTGATAGTGACGAAGCTTTAAATCAAAGTATTACAAAATTTTGGGAATTGGAAGAAATTCCATCGTCACATTTTTTATCAGAAAGTGAGAAATTATGTGAAGATCATTTTACAAACACTCATTTACGTGAACAAAATGGCAGATATACAGTCTTCTTACCATTCAAACCAAATTTTCGTGAACTAGGTGAATCAAAACATCAAGCACTAAAACGGTTTTATTTTCTTGAACGAAAACTTGAATCCAATCCCAATCTGAAAATACAGTATTCAGAATTTTTAATGGAATACATGAAACTAGGTCACATGAAGGAAATAATACCAAATGATCTCAATAATGATGCTCCCAATTTTTATTTGCCGCACCATGCGGTTTTAAAGCCTAATAGTTCAACGACTAAACTGCGCGTGGTTTTTGATGCGTCAGCAAAATCTACGACTAATCTCTCGTTGAATGATGTATTATATGTAGGAGCAAATGTTCAACAAGATTTGTTCAATATCATTTTACGATTTCGGAAACATAAATATGTTTTTACATGTGATATATCGAAAATGTATCGCCAAATAAACGTTGATTCCTCAGAGACCAAATACCAAAGAATCCTTTGGCGATCAAATAGCACAGAGCCTCTAAGAACATTTGAACTTACTACCGTCACTTACGGAACTGCAGCGGCGCCATATTTGGCAACTAGAGTTTTAAAACAACTTGCAGATGATGAAAAAATCAATTATCCTATTGCCCATCAGGTTCTTAAAAGGGATTTTTATGTTGACGATGGATTATCCGGAGCAGACACTCTAGAAGATGTTTTAGTTTTACAAATGCAATTGATAAATCTTTTAGAATGTGGTGGTTTTAAGTTACACAAATGGTGTTCAAACAATGACGAAATATTGTCAAAAATACCACCGGAAAATCGGGAATTATTGAAGTCCAATAGTTTCAGTCAAACATTTGATCAAATTCAAACACTAGGACTGGCTTGGCAACCAAAACCTGATGCATTTCTTTTTAACATTAAAACTATTAATTGTCAGGTTACTATCACAAAAAGAACTGTATTATCAGATATTTCGCAACTATATGACCCTTTAGGTCTTTTAGCGCCTGTCATTATTACCGCAAAAATATTAATACAAACGCTTTGGAAAGATAAATTGGATTGGGATGATGAAATATCTGGTACTAACTACGACCAATGGCAAAGTTTTCGATCTACGCTTCATTGCCTAAATGAATTAAGTTTTCAGCGACGTCTTATAATCGATAATCCAGTTGCAATAGAACTACATGGGTTTGCCGATGCTTCTGAGAAAGCATATGGAGCCTGCTTATATGTCAGAAGTATTGACCAACACCAGAATGTTTCTGTGCAGTTGGTTTGTAGCAAATCTAGAGTCGCACCACTCAAAACTATTTCATTGCCTCGCCTTGAACTTTGTGCAGCAGTCCTTTTATCAAATCTAACCGTCAAGGCTATAGAGGCGTTAGAAGTTAATTTACATAACGTGTATTTGTGGTCAGATTCCACAATTGCATTGTCGTGGATAAACAGTTCACCTCACAAACTAAAAACATTTGTTGCAAACCGTGTAAACATAATACAAGAATTAACTTTAGATTATATTTGGTGCCATATTGATTCAGTAGATAATCCTGCAGATGTTGTTTCACGAGGAATAATGCCTGATCAGTTTATCAATACAAAAATTTGGTGGGATGGCCCTTCATTTTTGCATATCCACAATAATGATTTTACTACAAATAGGTTCCATCCATCCTCAATATCCAATAACCTACCTGAGTTGAAGTCAGAACAATTAACATTAAATTATTTAACGACTACAGACGTGGAATTTTTTGACTCAGTTATTAAAAGGTTTAGCAATCTAACAAAATTAGTACGTGTGTTCTCTTATCTTTTACGGTTTATCAACAATGCTACTAAGGGAAGGTCAAAATGTGTAGGTTCTTTAACCACAAAGGAGCTTAATGATGCATTACTAAGACTAGCAAAGTCTGTTCAAGATCAATCATTTAAAATAGAAATCGCTTCTTTATCATCAAATCACGAACTATCTAATAAAAATCACCTCAAATCATTAAGTCCCTTTATTGATAAGGATGGCTTACTGAGAGTAGGAGGAAGACTTAATAATTCCAATTTCAATTATGACATAAAGCATCAAATTCTGCTTCCATCAAAGCATACATTAGTCGAACTAATTTTCAAACACGAACACATAAAGAATCTTCATGCTGGTGCCCAGTTAACGCTTTCCTTTGTAAGACAAAGGTTTTGGCCAATCAACGGCAAAAACATTGCAAAAAAAACTGTTCATAGTTGTATTACATGCTTTAGAATCAAACCGCAGATTATTAACCAAATAATGGGCAACTTACCTCAAGAGAGGGTAACCCCAGCTCGTCCATTTCATACTACAGGGGTAGACTATTGTGGACCATTTCTTTTAAAAAATAAGAGACAACGTAACTCTTCCGCATATAAAGTATATGTTGCATCATTCACATGCTTTGTAACGAAAGCAATGCATCTTGAAATTGTGTCTGATTTGACTGCCGAAAGTTTTATTGCGTGCCTCAAGCGTTTTATTTATCGACGAGGTAAATGTCATACTCTGTGGTCCGATAATGCGACTAATTTTGTGGGTGCAAATAATGATTTAAAGGAACTATACAAACTATTTCAAACCCAAGCAACAATAGATTCAATTTCAAACTTTTGTTCAGCCGAAACCATAATTTGGAATTTCATTCCACCTCGCGCCCCTAACTTTGGCGGCTTATGGGAATCGTCGATTAAATCATTTAAATCTCATTTAAAGCGTGTTGCATCAAATGTTGTCATGTCCTTCGAAGAATTCAACACGCTCCTCATCCAAATAGAAGGTGTATTGAATTCGCGCCCTCTAACAATGTTATCTAATGATCCCAGTGATCCACAACCGTTAACGCCTGCACACTTTTTAACTGGAGGATCTATATGTGCACCACCAGAACCTTCCTTATTAGAGATACCGACCAATCATCTATCTAAATGGCAAAAAATATCCCAAATGCTTCAACATTTTTGGAAGCGGTTCTCTACTGAATATATACATACTTTGCAGCAGCGTCACAAGTGGAAGTCGGAAGTATTAAATCTGAAAGAAAATGATATAGTCCTCGTTATTGATGATACTCTTCCATCTACGCATTGGTTATTAGGCAAGGTTGTTAAAGTGATTCTAGGAAAGGATGAGAAGGTGAGGACTGTCTTGGTGGCAACCAGCAAGGGAATTTTTAAACGAATATCTTCAAAATTGTGCAAGTTACCAATTGAATCGTAATTAAAATTTTTTTTTTGAATTATTAAAAATAAATTTTTTTTTTTTTTTTTCAAGTCAAGATTACATTGTTCATGTATTTTAAATAAATTAATAATAATACTTATAATCAAGTATAATGTGTAATGTAAATTTGAATTATATCTATACTAAAGGTTATATTATTTTTGAAATATTGCCTATGTATTTAAATTCAGTCATGTTGAAAGCTAATCTTTCAAGAGGGGCAGTATGTTAAGTACTGGTCAAAACAGTATACCTCATAAAATTTATTTTTTATTTTCTCAGAAGAAGACGAAGCAAACCGAAATTAAAGTAAAATAGATTTTTTTGTATTTTTTGTTAGTTCTTTGTGTACTTGCAATTGATCAAGTGAATTTGAATATTGTTTCTAAAAGAATAAATGTAAAAATTAATGTGTTTGTTTTATTTAATTAATATTTCTAATAATGATCAGTGTATACAGTCCACTAAATCTCTATGATTAACAACCATCAACAGCGAGTATTACTGTGAACTTTTGGATCGATTGAAGGCTGAAATCGCAAAGAAACGGCCACATTTGCAAAAGAAAAAAGTGTTGTTTCACCAAGATAATGCACCGTGTCACAGATCGATGAAAACGATGGCAAAATTGAATGAATTGGGCTTTGAATTGCTTACCCACCCACCATATTCTCCAGATTTAGCCCCCAGCGACTTTTTCCTGTTTTCAGATCTCAAGAGAATGCTTGCTGGAAAGAAATTTAAGTCCAATGATGAAGTAATCGCTGAAACTGAGGCCTATTTTGGCGAGAAAGAGAAATCGTACTATAAAAGTGGTATAGAAAAGTTGGAAAATCGCTATACTCGTTGTATCGCCCGCGAAGGCAACTATGTTGAATAAAAAAATCGAGTTTTGTCAAAATGTTGTTTTTTTCTTACTTATCCTACGGACGTTTTAAAAATTTAAAACTATTTGCATAACGTTTAAAATAGTTTTAAAACCAATTTAAGGTGGCCATAAATTGCCACAGTTTTCAAAATAATAGCCCATATATATATATTTAATTTTTTGTTTTGTATTAGCTGAAGTATTATAGTCGAAATGTAATATTTTAATAAAACAACTACTTTTATTAAAAATATATACCTATATTTCAATTGTTAATTACAATCATCCTCAGGGCAATATTTTCTATGTAAATACAATAGTACATTATTTAATTAGGAGCTAAAGTGATATTTTTTGTGTTGAGTCTATAGTTTGACGGCCGACCGCAGGGAGGCCGACAATTATAGACGAAACACAAAAAGTCACTTTAGCTCCGAATTGTATACACTATTTTTTCGGCAAACGTTTAAATTTTTTATAAATATGAAATTAATACATCAAACTTTTTATAAATATGAATTTGTATCGTCGTAATTACTTCCAAAAAAAGGGAAAAAACATTTAAATTTGTATGAATAAAATTTTTTTATCAAAGCAGCCTTTTCAAAATTTCATAATATGAGAATCAACTTATTTTTTGTTGTCATGGTTATACAATATGTTTGAAAAAATAACAAACTAAGAAATAACAAATGCTACTTTACAGCGTCCGTAATATAAAATAAAAATGGCGTTACTTTTGCTGTCGCTAGACGTTAATTTTGCTGTCAGGCTGAAAAGTAAGACTTTAGCTAGCTCCCTAGCGGCAGTAAAGTTAAACTTTACAGCCGTTTGCCGCAAAAAAATTTTATCAAAAACTTACAATAGATTATAATAATAATGGATAAATTTAAAGAAAAACTTACATAATAAAAATGTTACATTAAAATAAACATAAAAATTATTATGAAAATCCAAAAACGAAAAAAGTTGTTGATTACTTTTGTCAAATCAAAAAAAATTTAAACAAAATATTCGAAAATTTATGAGAAACAGAAAATACTAAAAGAATACTAGAAAAATAATTTTTCAAAAAACAAAAATCTAATACATACTATAGAAAAGCTCTACAATTAGTGGTTTATAAGAAATGCTTTTTTTAAAACAGGGAAATAAACATCACTAACTTTTCTCAAATCAGTTCTAATATTTATGGAATTTTTATGTTTTAAAATTTCAGAATCAAAAATTAACTACAGATTGGTTTTTTAAGCCAACTTCAACTGGGGCCCTATTCCCGAACACATATTTGTCAATCGACAATATTGTCAATTTCACCAAAATGTTTAACAACTTTGTATAAAAATGGTATTTTGTAACACATATTTGTTTATATTAGACACAAACCAATTTTAACAAATTTTTACAAAATTATAACAGATTTTTGGTACTAGATTCGTACTTTTGACAACTAACTTTTTTAATCTTAAAAGATGCAAAATAAAAAAAAAGTATATATAATAAATAAATATGTTTTAATGATATTTACATAAAAATATGATTATTTAATTATTCAATATTATTAAAGATTTAATTTGGCGTTATAAATTAATTTTTACGCCAGTCGATGAAATTTGTATAAAAAAGTCAACACACAAAACATAAAGCAAAATTGTGATTTTGACAGTAACTATATTGTTCTTGTCAGATTCACAATATTGTGTTAAATTTTCACCAAATTGGTGTTACATAATACGAAATTCACAATATTGTGTGAATTTACAATATTGTGATGACATTTATGTGTTCGGGAATAGGGCCCGTAGGATTCTAAGCTTTTATTCTAATCATCCTTATTCGATGAAGCAAAATATTGCAACTAATTTTTTCAAAAGAGTGATTATGTTGAGTGATAAAAAACATCATCCCAAAAATTTTGAAATTGTCATTAAGATATTGGAAAACAATAATTTTCCTGATTTTTTAATAAAAAATGTATGAAGAAAATTAAACATGAAAATAATATATTAACACCAGAAAACTTATCTGAAACTACACAAATTATAACACCTCAACGATATTTTGGCTTAAAATACATATACAATTTATCTGATAAAATTAAATCTATTGCTAAACATTATAATATTAAGAATTAAGATAGCTTGTAAACCGATAAATAAATTAGAAAAACTGTACACTAAATTAAAAGATCCTGTCGTTTTTTGGGATAGGTCTAATTTAGTTTATAAAATAAAATGCAAACCTCCTTGTAATGGTTGTTACATAGGTCAAACAAATAAAAAACTCAAAACTAGAACTAAACTATTCTAATCTCTATTCCCCCTATTATTGATGGTGATTTAATCGTCAATGATCCCGCAAGAAAAGCTAACTTGTTCGCTGAACGCTTTGCTCTGAACTCCATTGTTTTGGAAACTCCTAAAGAAATACCCCAAATCCAGTCTTCAGGAGTTAATATGAATGAACTTCACTTCAAACCCAAAATAGTCGCTAAACTTTTAAAGGGGTTAAACATCAACAAAGCCTCAGGAATGGACAATATTCCACCCATTATTCTAAAATCCTTTTCCAAAGAACTTGCACCAACTTTAACTAAAATATTCTACCGATCCTAGAAATCTGGTATATATCCCTCGTGCTGGAAGTTGGCCAATGTCCAGCCCGTCCCCAAAAAGGGACCAAAATCCGATATCTCAAATTATAGACCAATAGCTTTACTATCGGTTCTATCCAAAGTCTATGAGCATTATATTAATACACATATTTCGAAATTTCTGGAAGAAAATCATTTAATATCCGACAGCCAATACGGTTTTCGAAACAAAAGATCAACTACCGATCTATTAAACTATGTAGCGCATTGTTGGAACAGCATACTTGATAAAGGTGGTGAAACATACGTTATCGCTTTAGACATCTCCAAGGCATTCGATCGGCTCTGGCATGCCAACTTAATCAACAAGCTCGTTGCGTACGGTTTTCATCCCAATGCTGTGAAGCTGATTCAAAATTTTCTATCCAACCGATACATTTCGGTAACCTTAGACGGATTTTCTTCTGAGTCTAAACTAATTAACGCTGGTGTACCCCAAGGCTCAGTATTGTCCCCAACCCTATTTTTGATTTATATCAACGAATTGTTGAAAATCACCAGTAACCCAATAAATAGTTTTGCAGATGATCGTACTCTGCACAAGTCGTTCGAGCCCCTTCCTTCAAAAGGTAAAATGCACGAACGAATTAATACTGCCCGGAGAGACGCTGCCATAAACGTGAACACAGACCTGAATAAAGTCGCCGACTGGGGTGACCAAAACCTTGTCAATTTCAACTCCACCAAAACACAGCTGTTGATTGTTTCCAGATTAAAGACCGAGTTCCCCAAAGATATTTTATTTAGTATGTGTCTAAACGAACCAATAGGTGAACGAACCAATAGGTGAATGTAAAAACATTCGTTTATTGGGTGTCACAGTTTCAAATGACCTACTCTGGAACGATCATGTAATGGCGATGGCAAAAAGCGCGTCTAAAAAACTCGGCCTCCTAAATAGATGAAAAAAATTTTTCACTCCATACCAATTGCTCCATGTTTATAAGTCCTATATTCGTCCCTGTATGGAGTACTGCTGTCAAGTTTGGGGTGCTGCCTCTGTTTCCATCTTGGCCCTCTTGGACTCTGTTCAAAAGCGAGCTATACGAATTGTAGGTGATCGAACTTTGACATCAAAACTTGATTCTCTACAACATCGTCGCACTGTTGCTGACCTCGTTGTTTTTTACAAATATCGTCATCAGCAGTGCTCAGATGAAATCAGCGGCATCATGCCTCAAACTTATTCTTACCCCCGTTCCACTCGGCAATCGGCTGCCGCAACCAGTGAAACGGTAAAGATCCCGCGCTGTCATACTGGCAGATCGCAGAGAGACTTCTTTGTCCGAACTGCGTACAAATGGAATAGTTTGCCGGAACCCTTAGTCTCAGGTGGCTTCAACCCACAGATGTTTAAAAAAAGCGTTAATCTACACCTTAGAACGTCAGTTGTTGTGGGACCCAGGTCTAGACCTAGGTCTTAAAAGGTATTTATGTGTTGTTGTGAAACATATTGTAAACCCTATTACACATCACATTTTATTAAAAAAAAAAAAAAAAAAAAAAAAACATATCGAAGATTATAATAAAATGATATGAATTGAATTATCCAAATGAATTATCCAATGAATGAATGAATTATATATGAAATGAATTATCCAATTAAACTAATCAAAAAACTTATTACAAAAACATTATTTACATATAATAAACAAAAACAACCCATACTTAATCCTATAGATGATACCAAAATAGTGTTTGGATCTTTGCCATTCATACCAAAATTAACGGAGAAAATAAAGTCTGATTTATATAAACAACCCCAGAAAACTATGATATCCAACAGAATTACCAATACATTGCTTCCATCATTCACACCTTTGAAAGATAAGATCCCCCAAGAGAAAAAATCGGGTGTCATATACAAGGTGGAATGTGGATGCAGTGCATGTTACATAGGTGAATCTTCTAAGACACTACAAACAAGAATATCACAGCATAAAAATGATGTTCGAGTTACTCGACAACAAAAATATCCAACGTCACAACATAGGTCTGCACTAGCTAAACATTCAAGTGAATGTCAAGATAATTTCGATTTTGATAACGCTCTAGTCCTAGAATATGAACCCAAAAAATTCAAAAGATTGTTTAAAGAATCAGCCTTCATTTTGGTTACCGATGGGACAACAAATTTCAAATGTGATAGTAATAGAATGCAGAATAACTACACAAACATTATCAAAACACATATGAAACAAAAGGGAAAGAATTAATTCAAAAAACTTTTTAACTTCTTTTTATAACACTTATACACATTTCACCATACAATAATTCACAAAACAAAACATGAATGTTGATATAGATTCTTATGGTTCTTTTAACTCTGTTTTCTTATCGATTGTGAAGGAAAAAATTTAATCAATAAAAAAGACCTAATTGGAGAAACAAAAAATTTTTTTAAATAACTAAAAACATCGGGATTGACAATTGTTTTTATCAACACTATTGACAAGTCCTGCTGAATATCGACAACAATATGAAATAACAATAAGTGATCGATATATTCTCATTTTTACTCTGTTTAACACTAATATGTTCTTTTCGTTTTCCCATATATCTTTTTCAGTCTGAAATTTGATTTTTCTTGAATCCAATTTAGAAATGTTCAACACGTTTCACCTTTTCAACATTAGTTTAGTATTTTGATAAATTTAAAAATGTAATGTTTTTAAGAAGAATTTTTTAAATTATGACAAAAATCCATAGATTTAATTTATTTTTTTAATGTAAGTACAAACAGAGGGATTGTTTTTTCTTGTTTTTTATGTTTGTTCATAGTTTAATTATTAAACGTTGTTTTTTAGATTTCTATTAATAAGCCTTGATAATGATGAGAAACATCGAAAATTTGGCAAATAAATAAGGAAGAATAAAAATATATATTACAGTTGAAAAGCTATTAAATTGTTTGATTAATAAAATGATAGTAGAACATTGTCAAAATCCTAATATAAAAAAACAAATAAAAAACAAAACTCTAATCACAAAACATTTAAAATACACTGAAAGGTCAACTAACACAAATCAAGGACAAACAGCACTAGTTTCACATGGTCTCCAAAAATTTAAGGATGGTGATATGACCACTTCAATTTTGAAGAAGTAGAAATACTGTTTCATGAACAAAATAAAGAAAATCGGGAGTTTTTAGAATCTTCTGAAATTTTAAAACATAAAAATTCCATAAATATTAGAACTGATTTGAGAAAAGTTAGTGATGTTTATTTCCCTGTTTTAAAAAAAGCATTTCTTATAAACCACTAATTGTAGAGCTTTTCTATAGTATGTATTAGATTTTTGTTTTTCTGAAAAATTATTTTCCTAGTATTCTTTTAGTATTTTCTGTTTCTCATAAATTTTCGAATATTTTGTTTAAATTTTTTTTGATTTGACAAAAGTAATCAACAACTTTTTTCGTTTTTGAATTTTCATAATAATTTTTATGTTTATTTTAATGTAACATTTTTATTATGTAAGTTTTTCTTTAAATTTATCCATTATATTATAATCTATTGTAAGTTTTTGATAAAATTTTTTGTATTTATATAGAAAATATTGCCCTGAGGATGATTGTAATTAACAATTGAAATATAGGTATAAATTTTTAATAAAAGTAGTTGTTTTATTAAAATATTACATTTCAACTATAATACTTCAGCTAATACAAATCAAAAAATTAAATAATATATAAAAGTCGAAAAGATTATAAAACTTTATTATTTCTAATCAAAAAATTTAAAAAAAAAAAATATATATATATATATATATATATATATATATATATATATATATATATATATATATATATATATATATATATATATATATATATATATATATCTATATATATATATATATATATATATATATATATATATATATATATATATATATATATATATATATATATATATATATATATATATATATATATATATATATATATATATATATATATATATATATATATATATATATATATATATATATATATAGAAGATAAATGAAAAATACGGCTTCAAGTAGAATTTTTTTAAATATAGACCAAAATAAACCAAATTAAAAAGGGTCGAGTCAAAATGTCGCAAAATTTTGCTGAACTTGACTGAAATTGCTTTTTAAAAAGTTCATTTAATAATAAAATATTTGATATTTAACATAAAAAAAAAATCTGAATCTAAAAATCGCCATTTTAATAATTTTCCTTCAGAACAAAACAAACTGATTCCCGACAGTCATATGCACAACGAATTTTATCTCTAAAACAAAAAATGATGCTAGTCCTAAACTTTCACAAATTGGTAGATATAAAATAAGCTTCAATTTAGTTAAAAAAAAAAAAAAAAAAAGGCTATGCCATCTTTTTTTCAATTACACCATTTTTTTCTTATGTTACACCGTTAAAAATTATTTCAAAAAATTAACAGTGTACATTTTTAAAAACTTTGTTCTAATACCTATTCAACGACATATCATTTATGAAAATCGATTGAGTAGTTTTTCTACAATCGCTCGTCAAAATGCACTCACATCACAAAATAACAAAAATTGAGGGGCACCCTGTGAAGACCCCTGGTCGAAAAAAAATTCTAAGAGAACTTGTATTTTTTATTTATCAAAGACTATCTATAAACAAAAAATAATCAAAATTAAAAGGGGTCAAGTCAAAACGTTGTTGAATCTTCGTGAAATTGCTCATATAAATATATATATATATATATATATATATATATATATATATATATATATATATATATATATATATACATATGAATATATGTATATATATATATATATATATATATATATATATATATATATATATATATATATATATATATATATATATATATATATATATATATATATTATATTTATATATATATATATATATATATATATATATATATATATATATATATATATATATATATATATATATATATATATATATATATATAAACTTATATTTATATATATATATATATATATATATATATATATATATAATATA